>CM038147.1:442869973-443459417 GCA_021437245.1 Aegilops speltoides
TTGGAAATCTCATACGATTCGATCAAATTCATCGATGTGAGAGCCTTGATTCTTACATTCCTTGAGGACTTCTTTCTGGCCGAGAGTTAAAATTCGCCAGTGATCTGGTGCCTACGATGAGAACATGATATACGAGGACTTTGAGAGTCAAATTTCCGGCCGTTCTTTGTCTTGTGCTTGTGCGGACAAAATATCTTATCCACCTAACGGTCATATCATTGAAGGGCATTTATGTCTTATCATGTCGGGCTGCTCCTAGGCTATAAATAGCCGCCCCTACAACCACTAGTTGGTTGGCTGCTCGAAGAACTTGATACTTGTCATTTGAGAGCAACCCATCCTCAGGGACTTTGGCGAAAATCATCAAGTGAGGAAAATCCCAAAACCAAACCCACAAAACTCCAAGTGATTGAGCATCACTAAAGAAATTGATCCTGCGTGGATCCGGCGCTTATTACCTTTGAAGACTGTGCTTCTTCAAGAAGGTTAGGCGTCAAGGTCTAGAAACATCAAGAGGAATTGTGGATCGCCGAGTGACCAAGTCTGTGAAGGTTTGGAAGTCACTGAAGACTTTACCACGAGTGATTGGGCCGAGGCTGCGTGGTCTTAGTTCAAGGAGAATACGGTGAGGATGGGTGTCTGAGTTGCGGCTCGAGAGGCTGGGTGTCGGGCTGTGTGTCCTCGAGTTTAAATACTCGGCCGCTCCAACTAGGCGTACTGTTGAGGCAGCAGTTGGGCTGGTCTACCAAATCATTGTCTTCACCAATGGTGGTTCTATTTCCTCAACTCATCCATTTCCTCATTACATGTTGCATGTTGTTCATATCGTGCTTGAAGACTTTGGTGAAGACTTTGGTGAAGACTTTCACAAATTCCTCAGTTCAATTTCTTGATCTGTTTGTCTTCATCTTGTTATCTGTGTTTACGCTTTACGTACTCTGTTCTTAGTCTTCATTTCATCATCTTGACTATGTGTGTATCTGTTATGTTTACCTCTGAGTACATATTCATTGCTAGTAGTTCTTAGCTAAGGAATTTCCTCACCGGCAAATTCCTCGATGAAGAATTTCATAAAATCGCCTATTCACCCCCCTCTAGTCGATATACGCACTTTCAATTGGTATCGAGCAAGGTACTCCCTTGTTACGTGTGATTTAGTTTAACCACGGAGTTCTAGTTATGTCGACCTTGGTATGATCAAGGTCTCATTTGGGTGTCCTACCTTTGATGGAGCGGACTACCCCTCTTTGGAAGAACAAGATCGAATGCATCTTGAGGCAATTGATAATGATCTACGGTATGTTGTGGAAAATGGTGTCCCCGCAATCCTTTGAAACAACGACCGCTACCGATGTGAAGAGATTCAAACAACTCGACTCTCAAGCGAAGAATATCATCTGTGGCCATCGAGCAAAGGGCGGTATGGAAGAGTGAGTGCTTTGGAAGCTGCTAAGCTTATCTAGGATAGGCTGTCTAAAGTAAATGAAGGAGTTTCAACTCAGCGTGACTCTCGAGTTGATGTTCTTGGAATCTCTTCAACGCTTCAAAAGACTCGACAAGCGAAAATGTCAACAAACCTTTGATCGCCTCCTTGACATCTCAAATGAGCTTCAAGCCCTCGGTGCCTTGACATCAGCGATCATGAAGTTGTGAAGAAAGCTGCTGAGAGATCGCGATTCCTCATTTGATACTTTGGGTGATGATACAGAGCGTCTTGACTACAAATCGCTTGATCCTGCTGATATCCTCGAAGGCTTAACACCCACGAGTTCGACTTCTTTGAAAAAGAGATCTCTATGGCTCAAACTATGGCAAACCACGTGCCACGAAAGCTAAGGTTGTGTCGACTCTGAATGTGAGGATTACGGTAGTAGCCTTGGTGATCTGAAGAAGCGAGCAGGATCTAGCTCTCCTTGTGAAGAAATTCGAAGTTCACAAGGCGTGGTCGTTTTGGAAAATCCTCAAGAGGAAATGATTCTTCATCCGGTGACTACAAGAAGACTTTGCCACAAATGCAAGAAGCTTGGTCACTATATTCAAGATTGTCCTTAGTGGGAAAAGGAAATGAAGAAGAAGAAATACAAGGACTACAGTTCTGATGATATGAAGAAGAAGAAGAAATCATCAAAATCTCCGTCTTCAAAACCATCAAAGTCTTCATTTCACAAGAAGGGCAGCTCCAAGAAAGCTCGTGCATTCATTGGCAAGGAAATGGACTCGAAGCTGAATCGAGGAAAATGATGAAGAGGAGGTGTCTGAAGAATCTGAGTGCAGTGCAGGTGAGTCGGCGTTACTCTTGCTTTAAATCGACAAGTCCATCTTCAACACTTGAAAGCGACTCCACCGACAAGCATCTTGAAGATAATGGCGGCTCGTTCCCACCTATTGCTTCATGGCAAAAGGAGCTAAGGATGATCAACCCAAAACCCTTGAATGGGTCCTCGATAGTGGATGTACAAATCACATATTGGTGACAAGAATCTATTGATGGATGCTCCTTTATCACCGTCACCTCTGAAGCATATCATATTTCTTGACAAAGGCAAAAGTCAAGTATTGGGTCTTGGTAAGGTTGCTATCTCTAAGGATAAGCACATGGACAAAGTCATGCTTGTTGAGTCCTTAGGATCTGATCTCATGTCGATCTCAATGCTTTGTGATCTTGATATGGTTGTTGTCTTTGGCAAATATCATTGTGTTGTGATTATGGGGTGACAATTCCAAAGTCTTGAAGGCTTTAGGAGAGAGAGACTGTATATTGTTGATTTCTCTCTGGGACCACAACCAGCCATGTGTCTACTTGCAAAAGCTTGAGAAGGCTGGCTATGGCATCGACGACTTGGTCATGCGGGCATGAGGAATTTGAACACGCTTGCGAAGAAGAAGCATGTCATTGGCATTGAGAATGTCAAATTCCTCAAGGATCACTTATGCGGAGCATGTGAAGCGGAAAAATGACCAAGGCCAAGCACCGGCGAAGACTATCATGACCACTACCGTCCATTGAATTGCTTCACATGGACCTCTTGGACCGAATCATTATTCAGCGGATCACTAATGATGCATCTCTATATGGTTTTGTCATTGTTGATGATTATTCTCGATACACATGGGTACACATTGTTACTTACAAACATGAAGTGTAGGAAGTCTTCAAGCGATTTTCCTCGAGGCTTGACCAACTTTGGTGTGAAGATCAAGCATATCGAAGTGACAATGGGAATGAGTTCAAGAATTCGGTCTCGATGCCTATCTTGATGAACTTGGTATTACTCATGAATTATCTGCTCCCTATACTCCTCGTGAGAATGGCGTCGTGGAGCACAAAACAGAACTCTTGTTGAGATGGCTGCACTATGCTTGATGAATACAAAGCGCCTCGGCATTTTTGGATTGATGCAATTGATCTTGCTGCCACATCATCAGCGAGTATATCTTCACAAATTCTTCAAGAAGGCGCCTATGAACTCCTCAGCGACAAGAAACCCAATGTGAGTTATTTCAAAGTCTTGATTGCTAAATGTTGGATTAGAGATCCTCACCACAATTCTAAATTTGCACGAAAGCACATGAAGGTTTTATGCTTGGTTACGGAAAGGACTACGCACACCTATAGAGTCTTCAACATTGTTCCTCACAAGATTGTTGACCTTTGTAGATGTGCGGTTCGATGAAACTAATGGCTGCAAAGAGCACCTACATACGTGTTAGATGAACCACTTTTGAGGATGCTATCAAGCTCAAAGGCAGCGAGGATGTCATTCCCTCTTGAAGAATCTGCTTTGAAGAATTCATTCTGTTCGTGAAGAGCGTCGGTGATGCACTGAAGAGCATGATGAGGAAAATGGTGTTGAAGAAAATGCTCAAAATCCTCAGCATCAACCGACTCATCCACGCGTTGCAAAAGAAGTGCAAGTGGAGAAGATCATCGATGACATCAGCGCTCGGGTCCTCTCACCGCTCAAAAGCCTCACACTTATCTAACTTTTGTGGGCACTATGCTTTTGTCTCTATCTCGAGGCCACTAAGGTAGATGAAGCATTTACGGGCGGAGTGGATTCGGGCTATGCAAGAAGAATTACATTAGTTCGAGTTGAACAATGTGCAGGAATTGGTCGATCGCCCGGATCCTCGCAAGCATAATATCATTGGCACAAAGTGGATCTACATGACAAGCAAGATGAAAATGGCCTTGTGGTGAGGAATAAAGGCACGACTAGTAGCTCAAGGCTACACACGAGTTGAAGGAATTGATTTGATGAAACTTACACTTTTGTTGCTAGACTTGAGGCTATTCGCATTTACTTGCCTATGCTAACCATCATGATATCATCTTATATCAAATGGATGTGAAAAGTGCATTCCTCAATGGTAAGCTTGAGGAAGAAGTATATGTTGCTCAACCCCGGTTTTGAAGATCCCAAGAATCTGACAAAGTCGTCGAGACTCAATAAGGCTCTATATGGCCTCAAGCAAGCCCCCAGGCGTGGTATGACACATTGAAGGAATTCTTCGTGAAGAATGGCTTCACACCGGTTCACTCGACCCTACTCTATTTACTAAATCATATGATGGTGAACTGTTTGTGTGCCAAATATATGTTGATGATATTATCTTTGGCTGTACTAACCAGCGATATAGTGATGAATTTGCCTATATGATGAGTGAAGAATATCAAATGTCTATGATGGGAGAGTTGAAATTCTTCTTAGGTCTTCAAATTAAATCGGCAGCGCAATGGCATATTCATATCTCGGAGAAATACCTCAAAGATGTCTTGAGGAAATTCGGCATGCAAGATTGCAAAGCGTCAAAATTCCTATGCCCACAAATGGCCATCTATGCCTTGATGAAAATGGTATTGACTTGATCACAAGGTATACCGCTCCATGATTGGTTCTTTATTGTACTTATGTGCATCTAGGCGGATATAATGCTTAGTGTTTGCATGTGTGCCCGATTTCAAGCTTTGCAGAAGGAATCACACCATAAATTTGTGAAGCATATTCTTCGATATCTAGCTCACACACCAACACTAGGACTATGGTACCCCAAGGGCTCTGCTTTTGATCTCATTGGATATTCGACTCGACTATCTTTGGTGATCGTGTGGACCATAAGTCAACATCGGCACTTGTTATTTCCTCGGACGATCTTTGGTGCATTGGTCCTCGAAAAGCAGAGCTGCGTATCCTTGTCTCTTGCTAAAGCTGAATACATTGCTCTTTGGCTCATCTTGTGCTCAAGCTGCTTTGGATGAAGCAAACCCTCAAGGACTATGGCGTCAATGTGAAGAATGTGCCTCTCCTCTGCGACAATGAGAGTGCCATCAAGATTGCTCACAACCAGTTCGGCACTCGAAGACTAAGCACATCCAGATTCGTCATCATTTTCTTCGTGATCATGTCTTTGAAGGCGATATCTCCATCGAGCATGTGAAGATGAAGAACACTACGATATCTTCACCAAGCCCTTGGATGAGAAGAGATTTAGCGAGGTTGCGGTGTGAGCTAAATATCTTAGAATCTTGAATGTTCTTTGAAAAGGACACATCCTAACCCTTATGCATAATTGATGACTTAGATGTGCAACACATGAAAAGCGTTTTCTTCAATCAATGAAGAATAACACTCTAAGTGTGAAGAAATTAATGAAGAATTTGATTCTCAGAACCCTACAACAATGTGCTGCGGTGTATGAAATCATCATTCTTATCTGGTGAGCTACGCCACCATAAAAGTTGAAAATCTTCAATTTGAGTTTTTTTCATTTTGAAATTCCTCAGTTTTCAAATTCTTCAACTTTGCAAAATCTTCAATGTTTCCGTCGTTTTTCTTCATTGGCTATATATATATATATGAGTTTATGTCCTCTCTGACATTCACTTATTGCTATTTCTTCAAGTTGCGATTTACGCTAAGTGAATGTGATCGGACCCTTCCCCTCTATGCTATACTCAATCCAATCTATTCACAAATTCTTCATGTGCGTTCGATTGAAACTTCGTTCAAAGTCTTCCTTGTGTCCTTGACGGTGAAGAAATTGCGACGAAATTTTAAACAAATCTTATCCAAGTTTTGGTTTTACCGCTCAAACCGTTCCGCATCCCATGATGTATTAGTTTAATCACCCACGATCTTACGATCTCATACGCACGATGCGTGGGTGACACATGTCGCGTGAAGGAGAAAAGGCGAGGCACGTTAGTCCCAAAATCTTGAGCGAACAGTTTTTCACCGTGGCTATAAATACCCTCTACCCTCCTCACTTCATTTACTCCGCTCGATCGTTGTCTCTCGCTCGAGCTCTCCTCAAACCCTAAGCGCGCCGCTTCTCCATCGCCGCCGGTGAGGAAAAGCTTCACTTGCCTCGACCTCATCGTCGTTGTACTCGCGCCGGTCGCGAAATCTTCACTCCACCGCGCCGTAGCCGTCTCCCTCTGCCAAGTTAGGGCGTGGGAGATCTAACGTGACGAACTTCACTCTGATTCCTCTGTTCGTCGTGTTCTTGATTCGAGTAATTAAAAGTCATTTTTATTACTCGCGTTGATTCTCAAATCTTTGAAAATCTTCAAAGGTGTTTTGCTCTTCAAATCTTCACATATGAACACCTCACACACTATATGCTCTTGATTTATCTCTCTAAGCATTCATTTCTTCAAGATTCCTCAATTGTGCGGATTTTCAATCATACAACTCTGGAACCTAAGGCAAGCAGCTTAGTGAAATTCCTCAAGGCTCAAGCTGGTCAAATTCCTCAAAACTTGTTCCTTTTGAAAATCTTACGAGAGCATATGACCTCTCCAAATTCCTCGCACCTACACTCTGTTCACGGTACTCATGTCATTCTTTGAATCACTAGGTTCTCATCAACTTAACTCATTTGCAGCGTTCCTTGAAGAAAAACTGCATACTTCTTGAGTGCTCTATTGTTCAAATTCCTCACTGAAGAAAATGGCGGAGGGCAAGAGACCACGAGAAGGGAGGAAAAGCAGGAAGTCATGGTGCCTTTGAGATTCTGAGGAAATATACAAGAGACTCTTTGATGAATCCAATTTTGGCAAGGAGACCAAAAATCTGCATAAAGTCTTATCTGAGAGGATAGAAAGAAGATGGGCACGAGAATGGAGGAATACCGCTATGTCACTCCCAAGTACATGAGAAATTCGCTTTAAACCCTCCATGCCCAAGAGCTCCACTAGCTTTTTGGCCAAGTCGTGATCCCACTAGCATCAAGAGTGGTGAATGTCGTGGTTCTAAGTCGATAGTAGAGTGGGGGTAGGTATGGAGAGGCAAGGTCCTAGCTATGGAGAGGTTGTAAACACAAGCGATGTCTGAGTTCGAGGCCCTTCTCGGAGAAGTAAAGCCCTACGTCTCGGTGCCTGAGGCGGTCAGTGGATTATAAGTGTAGGTGTTACAAGAGTGCGAACCCCTCTGCTGTGGAGGGTGGCTTATATAAGTCGCCGGGACCCTGGCCAGCCCACATAATGGAGGGTTAAAGTACATTAAGCACAGGGGCGTTCTTGTAGCGCCCTCATAAAATGTCTTAACTATCATTAAGTCTATTCAATTCTGAGGCCGTTGCGTTGCGAGTGTCTTGACCTACGGTGGTCGAGTGTATCTTCATGGTCGAGTGAGTCTCCATGGTGAGTCCTTCTAGTCGGTCAGTGGGTTCCTCGTTGGTCATTGGAAGGTGATCTCTTCTAAGGGTGTCCTTGGGTAGGGCGTTTTAGGTCAGGCCTATGACCCTACCCTAGGTACATGAATCCATCATTAGCCCCGAATGGGTCGAGGCTTGAATGAGGAAGGAGTTGATCTTTGTTTCGATTGAACTTTGGCATCTTTGGTTATCGTCGTTCTTGACCAAGATCTTCTTTGTTGATAGCGAGCAACTTTTCTTGATCGACTCGATCCATTCTTGTTCTTTAGTCGAGTGATCTTTTATACTTTGCGGTTCGGCGGCGGATCGCGAAATCTCGCACTTGCCAGACCGATCTGCGCTCATGATTCCGCGAATCTGAAATTTGGGGGGCCTTGAAGCGAATGGACCACGGTGCTCGGACGGGACAGGACATGGACGCCTCGATCTCCGCGCTGCTTTTTCCGCCATGTATCATGTCAATGCAACTATTTCGGGATATGATTGGATTGCTCGGGTCCACCTGTCATCCACTTGGAAGGGATGTTATAAATGCAACTTGTGAGGGTTTACGCACGATACACCATTCTTTCTCCTCTGCTCTCCTCGTCTCGCGCCGCGCAACCTTTGTCGCCTCATAGCGCTTCCTTGCGCATTTAGCGTGACCATGGGCAAGGAGAAGGCGGCAATCTTGGAAGCGCATAAAGAAAGCGTCGGCGGTGGAGAGGCGTCGGCGGAGAAAGCGAAGGGAGATCCACCAGCGCGGCGGGTCCTCGTCGAGATCCGCTTTGCCGAAGAGCTGGGTCGAGGAGATTGGATCGATCGACCATCGAGGAGAAGGATCTCCTCGACATGGCCGACAGACGGGCTGATCCCCCGGCGCCGCAAGACTTCTGGTAAGGAGTGGCAACCTCGGTAGGAGGAGGCGAGTGTGTGCTCCTGGCCACTCATGTCGTCGAGATTTTCCACCTGCCGGCGTTTTCTTCGTGGTTTTGAACTTCTTTGGAGCCCAGCTCCACCACTTTACTCAAACTCCATCAGCGTATCTTGCTGCGTTTGTATCTATGTCGAGAACTTCACAGGGCTGTCGACCGCCTTTGGGGCTTGTTCAAGCACATCTTCACATGTCGTTCTCGGTATGAAGAAAGCGAAATCGGCGATGAGAAAACCCAAGTGGTCCAGATGTGCGGGGCCTAGGAATTCAAGTGAGGAATAAGAGCACCTTCCAGCTATGTCTTTTCGAGTCGGTCGGGGTGGCGATCGACTGGTTCTCTTGCCGAGAATGGTGACAGCGGAGACGATCAGTGGACTCCTCCATTCACCATGAGTCGAGTGAACAAACCCTCCTCTCTGAAGGTGGTTCGGAGGAGAGCTGATGTGAAGATGTTGATGGATCGCGTGGTGCGGTTGGTTGGGGCGGCGTGGTGGCATGGACCTTCGGAGGTTTTCCTTGGGCGAATCCGGCCTCTTGATTCGAACCCTTGCATGTGGTTGTCTTGCGGGACCAAAGCGAGACTTCGAGTCCACGGAAGCGATCGGCAGCGCCATAGTGGAAAGGTGGATGGCGCGATCACTGGGAACAAGGATAATCCCGTGGATCCGGAGGATTTCTCCACTCGACCATCTAGCGTTCGGATAAGGTACATTTGCTCTGCTTTCCATTGTATATCTTGTTGAATTTGTTTACGTATGTTACGCAATTTGGTCGATTGAACTCTGTCTTGGCGTCTTCGAGGCCCTTACGAGCTGTACTCAATGCCCAGCGACTCGGGCTCCGGCGAGGAGGAGAAGCCAGCGAGGCGAGCGGACGAGTGGGATTCAGGCGTTCTTGAAGATGATGATGATGACAACGATGATGATGAGGGCGAAGTAGGAGGAGGAGGAGGAGGTTGCACCACGGCGCTCGGAAAGCGGTCGAAACTTCGTTCACGACCTGCTGTTGAGCAGCAGTAAGGGGTTCTGTTGCCTCGCGATCGACCACGCCCTCGGACCGCTTCTCGGTGCCGGCGAGAAGGCACCGAAGCGATCGAAGGTAGCTCCGTCGAGGCCAACCAAGCCCTGCCGAAAATGAAGGTGTCCATCCCTACCATATCGGGGTAAACATATTACTTAAGTCTTCTGTTTTGTACAAGCTTTATCTCTGGTTGATACTTGAATTAATCGGTGATTCTTTGGAATTTCGGTCTTGCAACCACGAAACCTCGGGCAAGGCTGAGGACCATGAGATGGAGGGCGGCAACCTCAAATCCTAGTATTATACCCTTAATTCCGTCTTTAGTCGGTGACTCATGGTTTCTAACTTTGATTCTTCTGAAGCTCCATCCAATGACATTATCACCCTTCACGATGATGATGATGAGACGAAGAACCACTAAGGCATAGGAGGAGCGGGAAGGCGGCCAGCAAAGCAGTCCAAGATGTGGCGCGCGAGACTATTGCCACGGAGGAGAACACCACTCGACCCACCGTGTCTTCGTGATGCCGTTGGCGAGTGCTCGTCCCACCGTCGAGTGCTGGACAACCTTCGCTCTTCACCGCACCCGTCTGGAGGACCAAGCTAAGCGCTGCTAAGGAAGCGTCATGGCGAGGGATCATGATGGGCGGTGAAGATCATCAGGGATGCAAGCCAAGCAGCTTATGGCGCCAGCTCCGCTCTTCAAAGCAATGTTGGTCGATCGACCACCGCTGATTACTGTTAGGATATGCTATCAAAACTTTTTCCTTTACGAAATTTATAGCAATCACCCGGTGGGTGTGTCGATGAAAACTCCGCGTTAGCGAAACGCTGAGTGCACCCCAGGTGTAGTCCCCAAGGCTAAGGTCATTGTTGGCGATCGGCCTTGAAACTTTATAGTAAAATTGATCATCATTCGACTAGGGTGAATGGGTTTACGAAACCGGTGGGGGCACGCTGAGTGCACCCTTTGGGTGTAATCCGAGGCGTGGTGGACTCTTGGCGATTGATTACGATCGAAGAAGTTTTTTTGGTCGTTGGTGCGACTCATGTGAATAGGACCGGTGGGGGCACGCTGAGTGCACCCTGGGTGTAATCCGAGACTACGATCGAATGCTTGCATTATTGTAGTCTTAAAGCGTATGATTTTTCCTATTCACTCGAGTGAATCATCTTTGACATTTTGTCGATTGGTTCTTCATAGAAATCCTGTGATCTTCTTGCGGCGCTATCTTGAACTAGGCGAAGCACATTCAGCTCGAGCTGGATTTGAAGCTAGTGCAGGAGAATCGTGAAGCGAAGGAGGAGACCAAAGGTATGTTCGGTGAGACCTCGGCGACTCCTTTTCTTCCCATTTGTTTCAAAATCTGACTTTACTAAAATTTGCGAGGCAAGGTGAAGGAGGCCCGAAGAAGAAGGATCTTGAGCTATCGAGAAGATAAAGCTGGCTGACGAAGTTAGCCGGTCACCAAGCTCGAGCAGGACAATACCAATCTGAAAGCTGCTCGGCAATTGCCACCAAGGATGTCGACCGATTGGCCCGACAAGACCACTCGACCGAGAAGATCAACCAGTTATTTGGGAAGAAAAATGACTGGAAGGCTTCTGGGTGGTCTTGCTAAGAAATTGTTCCTTATGCTCGAAGGTAATCTTTTACACTCGACCAACATTTCCAATGTGATGCTCACATTCGACCATTATCTTGACTCGAGTTTTGTCTTTGCGAGTGCAGCCGAAACTTTGAAGAAGAAACCAGCCAGTTGGGCAGAACCTTGACCTGTCAATTCTCGGTAAATGATGAAGTTGCCATGAATGTCTTCCATTGGAGTCCGTGTTGCAACTATCGTGGACTACCTCGCAAGGCTGAAGGTTGCTCGTCCGCATCGACTCGGCGCTCGGCCCGAGGCGACACTCCAAAATGACCTCGAGTCGTTGATGGCTCGGTGAGCGCCGTCCACGACCGAGTGCGAGGAATGGAAGAAATCCTCGGCTCGGTGTGGCGCGAGATGTCGCCACATGCTGCCCGAGTCCCTGCAAGGATGCCGAGAAGAAAAGTGGCGGCTCTCAAGTGGCCAACACCAGAAACACGACTTGGTCCTTCATGGAAACTTTCATCGCTGCTGCTACCGGATCGCGAGCGGGATCGACCTCGATGAGTTCGTTGCTCCTTCGACCCTCCACGGGAGGGTAAAAAACTTCCTTTAAGTCGACACTTTAAATTTGCCTCGGTATGCGAGTGGAATTATAACCGATAAACCTTAACGGGCTTAGTGCTGAGCACTCTCGGTTCCTTTAGGTATCGACCTAAACTTGGATTTGATGTTTGGATATGATTGCTTTTGGCTCGAATTGCCCTTTGCGGGTTCACAACAAGATGCTTACTGCGATCGACTTATTCCTTAGGCGAAACCTTTGGGCTGCAGCTAAGTCTCAGTGAGAGGTTTGCTCTTCACTCGGTAGGACTTTCTATACCTTAAGCGAAACCTTGGGCTGCAGCTAAGCCCCAGTGAGAGGTTTGCTCTTCACTCGGTAGGATTTTTTATACCTTAGGCGAGCTTGGGCTGCAGCTAAGTCCCAGTGAGAGGTTTGCTCTTCACTCGGTAGGATTTTTATACCTTAGGCGAGCTTGGGCTGCAGCTAAGCCCCAGTGAGAGGTTTGCTCTTCACTCGGTAGGATTTTATACCTTAGGCGGCGGTGGGCTGTAGCTAAGCCCCAGTGAGAGGTTGCTCTTCACTCGGTAGGATTTTTATACCTTAGGCGAGCTTGGGCTGCAGCTAAGCCCCAGTGAGGTTTGCTCTTCACTCGGTAGGATTTTTATACCTTAGGCGAGCCTTTGGGCTGCAGCTAAGCCCCAGTGAGAGGTTGCTCTTCACTCGGTGGGATTTTTATACCTTAGGCGAACTTGGGCTGCAGCTAAGCCCCAGTGAGAGGTTTGCTCTTCACTCGGTGGGATTTTTTATACCTTAGGCGAGCACTGGGCTCAGCTAAGCCCCAGTGAGAGGTTTGATCTTCACTCGGTAGGATTTTTATACCTTAGGCGAGCCTTGGGCTGCAGCTAAGCCCCAGTGAGAGGTTTGCTCTTCACTCGGTAGGATTTTTTATACCTTAGGCGAGCTGGGCTGCATCTAAGCCCAGTGAGAGGTTTGCTCTACACTCGGTAGGATTTTTACGTTGTATTTGTGGTGGCTTCGGAGGAGAGGTCATGATCGACTGCACCTCATCTTCCTTGCAGTGCACATTATACTTATGGTGTAGCTTTCGGAGGAGAGGTCATGATCGACCTGCACCTCGTCCTCCTTGTAAGCCCACATTATACTTATGGTGTAGCTCGGAGGAGAGGTCATGATCGACTGCACCTCGTCCTCCTTGTGGCGTCGTTGTATAGCGAGTACTTGGACTGCAGCTAAGCCTCCAGTGAGAGGTTTGCTCTTCACTCGGTAGGATTTTAGTTACTTAGGCGAGCAGCTGGGCTGTAGCTAAGCCCCAGTGGAAGTCGGCTTACCACTCGGTAGGATTTTTAGTTACTTAGGCGAGCAGGGCTGCAGCTAAGCCCCAGTGGAAGTCGGCTTACCACTCGGTGGGATTTTATAACTTAGGCGAAAGCGGATTCGCGGCTAAGCCCCAGTGGAAGTCGGCTTACCACTCGGTGGGATTTATACAAACTTAAGCGAAAGCGGATTGGCGGCTAAGCCACCTTTGGGGACAAAAATAAAAAGTGACAAAAATTATGAAGGAATTATGACACTATTATTTGGAATCCATGAACTCTGAAGTATTTTATTACAACTCATCAGGTGAAAAACTTTAAGTGTAAAGCAGACGGAGCAGATCCGCATTCAAGCTCGGGGCTCTTCAATATTGTGTTCGGCGTTGTAGAGGCGATATGCCCGTTGTGGAGAACCTTGGTGACGATGAAGGTCCTTCCCAAGAAGGAAGCGAGTTTATCTTTGTTCTGGCTGATCTACTCGAGAACTAGATCTCCTTCTGGAAAGCCCGACCTCTCACGTTTACGGCGTAAAAGCGCGCAAGTCTTGCTGGTAGATGGTCGGCGGATCGAGCCATCTCCCTTTCCTCCTCTAGAAGGTCATTGCGTCTGGCGCGCTTGCTCGACTACGCCGTTGTAAAGTTCAATTCGGGGCGTTGTGAAGAAGATCACTCGGCGGGACTGCTTGACTCCATAGACCAAGAAGAATGGAGTTCTTCGGTCGATCGATTAGGTGTGGTCCGCAATCCCCAAATCACTGATGGGAGTTCATCGACCCATGCTCCGACCGCATGCTTGAGATCTCGCATCGATCGGGGCTTCAAACCCTTGAGGATTAAGCCATTGGCCCGTTCTGCTGTCCATTCATTTGTGGATGGGCGTGAGCGTGGTCGACTCGCGTACCTTGGCGTTGCAAAAATCCTTGAATTCTTCGAGTCAAAATTGACCCATTATCCGTGATGATCTGTGCGGGACTCCATACGAGCGTCGGCTCACGATGAAGGAAAGCAGCGATGCCGTCGTCAAGATTCTTGATTGGTTTAGCCTCAATCCACTTGGTGAACTTGTCATTGCTACCGGCACATCGTGAAACCGCTCCGACCTGTTACGCATGAGGACCGACCATGTCCAACCCCATCTGCGAAAGGCGGACAAGTGGAATGGTTTTAAAGGCAGCGCGAGTTTGTGTGACATATTGGAATAGAAGGCGGCATCCCGCACTTGTCCACTATTTCTTTCGCCATCTCATTCGCCCTTGGCGATAAAATCCAGCTCGGTATGCTTTGGCTACAATGGTCGAGAAGGGCGCATAGTGACCACAGGTACTGAGTGGATGTCATTAGTATGATTTCGACCTTCTTACGGCGTTATGCATTTTGACCAACTCGATCGAGACTTTCTCTATCTGCTGTCCTTTGATATGATAAAGGCTTTGGATCGGCAGACGATCTGTCGAGCCTCTTCCTCATCTTCTGGGAGCTCTTTTCTCGGGATATATGCGATGTAGGAATTGTCGATCGGGAGTGACCACTAAAACTTCCATGACCAAGTCGACCTTCTTTGGGACCTCAACCTCGGTCGGATCTGTGGCACTCTTGGGCTGTGGAGCTTCCTCTGTGAAGGATCTTCTTTAGCGGCGGAGTGTGTATATGCTCCAAAAACACACCACTCGGGATGGCTTCTCTTTTGGAACCTATCTTGGCAGATCATCTGCTGCTTGATTTTTCGATCGGGGATGTGATGGAGCTCAACCCTCGAACTTCTTTTCGAGCTTCCTCCTTTGCATTGCGATATCCGGTCATATTTGGGCTTCTCCGTCCCTCCTTCATCACTGGTTGACCACTAAATCTGAGTCGCCATAGACCATCGAGTGACGGGCGCCGATTGAGATGGCCATGCATAATCCATATAAAAGGGCCTCGTACTCTGCCTCATTGTTGGAGGAATCAAAGTGAATCTGGAGCACATACCTAAGCTTATCTCCTCAGAAAGCAGAACAACTGACACAGAACCATTCAGCATTTTAGAGCCGTCAAAGAACATGGTCCAATGCTAAAGTGAACTTCGATCGGCTGCTGTTGTTCAATCCACTCGGCGAGAAATCCGCTATAGCACTTTGGGACTTAATGGCTTTCTTTGCCTCAAATTTGATATCAAGGGAAGAAGTTCAATCGCCCATTTAAGCCACTTGACGGTTGCGTCTCTGTTGTGCGAGAATCTACGATAAAGGGCGTCGTTGGCGGCTGTGATAGAATGATCGGAGAAATATTGAGCAACCTTCTTAGTGGTCATGTATATACCATACACAAGCCGATAATGAGGATATCTCTGCTTGGATGGAGTCAAGACTTGGACAAATAATACCGGGCGTTGAACTTTGAAGGCTTTTCCTTCCTCTTCCGCTCGGCCGTAAGCCTTTATCTTGACGACTTGTCATGTGGCTGCGATATAAACAACAGAGGCTCTTTGCTGATTGGAGCAGCAAGCACCGGCTAGGTGGAAGCGAGCTTTAGCTCGGAAGCGCTGCATCGACCACAGAGTCCACTCGAACTTGTCGGCCTTCTTCATCGATCGGTAAAGAGGCAATGCCTTTTCACGAGTCATGAGATGAATCGACTTATCGGCCAAGCATCTAGTAAGCTTACGGGCGTCGTGCACTTTCGCCGCAGGCGTTTCATTAGGAGAATAGTGCGATCTTCTGCGGATTAGCATCGATCCCTCGTTCGGAAGCGAAAACCGAGTAATTTTCCACGGGAACTCGAATGTGCACTTTGTGATTGAGCTTGATATCGTACCTTACGAGGTTGGCAAATGTTTGGCGAGGTCGACAAGTAGGTCGGAACCTTTTAGCGACTTAACGGCGATATCATCCATATCGCTTCCACATTCCGTGATTTGGTGAAGACACTTACGAATCATTAGCATAAATGTGGCTCGGCATTCTTGAGGCGAATGGCATGGTGATATAGCGAAGCACCGAATGGAGTGATGAAAGCTGTTTTTATTTCGTCGGGTCCATCTGACGGATCGATGATACCGGAATAAGCGTCTAGAAAGACAATCTCACATCCGCGGTCGAGTCAACAATTTGATCTATGCGAGGAGAGGAAAATGATCTTTTAGGCAGGCCGATTGATGTGCTTGAAATCAATGCACATGCGGAGTGAGTTGTCCTTCTTGGGAACCATGGCGACATTAGTGAGCCACTCGGGTGGTATATCTCTCGGATAAATCCTGCATGACAGTCGAGCCACTTCCTCACCAATAGCTTTTCTCTTACGAGCGGCGGACCGCGAAGATGCTCTTTATTGGTTTTGCTGATTTGTCGACTCGGCGATGCTCGGCCGATCCCCAGGAACACGGCATGTCGGTGGCTTCCATGCAAAAATGTCGATTCTCACGGAGGAAGCTGGATGGCGCTTCTTCCTATTTGAGTCGAGTGTCGTGGAGATGTGGGTTGGGGCTGCATTGGGGTCGGTCGGGTGGATGTGGTGGCCGTCTCACGGACGGTGAAATCTGATTCTATGGCGGAGTTTCTTGGATCGCAACAAATCACTCGGATCTGCGTTTTGCTTGTACTCTTGAACTCGACCGCTGTCACACAGGAGTTGGCAATCTTGAGCCCTACGAAAGCACTCTTACGCCTTTTCCGATCACGATGTGGTGATCACTCCTTTGGGACTGGCATTTTCAGTTTGAGGTACCGTAACATGGTGAGCCATGAACCGTGCATAAGCGAGCCTCCCAAAATGGCGTGATATGCACTCGAAAATCCACGACCTCAAGGTCGACTTTTCCTTCGAAAATGCTTGGAATCACCAAAAACCACGTCGAGCTATTTGGCGAGTGAGTTGGCCTTCTTCCTGGTATGACTCGTGGAAACTCATATTCTTTGGCGCTCAATCGGGACATCGGGATGCCCATTCCTTTTAATGTAATGCGCATATAACAAGTTCAGTCCACTACCACCATCCATCAGCACTTTACGTCGATCGAGTGCCTTCGACAAGCTGGATCGACCACCAAAGCTTGCCTCCCGGGGTGGCAATGTGAGTCGGGTGATCAGATTGGTCGAATGTGATGGGTGTTTGGGACCATCTCACATAACTTGGTTTCTTTGGAGCAACCATGTTTACCTCACGGTTAATGACTTTGATCGACTCTTGCTTTCCACATCGGCGAAGATCATCAGTGGAGTTGACATGCGGATATTCTTCCTCCTTGTCCTCTTTGTCTCCGGCCTTGTCGGCTCCTTCTCCTTGTCCTTAGACTGTTTTCCTGGCTTCTTTGGATCGAGGAGTCGACCTTTGGCAGTGGTGTGCTTTGGGTAAATGATGTTGCCCTCTTCGTCTTTCTTCGTGTGAATATGACATGGCATATCCATCCGTCGTTTCCTTCTTTATCCTTTACTTTCTTAGGATTCGGGATCCTTTTGGCTTCCTTGAACTTCCCTAAGTCACGGCGGGGCCTCTCCGAGGAGCTCTTGGCTCGGCTTTCGCTCATTTCCATTGGAATTTCCCTTTTCGGTGACTTGGCTTGTACTTGCCACTTGGTCGGTCTTCTTCCTCGCCGTTAGGCGTGCCAGTAACAATCTCCATCATTCGACTCAAGGTCATGTCGCGGTTCGGCCAAACTTGAGACTCAATTCTCTGTTCTTGGCGCCATCTTTGAAGGCGCAAAGCTGCCGATGGTCGACACATTTTCCACGGTATGGTGCGAGTGATCCACCTCTGAATGTACTCTCGGAGAGTCTCATTGGTCTTACGCACAGACTTGCAGCTCTGTCAAGCCAGCGGTCGCTTGCGAGTTCCTTCAAAAGTTCAGCGAACACTCGGGACAAATCTTCCCAAGTGTATATCTTTGCTAGGAAGTGGCCAGTTCAGCCATGCCTGGCGAGAACCTTCCAACATGAGGGCAAATGCTTCATGGGCACCTCGTCATTCCCCACCAATCTGAACAGCCACTCGGTAATCTTCAAGCCAAGTTTGGGCTTGGACTCCCCGATGAATTCTTGACTCTGTTGCCAACCTTGAAATTGGGGGGATCACTGCGGCTCTGATAGCCTGCTAAAACACTCGGGACGAAACATGCACTCATTTGCTCGTGGGTGCATCCCTCTCGGGTCGCCTCGATGGGCTCTGTTTGATCGACCAAGCCTTGCGATAATGGATCGGCGTCGAAGCCTAGTTCCACAGGGTCATTGGAACTCTTCGCCCGTCTTGAGCGGCGCTGTCATCCTGCGCCGAGGCGTAAGACCCTTCCCTCGGAGAAGCGGGCACTCGGCGCTGTCATCGGTCGTGTCGGTCTCCATCTTGATCTCACTAGTTGTCGCGCCCTTCTGCGCGCGGAGGCGTCTGGGGCTGTGAGCGGTGAGCGATATTAGCGGCGGATCGACTATGAATTCTGTTCTTGTATTGCGACGGTTGAGTTCTGGTCTCCTGCTGCTCGGAGTAAATCTCGATCTGCATCAAGCCCTCCGGCTTCCGGCGAGAAGGCTGGATGGACTCTGCTATCTGGGTTGCAGTTGCTAAATTCTGAATTAGCGTGCGGTATACGAGTCGGCGGGAAGAGTCGGCGTCGGTAAGCCGAGGAACTTCGTTGCAGCGCTTCGTCGAGTGCTCGTTGAAGGTTCTCAAGCGGCGCGTTCAGCGACATTGGCCAAGCGTGCCTCCTCAAAGCGCGAGCCTCGGGGTTTCTCTGCGATGGGAGTATCGGGGCATCCATGTTCTGCGGTGACTCTTCTCTCTGCGAGAGTCGAGTGTCTCGGTGGTACTCTTCGTGGTCTTGCGGCGAGGTCACCTCCACCGCTGCTCCGCCCCATGGGCGGCCGGGAGGGCTGTGGGGCCGTCGACCATGAGGATTTCCGCGCGCGGATCCTGCTATCGCATTTGGATCACGATCTCTCTGGAGCGGTCGGCCGGATCGAACAAGCCGTAGGGGACTCGTCGGGCTCAATTGCCGCGACTGGCGATGGCTGTCTGGCGAGCCACGCGTGCTTCACCCACCGCTGAAGTCTCGACCGACCGGGCGCTTGCGGCTGGTGGGAGACAGACGAGTGGCTGATAAAAGTCGACCGATATAAATTCGACGGTTGTCTGTGATGACGCCCAGCGGACACATCTTGCGAAAATCGTCGCATGTCATGGGGAGGCGCATCGATGTCGAGTGGAGCCTCCACGGAGCCATCTTGGTCGTCGGCGACAAAGGTGAAACAAAGAGGCGGATCTCGCGCCCTCGACCAAAACTCCAGCGATCATCATGATGAAAGTACTCGGAATCTGCAACTTCTCCAATCGCTAAAACACACCTTACGGTGGCGCCAAGCTGTCGTGGTTCTAAGTCTACAGCGGTGAGAGTGGGGGTAGGTATGGAGAGGTAAGGTCCTAGCTATGGAGAGGTTGTAAACACAAGCGATGTCTGAGTTCGGGCCCTTCTCGGAGGAAGTAAAAGCCCTCGTCTCGGTGCCTGAGGCGGTCAGTGGATTATAAGTGTAGGTGTTACAGAGTGCGAACCCCTTGCTGTGGAGGGGGTGGCTTATATAAGTCTTGGGACCCAGCCAGCCCACATAATGGAGGGTTAAAGTACATTAAGCACAGGCGTTCTTGTGCGCCCTCATAAAATGTCTTAAATATCATTAAGTCTATTCAATTCAGGCCGTTGCGTTGCGGAGTGTCTTGACCTTCGGTGGTGAGTGTATCTTCATGGTGAGTGAGTCTCCATGGTGAGTCCTTCTAGTCGGTCAGTGGGTTCCTCGTTGGTCATTTGGAAGATGATCTCTTCTAAGGGTGTCCTTGGGTAGGGCGTTTTAGGTCGAGCCTATGACCCTACCTAGGTACATGAATCCATCGGTGAAGACTTTCTGAAGAATGGTCAGGCGTCAAGCCAAATTGGCAAAACAGGCCAAGGAGGCGGTGAGGAAATTCAATGAGGATTCTGCTGCTGCTTCTTCTTCTTGAGCCCTCGGTCATGCCGAGAAATCAATCTTAGAAAAGCCTGCTTTCATAAGCCAAGTGCTTGGCGTCGGCGCCCTCACGGCCCAGTTCTCGGCCCGCGCCCTCACGGCAAATTCCTCGAGCTGCTGCTTTGCTCATTCAAAATCTCGGCAGCTCCTCCAAGTCCTCAACACATGTGCATCGGCTACTTGTCAAAGGACTCAAGGTTTCTCAATTATACAGTGTCTCGGCAAGTTCCTCAGTGCACCAATGTACTCAACAGGCCCCACTTTCTTTGAAGACAAAAGCAATTTGGGCGCGGTCCTCGGCCAAGTCAAAGAAAAGCAGGTTGCATTCAATGTGCCTTCGATGATGAAGCCTCGATGAAGAACTTGAAGAAATCATCGAGACGGTGACCAAGGCCGCTAGAGCCAAAAGAACAAGTGTGCCTCTGCTTTTGGATCCAAAGAAGATCCTTGACATCATTGACCTATGGCATCGGGATCCAAATACTCCTATACGGATCGCCGCGACTCTGGTCAAAGTCATATGCTTAACCATTTCATATTTGAAGAAATGGAAATTTGAAAAAGGCTCGTGAATTGAAGAAAGCAAAAGCGAAAGGAGAAGCACGAGGAAGAACTTAGTCAACTTGACTCTGAAGAACTTCTCAAAGCTCAATCAGAAATCAAGCCCTCGGCAAGGATTTGAAGCTTACAAAGCTGATTGGCAAGGAGCCAAGGTGAGATTAAATCAATCGGCGAAGAAAATGACAAGCTATTGCAGCCCCATCGCAACAAGAAAATCCTCGAGCTAAAGACTACGCTTGCCTTCTTTGAAAAACATGCCGACCACGCGATGACTTTCAGCATCTTGATGAAACACAAGTTCGGGTGATGACTCCATTCCATTTCTTGAAGACATTCCCGGGGCATCCACTAGTGGTGCGCTGTAGAATCTGAAGAAGCAGGGCAACTACACCAATTGCGCTGAAGAAAGCGTACCACAATCCTCGGCTCCTCCTGCACCAACACCATCTCAATTCTTCCATACGCATATGAAGTGAAGAAGACAAAAGCTGCGAGCGAGCTGCGATGAAAAGAGGAAGGCATCAGCTGCGTCAAATTCTTGATTGCGAAGAAAATGAAGCCAATGACCAGCTCGATTGAAAATCCTATTGATGCCATTCCATTTCCTCCATGTTGTCCAAGGAGATTGTTCCTTATGGAGAAGATTACAAGATCCCAAGCGGATCGATGAAGAAAATCAATCTGTTGCTACCTCAGAACAGCTTGATGAAGAAATTGAAGTGGAAGCTTTCCCTTCAATCGGTTGTTTCCTCACCGTGCCTCGGTTCACGGTGAAGAGGCGGTGTTGAGAAATTGAAAAAAGAAACGAAAGCGTGGATATTTGGTGCACTACACGGTGATGAGCGATGACTTTTGGGAAAGTTAGCATCCCAATACTCCTCTCTTCACTCCGCTTCAACAAGTTCCTCTGTCCCGGCTACAAGCTGTTCAAATGGGCTCTAAAAACTCATCCCACTTCATCATCAATGAAGAAATTCCAGCCACTAGTCTTTGAAGAACCCCTTCTTGATCCTCAAAGCTGCACAAGGAGAGGAACGAAATTCCTCGACTGAAGAACACGAGATCGCGATTCTGAAGTTGTCTTTGCAAATCACGAGATATTCCTCTGCCCAAGCCAAAGAATCCGTTCTCAAGCAAGCAAAAATTCAAAGCGAAGACTTCTTTTACGAGCACGTGTTCTTCTTTGCTTATAATCCATATGACTCTGCTCGAATGAGGAAAAAGCGCTTACGGACTCCAACACAAGCAAACTTCTATTCCTCGGTGCTATTTGACAAGGACAAGATCTTGACCATGAGCATATTCCTCATGTGGATATGGAATCACTACCGTGCTTGAGCGATTACTCCGTGTTCTTCACGATCGAGAAATTTTGAATTTACTGCTGCGATATATGTATTTGGAATGAAGAACTCATTCTTGATTCTATGCCACCCTGCACATCACGAGATCTTTGAAGACATCAACTCATGGGTATTGGATTGGATGACGAGAGAATACTCACTACAAGGCATCGACAACAGAATTGCCGTGTCCTTCCTCTTAATCCTCCCCATGAATCTGCACGTTGCATCTACAATGATCATGAATTATCGATCACTTTATGCAAGTGCTTATGAAATTTGAAGCTAGGTCAAGCCCCTCGAACCAAATTCCTCGTCAAGGATTTCTTTGTATGTGCCTCGGACTGTTTATAGAATCTTGGCGAAGACAATGGAGTCCCATAAAGGCCACGACTCAAATGAAGAAGATGTCGTAGGCATCATGATGAACATGCTTTTCAATATCATTCATGGCGTTCTGTCAACTTCCATGATTTCTTCATGAGGACTCGGCCAATGTTGCAATGTCACCTTTTGAGCTGAAGCCATATCGCCTTGGATCATGAGATTCATAAGGGCAAGATCTTCCTTTGAACAACAAAGTGACACTCTGAATCATAGCAGCTACTTGCCGCCCATTGAAGTCCTCAAGCGACCGGTTTCATCATCGATGATAAGGGCAAAGCAGCGTTGTAATTGATGAAGGCACTCGTCCATTGGATGGTCAATTTCGCAAGGCTGCATCTTACTCCACCAATGGCGATTACGCAGCGCATGACACTGCCATAAATACCTCAACCAAGCAACGACCTCAAGCAAGCGCACCGGGGTGATGGTGATCGTGAGTTACTCCTCGGTCTTCATTAGAAGGTTGAGCATAATCGAGAAATGGGTGAAGCACCAATTTGCTGCAATTCTTCACAACATGACCTCAGCGCATAATGCGGTGAAGAAAAACTAGTACTACCTTCATGAAACCCTCAACGCTTTTGGGCTGTTCTTAATCATGTATATTCGCGGAAGAATTGAAGACTATGGGTCTTGAGGAAGCTTTGGTAGTGCGCACCACCTCGAAGAAATTCAAGAGAGTCAAAGTTCACGATCGGTGGCCAGCTCTTATTCTTCATCGCGTGGCCCGATGAATATGAAGATTTGGGCGACAACTGCGGCATGCCCTACTTTAACAAACAACCCGAAACAATGGCGCTCCTCCATCAAATTGAATATCTTGAGGCGTTAGTCCTCAATTTGATCCTTTTGGTCATTTGATGACAAAGGGAGAAATCTGAGTTAATCTTTAAGCGGGTTTATACTATGGGCGTTTTTTAAGTTACAACTCTCGTTCTTCGAAACTTTTATTGGATCGAGTTGTAATCTTAAGTCGATGGTGCCACGATACTTTTGAGCGGTGCATTGTGCTGACTTGCAGCGTGCTCGACACTTTGATGTGTTATTCGCATGCTTATTCCTCGTTAATATCATTGCCGCATCTTGAATCTCATTAGGCACCATATTTCATCATGCATTTCAAATTCTTCACATTACATATCAAATGCGTGTATGAATTACAAGATATAGGGGGAGATCTCCATGATTGAATTCTTCAAATGTGCATTGCCTCAAAAGCAAATTCCTCATTATGCACACATCGGGGAGTTCTTCTATATCTTGCAATCAAATTCCTCAATATCAGTATTTACACTTCATATGTTTATCCCGTTGAAAACTTAACCTATGTTGCCATCAATCACCAAAAGGGAGATTGTAAGTGCATCTAGTGCCCTATAGTGATTTTGGTGTATTGAAGACTTATAGGTTAAGTAACTAATCGTTGTGAGTGTACATAGGTCTATAAGTCTATGAGGAGTTTGATATTCTGAGAAAGTCGACCCTAAAAATGAAGTTCTTCATTTGAAGACTTTGATATTACGAAGACTTCTTGAAGACTTTGAAAGTGAGAAATTGGTGTGACCATGAAGACTTGATATTCATTGAGGAATATGAGCGTGAAGACTTTTGTTTTCGTAGTTTCATTTTCTCTTTCTTGAGTCATAGGAAACACCGTCTTTGTTAAAGGAATTGAGAAATACTAAGGAAAAATTTCCATGTGATGCTCAACTCAAAATCCTACACCTACCAATCCCTTGGTGAAGCCATTGGAAATCTCATACAGATTCAGTCAAATTCATCGATGTGAGAGCGCAGTTCTTACATTCCTTGAGGACTTCTCTAAGCGAGAGTTAGGAATTCGCCAGATCTGGTGCCTACCTGATGAGAACATGATATACGAGGACTTTGAGAGTCAAATTTCCGACCGTTCTTGTCTGTGGCCGTGGACAAAATATCTTATCCACCTAACGGTCATATCATTGAAGGGCATTTATGTCTTATCATGTCGGGCTGCTCCCTAGGCTATAAATAGCCGCCCCTACAACCACTAGTTGGTTGGCTGCTCGAAGAACTTGATACTTGTCATTTGAGAGCAACCCATCCTCAGGGACTTTGGCGAAAATCATCAAGTGAGGAAAATCCCAAAACCAAACCCACAAAACTCCAAGTGATTGAGCATCAGAAGAAATTGATCTGCGTGGATCCGGCGCTTATTCCTTTGAAGGCTGTGCTTCTTCCAGACGGTTAGGCGTCAAGGTCTAAAAGCATCAAGAGGAATTGTGGATCGCCGAGTGACCAAATCTGTGAAGGTTTGGAAGTCACTGAAGACTTACCACGAGTGATTGGGCCGAGGCTGCGTGGTCTTAGTTCAAGGAGAATAGGGTGAGGCTGGGTGTCTGAGTTGCGGCTCGAGGCGGGTGTCGGGACTGTGTGTCCTCGAGTTTAAATACTCGGCCGCTCCAAATAGGCGTCAAGCCTGAGACAGCAGTTGGAACTAGTCTACCAAATCATTGTCTTCACTGGTGGTGGTTCTATTTCCTCAACTCATCCATTTCCTCATTATGTGTTGCATGTTGTTCATATCGTGCTTGAATACTTTGGTGAAGACTTTCACAAATTCCTCGGTTCAATTTCTTGATCTGTTTGTCTTCATCTTGTTATCCTGTGTTTCGCTTTACGTACTCGATCTTAGTCTTCATTTCATCATCTTGTTGTGTGTGTATCTGTTATGTTTACCTCTGAGTACATATTCATTTGCTAGTAGTTCTTAGCTAAGAATTTCCTCACGGCAAATTCCTCGATGAAGAATTTCATAAAATCGCCTATTACCCCCCTCTAGTCGATATAGCACTTTCGGGCCGGCCAAGGGAGGCGCGCGGAGAGAGTCCTACTCCCACGGGAGTAGGATTCCCTCCTTTCCTAGTCCAACTAGGAGACCTTCCATGTAGTAGGAGTAGGAGAGAAGGAAGGGAAAAGAAGGGAAGGAAGGAGAGTGCGGCCCTCCCCTTGTCCAATTCGGACTAGGCCTTGGAGAAGCGGCGGCCTGCCCTAGGCAGCCCTCTCTCTTTCCCGTATGGCCCAATAAGGCCCAATACTTCTCCCGGCGAATTCCGTAACTCTCCGGTACTCCGATAAATACCGAATCACTCGGAACCTTTCGAAGTCCGAATATAGTCGTCAATATATCGATCTTTTCGTCTCGACCATTTGAGACTCCTCGTCATGTCCTGATCTCATCCGGGACTCGAACTCCTTCGGTACATCAAAACTTATAAATTCATAATAAAAGCATCGCCGTAGCGTTAAGCGTGCGGACCCTACGGGTTCGAGAACTATGTAGACATGACCTAGAACTATTCTCGGTCAATAACCAATAGCGGAACCTGGATGCCCATATTGGCTCCTACATATTCTCTGAAGATCTTTATCGGTCGAAACCGCATAACAACATCGTTGTTCCTTTGTCATCGGTATGTTACTTGCGAGATTTGATCGTCGGTATCAATACCTAGTTCAATCTCGTTACCGGCAAGTCTCTTTACTCGTTCGTAATGCATCATTCGTAACTAACTCATTAGTCACATTGCTTGCAAGGCTTATAGTGATGTGCATTACCGGAGGGCGGAGATACCTCTCAGGCAATCGGAGTGACAAAACCTAATCTCGAAATCGCCAACTCAACATGTACCTTTGGAGACACCTGTAGTACTCCTTTATAATCACCCGATTCGTTGTGACGTTTAGTAGCACCAAAGTGTTCCTCCGTTAAGCAGGAGTTGCATAATCTCATAATTACGAGGAACATGTATGAGTCATGAAGAAAGCAATAGCAACATACTAAGCGATCAAGTGCTAGGCTAACGGAATGGGTCATGTCAATCACATCATTCTCCTAATGATGTGATCCGTTAATCAAATGACAACACATGTCTATGGTTAGGAAACATAACCATCTTTGATCAACAAGCTAGTCAAGTAGAGGCATACTAGTGACACTATGTTTGTCTATGTATTCACACATGTATTATGTTTCGGTTAATACAATTCTAGCATGAATAATTAACATTTATCATGAAATAAGGAAATAAATAATAACTTTATTATTGCCTCTAGGGCATATTTCCTTGAGTCTCCCACTTGCACTAGAGTCAATGATCTAGTTCACATCGCCATGTGATTTAACACCAATATTCATATCGTATATGATTAACACCCATAGTTCACATCGTCATGTGACCAACACCAAAGGGTTTACTAGAGTCAATAATCTAGTTCACATCGCTATGTGATTAACATCCTAAAGAGTACTAAGGTGTGATCATGTTTTGCTCATGAGAGAAGCTTAGTTAGCAGTGCATCACATTGAGCCGTATGTATTTTACAAATATTCTATGTCTACAATGCTCTTGCGGAGCTACTCTAGCTAATTGCTCCCACTTTCAATATGCATCCAGTTGAGACTTAGAGTCATCTGGATCGGTGTAAAATTGCCCTAATGTAACTCTTTTCGACGGGCTCTTTATCACCTCCATAATCGAGAAATATTTCCTTAGTCCTTACTAAGGATATTCTTGACCAATGTCGATGATCTACTCCTAGATCACTATTGTACTCCTTGCCAAATTGAGCAAGGTATACAATAGATGCGGTACATAACATAGCATACTTTATAGAACCTATGGTGAGGCATAGGGAATGACTTTCATTCTCTTTTCTATTTTACTGCAGTGGTGGGATTTGAGTCTTACTCAATTTTACACTTTGCAACACGAGGCAAGAACTCTTTATTTATTGTTCCATTTTGAACTATTTCAAAATCTTGCCAAAGTATGTACTCATTGAAAATCTTATCAAGCGTCTTGATCTATCTCAATAGATCTTGATGCTCAATATATAAGTAGCTTTTCTTGAGGTCTTTTCTTTTAAAGAACTCCTTTAAAACACTCCTTTATGCTGCGAGAAAAATTCTACATCATTTACGATCGACAATATGTCACTCACATATACTAATCGGAAAAGTTGTAGTGCTCCCACTCACTTTATTATAAATACGGGCTTCATCGTAAGTCCATATAAAACTATATGCTTTGATAAACTTATCAAAGCATATATTCAACTCGAGATGCTTGCAGTCCATAGATGGATCATTTGGAGCTTGCACATTTTATTAGCACCTTTAGGATTGACAAAACCTTACGGTTGCATCATATACAACTCTTCTTCAATAAATCCATTAAGGAATGCAGTTTTGTTTATCCATTTGCGGTTATAAAATGTGGCAATCGCTAACATGATTGAGACGAGACTTAAGCATCGTCTGAGTGAGAAAATCTCATCGTATTCAACCCCTTGAACTTGTTGAAAACCTTTTGCAACAAGTCGAGCTTAGTGGATAGTAACACTACTATCAGTGTCCGTCTTCCTCTTGAAGATCCGTTTATTTAACATGGCTTGCTGATCATCGAGCAAGTCAATCAAAAGTCCATACTTTGTTCTCATACATGGATCATATCTCAGATTTTATGGCCTCAAGCCATTTTGTGGAATCTGGGCTCATCATCGCTTCCTCATAGTTTGTAGGTTCGTCATGGTCTAGTAACATGACTTCCAGAACATGATTATTGTACCACTCTGGTGCGGATCTTACTCTGGAAGACCTAGAGGTTTGGTAGCAACTTGATCTGAAGTTTCATGATCATCATCATTAACTTCCTCACTAATTGTTGTAGGAATCAGTGGAACTGATTTCTGTGATGAACTACTTTCCAATAAGGGAGAAGGTACAATTACCTCATCAACTTCTACTTTCCTCCCACTCACTTCTTTCGAGAGAAACTTCTTCTCTAGAAAGGATCCATCTTAACAACGAATAACTTGCCCGGATCTGTGATAGAAGGTGTACCCAATAGTTACCTTTGGGTATTCTATGAAGCGCACTTCTCCGATTTGGGTTCGAGCTTATCGGGTTGAAACTTTTTCACATAAGCATCGCAGCCCCAAAATTTAGAAAGCGACAACTTGGGTTTCTTGCAAAACCACAGTTCATATGGTGTCGTCTCAGCAGTTTAGATGGTGCCCTTTTAGCGTGAATGCAGGTGTCTCTAATGCATAACCCCAAAGCGACAATGGTAAATCAATAAGAGACATCATAGATCGCACCATATCCAATAAAGTCTTGATTCTGATGTTCGGACACACCATAACGTTGTGGTGTTCGGTGGCGTGAGCTGTGAAACTATTCCGCATTGTTTTAATTGAAGACCAAACTTCGTAACTCAAATATTCGTCTCCACGATCAGATCGCGAAACTTTATTTTTTATTACGATGATTTTCCACTTCACTCTGAAATTATTTAAACCTTTCAACTATTTCATACTTATGTTTCATCAAGTAGATATACCCATATCTGCTCAAATCATCTTATGAAGGTCGAGAAAATAACGATACTTGCCACGAGCATCAACACTCATTGGATCGCATACATCGGTATGTATTATTTCCAATAAGTCAGTAGCTTGTTCCATTGTTCGGAGAAGCGGAGTTTTAGTCATCTTGCCCAAAAAGGCACGGTTACTTAAGCATCAAATGATTCATAACCAAGTGATTCGAAAATCCATCTTCATGGAGTTTCTTCATCGCTTTACACCGATATGACCCAAGCGGCGGTGCCAAAATAAGTTGCACTATCATTATTAACTTTTCATCTTTTGGTATCAATATTATGAATATGTGTATCACTACGATCGAGATCCAACAAACTATGTTCATTGGGTGTATGACCATCGAAGGTCTTATTCATGTAAATAGAATAACAATTTATTCTCTAACTTTAAATGAATAACCGTATACTTAATAAACATGATCAAATCATATTCATGCTCAGCATAAGCGCAAATAACATTTATTTAGGTTTAACACTAATCACGAAAGTATAGGGGTGTGCGATGATGATCATATCAATCTTGGAACTACTTCCAGCGCTCATCGTCACTTCACCCTCAACTAGTTTACATTTATCTTTGTAACTCCTATTTGAGTTACTAATCTTAGCAACGAATAAGTATCAAATACTCGGGGCTACTATAAACACTAATAAGGCACACATCAATAACTTGTATATCAAATATGCCCTTGTTCACTTTGCCATCCTTCTTATCCACCAAATATTAGGGCATTTCGCTTCGATGACCATTTCCTTTGTAGTGTAAGCACTTTCGGTTTAGGGCTATGGTCAGCTTTGGGCTTCTTCGTAGGAATGACAACTTGCTTGTCTTTCCTCTTGAAGTTCCCTTTCTTTCCCTTTGCCCTTCTCTTGAAACTTAGTGATCCTTGTCAATCATCAACACTTGATGCTCTTTCTTGATTTCTACCTTCATCGATTTCAACATCACGAAGAGCTCGGGAATCGTTTTCGTCATCCCTTGCATACAATAGTTCATCACGAAGTTCTAGTAACTTAGTGATGGTGTCGGTGTACTAAGGTAGGGGTACCTCAGTACCCCAACTTGTGCCAAGCAGCTCGACTCATGACTAGATCCATCAAAAGCTTGCGGAGACCATCTCCGCTCCACACCAAGCCGTTCAAGAACAAAGTATATAAGATAGAAGCTCAAGACCCGGCAAGAGGAGCTTGCAGGAGAAAGAATCATCAGGCTCAAGGCTACATTACTCCTGCAGATCCCGGCGAGAGGAGCTCGTCGGGAAGACGAAGATCACATCACGAAGACACGCCTCGGCGCAGCGCGCCCGGCGAGACCGGGAGGCGGCAAGTCCTGAGCAGACAAGCCCGGGCCGGCAAGATCAAGGCCCGGCAAGGTGCTTAGGGAGAGCTATCTTCGTGCCGCCTCGGCTCATCTGCCAGCGTCGCTTCGGCCTTCTCGAGGCAGCGTGGCGGGCGGCTCTTTGCATGAGGAATCGGTGGCACTCCACGGTGGTAAGCCGCGCCGTGGCGAAAAAAAACGCAATGGCGGGAGCTTTTAGGCGGCGGCGGCGGGCATTTAATGCCCTTGTCCCCTCTGTCAAAAGTAGGTAGAAAGCAGCATGGCTGCCTTTGTTCCGCCTTTATTCCAACTACCACCTCTTTTCGTTTTACCCCTCTACCTCACGTTGACACATGTCGGTGACCCTTGCCCTATAAAGGAGGCCCATGCACAGCGTGGGGGTTCGACAACTGGCTACTCTCGCGAGGGTTCATGTTGGCTACTCTCGCGAGGTTTCACACCACTCCACCGCTTTGCTCGCATTCTTGAGCAAGATCTAATACAACACAATGCAGCGTAGGGTTTCTGCGACCATCGCGGCCCGAAGCTGGGTAAAAATCCCGCGTGCATCGCCTCGATCGCTCTCCGCGCAACCTCCGCCCGTGCGAACACGAAGGGCCCGGCTATAGGTGCCGCGCCACCCATCGGCGCGACATCTCTGGCGCGCCCGGTAGAAGCGTCGAGGTTGTCTTGAACTGATCCGGCGTTCGCGCGCCGGCCTCTTCATCAACCTCTCGGCCGTCGGCGGCTTCGCCGACAAGCTGCGTCATGGCCCCGAAAAGCGAGAGCTTGGTCGCGAGACCATCTCCGTCTTCCCGCCGCCACCGGAACCAGCGGCGGCGGAGAAGCGCCGGTGGAAAAGTGGACCGGCGGCGCTCGCGGTGCCACGAGATCGAGAGGCAGGGCGGAGGACCACGCCTCGGCCTCCGTAGATCCACGTCCGTCTCGGCGCCACGGCGACCAACAGCGCCATACCGCGGGAGGTGGTATCCGCTTGTTGGAAACGAGGACACGTCGAGGCTCGCGGGATGTTCGGACCCCGTCGAACCGAACGAAGCGAAAGCGCCGGGGCGGGACCTGCTCCTTCAACACCGTCGGAAGCCAGCGCGTCCGCTCCCGCGCGCTTCGCTCCGCTTCCCTCCACTCCTGCGAGCGCTCGCGAGCGCAAATGCTCCTCGACTTCCCTCGTGGCGGACAAGGTCGAAGGCGGAGGCTACCATCGAGCCTGGTAGCGCCGCCCAACAACGACCGTCAGCGGCAGCTGCGGCCTCGCGGCTTGCGGCAAGCGAGAAAGCGAAGCTGCGGCGACAAGACGCCCGGGGTGCAACTACCGTGCACTCCCCCTTGTGAAGCGAAAACGCCGCCCGCGGAACAACGCCGGCAGCGACTCCACGGCATCGTCGGACCAGCAGACTCGTCGAGATCAACATCGAGTCCTCGGCAATGGCGGCAAAAGATGCGGACCACGATCGGCGTCGCCCGAGAGACTTCGGCGGCAATCGACGAGTGGGAACCTTTGTCGAAGTCGCGCGCCCGTGACGAGCGACTTGCCGTCTGCGGCGGGCTGCCCCGCGTTCACCGTGGCGGGCGCGTCGATGGCCTAGCATGAAAAACTTCAAGCCCGGCGTCTGGGAGAAATGCGGCGGCAAGACACATCCTCGGAGTTTCTCGGTATCTACACCATCGCGGTGCGGCGGCGGTATGACGAGAAGGTCTGGCGAACTACTTCCGCTCGTGCTTAGGCGAGCGTTCGTTCTTGGCTCATGCACTTGCGGAGGCTCCATCTCCTCTTAGGCGGATCTTTGTCATCGGTTTGTTGGTGCCTTCCTTTGGCGGCCACAAACCTGACCAGAAAGTGATCTCCACATTTTGGCCCGAAGGAAGGAGAATCCCTGCGCAAGTACATCAGCGCTTCAGCCGTGTGCAACACAACATCCCGGCGTTCACCTGCGCGGTTATCGGCGCGTTCCACGAAACGTCGCGTAACCGCCGCATCGTCGTGAGAGATGGCGATGACCAAGATCCGGGATGTCGGCGAGCTTTATGCTCTGGCGATAAATCGCCGCAGCGAAGAGGAGGAGGCTTCCGGGGAGGATCTTTGGCGCGAGGAGGGGCGACTCCGGCAGCGTCGCCCGGCAAAGAAAGCGCCCGGCGACAAGTCTTCGAGAAGAAGAACAAGGAGCAGTGCTTGCCGTCGAGAAGTCGGCAAGAAGCTCCGCCAAACAAACCACAGGTTGGCGATTCGGCAAGAGCTTGCCCACAATGGCGGCAGCCGACAAGCGGGGCGCCCGGCAAGCAATCTTGCAAAATCCACGCACCAAAGGCCACGACCTCTACAAGCGCAAGCGTCGATTATCTCGTCGAGCAGCGAAAGCTAATCTGAGGCGTGACAAGGAGAGGCCCAAGGTGGCGGAGAGAACCGGCGAAGCGACCGTTAAATCGGCGGGGAGGACCTCCGGCAAGGCCAAGCGGCGACAAGGTGATCGACCTTCTCGGAGCGCGACAAGGATGAAGAAGGCGGCGAAGAGGGCGTGGAGGATGAGGGCGGCAGTGAGCAGGAATTTGAAGGCCACGGAGGTCTGTGCGTTGGCGGTGGCGCCTCGCTACACACCTCTCACCGCCAACTAAAGCGGTGGGCACGTGAGGTGAATCTGGCGAGCCGCCCATGGAATCCGCAGACTCCTCAAATGGTCAACCGCCCATCATTTTCGATCTTGAGGATCACCCGACCGCCGCACCTTGCGGTCGGGTGCCTGCCGATGCTGGTCTCGCCACCATCCGCAACCTCAAGGTCACCAAGATGTTGGTCGGCCGGCGGGCCAGGCTGAACGATTTCCTCTGCTGTGATCAAGAAACTCCAAATCCCGGATAGCGAGCTCGAAGAGACCGGCCCCTTCAAGAATCAACCGGGGGGGAGCAGGCCCAAGGGAAAAATCACCTTGCGGTGACCTTTGGCGGGGAGGTCAACTTCGAGAACCGGCGCGTTACTTTCGGCGTTGCCGATATTCCGTTGCCATACTGGCGGGATACTCGGGCGTCCGCCCTCGCCAAGTTCATGGCGGCTTCCCATTACGCCTGGCGTGCTCAAGATGCGGGCCCGATAAAGCGTCATCACTGTCGCGGCGACAAGAAAAGGCGCTTATACTGCACCGACCAGATTTACGGGATGCGACGCGGCGGCCGACAAGGATGCACTTGCGCTGAAGTTCCCAAAGGAAAAAAAGCGAAGATCGAATCGGCAAGCGCTCGAGGCCCCTCCGGCAAGCTGCGCCCCGCCGGTGTTGCGCTGCTAGCGAGGGCGCCCGTCGAACTCCACCGGCAAGGATAAAAAGGAATGGCTGCTCCACGGCAACCAAGAAGGTGTCGCCAAGGAGGGCGGCAGCTGGTGGTACCTTCACCATCGATTGCACGCGGCAACGACAAATAGGAAAGCGCTTCGTTGCTTTCTGCGGGCGAATGTCGATGTGTTTGCATGGCAGCCATCGACATCCCGGTGTTTCAGGAAGGTAATTGAGCATAAGCTTGCCGTTTGCCCCATCGCGGCCCGTCAAGCAAAAAGTGAGAAACAAGCCGTGGGCGCCAAGAGTTCATCAATGAAGAAATCAAGAAACTAGAAGCAGCGGGCCTAGTCGGTGTGATCCATCCGGCGTGGCTAGCAAACCCGGTTGTCGTCGCCAAGGCCAATGGGAAATGGAGACTATGTATAGACTTCAGCGATGTGAATAAAGCATGTCCCAAGGATCCATTCCCTTGCAGCGCATCGACCATTATTGACTCCACTGCTGGGATGTGAGCTACTCGCTTTCTTGATGCATACTCGGGCTATCACCAGATCTTCATGGCCAAAGAAGATGAAGAAAACTGCGTTCATCACTCCATGTGGCACCTATTGCTTCATCGCATGCCATTTGGGCTGAAGAATGCAGGTCAACATTGCGAGGTAGTGTATCTGCTTTTGAGCCCGCAGATCCACGAAATGTAGAAGCTTACATGGATGACATCGTGGTGAAGAGCAAAACAGGATACACTGATTCAAGATTTAGAAGAGACATTCGAGAACTGCGGGATACAATTAAAATTGAACCACGAGAAGTGCGTCTTTGGGGTCCCCTCGGCAAGCTTCTCGGGTTCTTTGTGTCATAAAGGGGATCGAAAGCCAACCCGAGCAAGATTAAAGCCATTGAGCAGATCCAAGCCCCAAAGCGGATCAAGGATGTCGAAGGCTCGCGGGTTGTGTGGCTGCCCTCGGTAGATTCATTTCAAAAGTCTGCGGCGCGCCTGCCCTTCTTCAAAATCTGAAGAAGGCGGGACCCATGAAGTGGACTCGGGCGCGAGGCAGTGCTGCAAGACTTGAAACATTACATCCTCCACTCCAATACTTGTCGCACCTAAACCACGGGAGAAATTGCTGCTATACCTGGCGGCAACCAACCAAGTGGTTAGTGCTGCGCTAATGTGGAGAGGGAGTTCGACGAGGAGGCCACACCACCGGCAAGCCAGCCCGGCGACAAGCGGGGCTGCTCCGGCAAGCCACAGCCCGGCAAGGACAGCCCTGCTTGAGGAGCAAGGTGAGTCGCGGAAAAAGATGGTGCAGCGTCCGGTGTATTTTGTAAGCTCCCTTCTCGGGGAGCGGATCAAAGTACTCTGGAGTACAAAGTTGCTTTTCGGCCTTCTCATGGCCTCAAGAAAGCTCGCCATTACTTCAAGCACTGCGAGATAACGATGGTCACTCGCTTCCGTGAAAAGGATATTGCACAACCCGAAGCAGCAGGCAGGATCGTTGAGTGGGCCTTTGGGTTGTCGAGCTTGGACTCAAGTTTGAAAGTACTTCAACCATCTGAGCCGGGCTCTGGCAGAATTTATAGCGAGTGGACCCCAACACGATGAAGAAGTTCAGAAACAAGTACACCCGCACAAGGGCGGCGGCGAATGGGTAATGTGCCGATGGTGCCTTCTCGCTACAAAGGCGCGGTGCGGCGTCGTACTCATCGCGCCAACGGAGAGCACCTCAAGTATGTTATCGGATGCACTTTCAAGAAACAGCGACAAACAACACCGCTGAATCGAGGGCTTGCTTGCGGCCTCGGGATTGCGGCGAGCTTGGGATCAAGAAGCTGATCGTCTTGAAGGATTCCGGTTGGTGGTCGGCAAGTTAACAAGAACTATCGAGCCCTTTGATGGAAGCTTATGTGGATGAAGTGAGGAAGCTTGAGGAGCACTTTAAAGGTCTGCAGATGGAACACATTCCAAGAGCTCAGAATGAAATTGCGGACGGCCTTTCAAAGTGTGCTTCAATGAAGTTACCTGTGGAACCAGGGACCTTCTTGCTCAAGCTGACTCAACCCTCCGTTGCGCCATCTATTGGGCAGTCAAGAAGAAAGTTGATATCCGCGACTACTTGCGGCGGACCTCGAGAGGCCGCCGCCAAGGTCCCAGGATCAACCTCGAGCGAGAACAATCTGCTCCGCCGATCATCGGATCTGTGCGATCGAAGCGAGTGTTCCCGACAAGCCTTGCCCGGCAAGCTTAGAGGACCTTCAGCTCGGCGGAGCGAGATCCTGCCGTAGAAGCGAGAGGTTCCATGGCGGCCCTCATGCCTTTAGTCCTTGCCGTCGAGCCCGAGCTCCGGCGTGGGCTGACAGATCGTCCGTTTCTTGCAAACCGGAGAACTTCCAGCGACCACGAAGAGATAGAAAAGATAACCAAACAGTCAAGTATGTACCGGTTAAGTGGACAGCGAGTACATGCGAGAAGAAAACTCAATGGTGTCGATTGAAGTGCATCTCTAGGGAAGATGGATGACAGCTGTTGGCGAGAGATTCACGGAGGCATCTGCGGCCACCACATTGGCGCAAGGGCACTTGCGGAAAGGCTTTCGGCAAGGGTTCTTTGGCAAGAAAGCCCTCAAGATGCAAGCGCACTAGTAACCAAGTGCGAGCGTGTCGAGTTCCATGCAAAGCAAATTCATCAGCCAGCTCAAGCTCTCCAAACAATCCCTTTGTCCTGGCCCTTCTCGATGCAGGGGCTCGACATCCTCGGCCCCTTCCCGTGCCGTCGGGGCTTTGAGTACTTATGCGTAGCGATCGACAAGTTCACAAAGTGGCGAAGTAGAGCCGATGAGAAGGTGACAACCTGATCGGCGATCAAGTTCTTGGTCGATTGTATGCGTTTGGGATCCCCAACGGATTATCACCGACAACGGTACACAATTCACCAACCGCACCTTCATGCAATATGTCCAAGACCTTGGCGCCAAGGTCATTTAACCATTGCTCACCCAAGGAGCAGCGGTCAGCGAAAGGGCCAATCTTGGAAGTGCTGCGGCGGGCTCAAGACAAGAACTTTCGACAGGCTGCGCAAGTCGGAAGAAATTGGATAGAGGAGCTGCGGCGGCTCTTTGGTCGTCGAACAACACCAAACCGAGCCACGGGCGGACACCTTTGCTCTAGTCTATGGAGCGAAGCGGTTCTCCCCACGGAACTTCGTATCACGGATCTCCTCGAGTGCTCGCTTATGATGAGCTTGAGCAAGAGCAAGCTGCGACAAGATGGCGCATTGCTCCTCGAGGAGGGGCGTCTCGAACTCTTTGTCTGAGCTGCTCGATACCGGCAAGCCTTGCGCCGCTACCATAGCCGCAAGGTCAAAGCCGAGAGCCTCGAGGAAGGCGACCTTGTTCTTGGCGTGTTCAGTCCGCCAAGAATTCCAACAAGTTGGCCTTGAAGTGGGAAGGCCCTTATCGGGTGAGACAAGTCACGAGACCGTATTTGTCAGACTTCGAGACGAAGAAGGCTTACCGGTGAGTAATTCTGGAACATAGAGCATCTTCGCAAGTTCTACCCATAAAGCGCGGTTGCCGTGATCCGCTCCGGCAACCACCTTTTGTACAAAAGCTTTGCCGCCGTTGCATGTAACCCTTTGTACAAAGCGGTATGAGACCCGTGCGACAATAAAGTTTCCGTGTCTCGCGTTATTTGCCTTTTTCCATGCTCTTCTTTGCTATTTGCATGAGTTATTTGGCATCTTTTAGTATGTACGCATGTCCGACAAGCAATAGCGTCAAAAGCTACGTGCCGTCCTCTTCTTTTTCTCCTTATTTTCTTAAGCAAAAAGTGTTCCTCCGCACAAGTTTGCGGGGGAGAAATGAAGGATAAACCAAGCACTCAAGTCTGTTCAAGAAAAAGAAGCCTGCCGGAAGCAGCGCGAGTCACGAAAGCTAAGTTGTCGGGATTTTGCGCAGCTCAAAATTTTAAATTTTGAGATTGCCTTCCTTGAACAACCACACCTTGTATGGAAAACACTGTGCTCGGAGGAACCTACCGAGCGAACAGCCGTGCCCTTATCTTGCGTTGAGTCGACTCTGCAAGTTAAGTGTGTTCTTGTTGGCAGCGGCAAGGTTGCTTGCGGTAAGCCTAGCCCTCGCCGGCAAGTCTTTCCTAGAAGCATAAGGTTGAAGCGTACAGAGTTGAGAATCAAAACAAGAGAGTTGATTCTGCGATCATTGATCGAAATAAAGGTAAATATCCTACAAGGGATAACTTGTTACAGTAACTAATAAGTTCGAGCGACACATGCAGCAAAGGGAAACAAAGATAAAAAAGAAGGGCCTAGTCTCTGTGGCGCCCTCCATCTGGGGATCTTGTTCACTTTGGCGATGATGTGGGCGACCTGCTCCTTCAAAGGCCTCCATGTCGCGTCGGCCGGCAAGCTGCGAAGGACATTGGAGAGGTTTATACGGGGTTGCGGTATCGATCTTCGTCGACGCAGCGCTCCATGGTTCCAGCGCTGAGTAGCGCCTCCTCGGCGAGCTGCGGGGATCTTCTTCGTCCATGATTAGCGAGTGGCGCGACTCCCGAAGAAGAGGCTGAGCTTGGCCTTTGTGGCGAGTTTGGATCCGGGAGTAAATGAGGTGCTCCAACTTCAGCGCCGGCAACTCTTGGTCAATGGCGGTTGCGGAAGACACCAATTCCTCGGTCCATATCTCGGCGATCTTGGCGGAAATCCTCGGCTGCTCTGTTGGCGCTGGCCACTAAGGATCGCTCCTCATGGAGCTCTTCCTTGATTTGGTTTCTTGGGCGGGCAGCGTCGGCGAGTCCGTCGTATGAAACTTTCCGCTCAAGATCCTCGGCGGAATCCTGGCGGCCTTCACTCGTCGCCCTTCTCGGCAAAACGCTTTGGAGCTACGAGTTGGTGCGAGTGAATTCCTCACGCTCCGTGGCGGCCTTGGCGATCTTCTCGAGTCCACCTTCAGCAGCTCCTCCGATTCTTGCGACCTTGGCGGCGAGATCCTCTTTGGCAGCCTCGCGGCCGCCGCGGCGTCTTTCACTTCCTTCAACTCCCGCCAAGGGCTTGCTCCCGGCGGCGAGTCTTCCTCATGGGCGTCGAGGCAACCTTCAGCTGGTTGAGCTCCCCTTCTCGCCGGGACAGCTCCACCCGGCGAGCCGTTCTGCTCCTCGGCCTCGGCTTTCTCCAACAGCCACTCTTCATCTTGCCCGTGAGCTGCTCGCGCCTCTCCGACACCTCGCGGAGAGCAGCTGATTAGCGGCGGAGCTCCGCCAGCGTTCTCCATCTCCTCGGCGGCCTTGGCGGCAAGGGCCTCCCGGGAAGCAAGCCGCTGCGGGCGGTAAAGGGCGGGATCTGGTGAAGCGGCTTCTCCTCATCGGGCCCACCGCTCCCTTGGTCCCTCGACGACCTTCAAACCCGCGGGCGGATCTCCCGTCGAAGGCCTCGCCCTCATGAGGCGCCAGCGACGAGAAGCCCACGGCATCTGGATAAAAGCGCCGTTGGGGGCTTCAAGTAGCAGCCGGGCTGTTACGCCCGACGGAAGGATCGGCGGCAAACACGGCGCAGCGCTCCGCAGCTTCCGGGCGGTGGTGCGCTTGCCGTCCCCTCTCCGGCGCTGCGTCGGAAGCGAAGCGATTCGGGCGCGTGTGGTTCGCGGCCCCGCGCGTCCTCGGCAGCGAGGAGCACCATCGCTGCCACCATGCCGTCCTCCTCCTCCCGGCAGCGACCTCCATCTCCATCCGCTCCGGGGAGGGAGGTCTAGAGAAGAAAGGAAAAGCAAAAAGCGGTTCAAGCAAATATCAAAGAAAACAACACCGAGAAGGCGAAGTCGCAGAACTTACCTTAGTGGGCGTCTTGGCGGCGACTCTCTTGCCGGGAACCATCCCTTGCCGGGTAGCCGCCCTCGTCAGACTACTCGCCCTTGGCGGAGTACCCGCCCTTGTCGGGGCGCTCTCCCTTGCCGGGAATCCGGCCTTGGCGAGATGGAGGGACTGCCTGCTCCTCGGGGCGACCTCCGGATGCTCTGTTGCTGCGGCTCCATCCTGCGCAAGTCAAGACAAACACATCAAGATATTGGGATGAGATAAAGCTATCGGATGTACCCGACAAGCAAGGTGCGGAACCCGGGCTTCTGTTGGGGGCTGCTGGGGCTGCTCCTCGGGCGGCGCTCGGGTCCGGCAAACTCGGGTCGGGCGTCTCCGCCCCTCGACGGGCGAGTCGTCCGCAATCTCGACCACGGGCACCTTGGCTCTCTTCGCCGCCCGCTCAGTCAAGGTCCTGGAGTCAATACAAAAAGCAAGGTTAACAGCAGCAATGACCAAGGCGAAATTTGAGAAGATGAAGGTCTTGGGGACTCACTCCTGTTCCTCCTCGTCGTCTTCGCTCAAGGCGGAGAAGTCGTACCGCACCTGAGATGCGTCGGTGTGAGGAGCAGGAGGCGAAGGCCCTCTCGGGCGCTTGGCGGTCCTCTGGCCTGGGAGCTGCGAAGACCCAGCCCCTGTGGCGGTCGAGACCCGAGAAGTGGGCGGAGCCGCCGCCCCGCTCCGGGGAGGCCCCTGACTGCTCGGCGCCGACTTATGGGGCGCCTTTGCTGTGGCCTGCCCGCGAGTCGCCTCCGCCACATCTGGTGCGCTGGTGCGCCCGGCCGCAGCTCGACTCCCGGGAAGCTTGCGCTGCCGGGCGAGCTGGCGATTGCCGGGGCTTGCGTACTCACCGCCGCAGCCTTGCGGGCGCTTGGCGGAGCAGCAGGGCTCGCCCGAGGGGAGGTTTCGGCGACGAGGAGGCGTCGTCGTCATAAAGGTCCGTGGACCCGCCGGCATCATCGGCGACGCGGCGTCCTCCCCTCCTCCTCGCCCGGCTGGCTCGCGGGCCCGCACCTGTGCCGCGACCCTTTACCTTTGGCGCCCCGGCTCCCTCCGGCGCCCCTGCTCCCTCCGGCGCCTCTGCTCCCTCCGGCAGCGCCACCGCTTGCCGCGATTTCAGCCACAATTCCGTGGATCCGGAATGCCTCGAGAAGGGACCCGGCAAGCGCGCGGGAGGAAGTTTCAGCAACGGCGGATCTCCGCCGCCTCCGCTTGATAGGACTTCTCCGCAGCCTCCTCCTCCTCGGTAGCGCAATCAAATTCTCCTGCCGCTGCGGCTGCGGCCCTCTTCAACCGAGAGGCTATGTACGCGATCTCGATCCGTGGTGTCCCGCGTCGGCCGCGGATCTCATCCTTGTTTTTCGCCACCTCCTCGAGGGTGTCGAAGAAGTTGATGATGTCAGCCGGCTCGGCGGAATCCATGAACGCTCACGCCGTGGGAATCCACGCGGGCATCATGGCGAGGAGGCGATCCGGGCTACGTTATTGCGAGAGGGCACCACTTGCCGGGAAGCTGAACCACTCTGGATGGGCCGGTCGTATTTAAGAGCTCCGGACCATCCCCTCAGCTCAGCGTCGTGAAATTGAAGTTCGGACGGTCGCGCAGCCTCATTATATCCCAGCGCCGCCATACTCCCAGCCGGCCTTTTTACTGTCTTGGAGGCGTCTGCGCGGCGGCGGAGAAAAATCTGCGCCTACCGCTGCAGCGGACAGCCCAGCGTCTTGGGAGGCGAAGGATCCGTATGGGCGGCGTCGAGCTTGGCGTCGTCGGAGTCAGCTCGCTCAATCTCTGCCCGCTCAATGGGCGTGGTGCTTGGCCTTGGTGAAGGGCTGCGGCTCGTCCTCGGCGATCCAGCACCGGTCTGCGCCACTCTTCCCACTTGATGCGGAGCTCCCCGGCAAATCTGACCTCTTGAGTTGAGACGGAAAACCCAAGAAATCCCTCCGGAGAGGGGGCAGACTCTGCTCTCGGGAAAAGAAATGCTGAAACAGAGCTACATTTGGGTGGATCCCCACGAAGTTCTCACACATATAAAGCGAAAACCGCCATTGTGAGGGCGGCGTTGGGGGTGAAATCGAGAAGGTGGAAGCCATAGGTGTGCATAATGGTGCAGAAGAATTGAGAGAAAGGAGGGCGAGACCGCAGATGGAAGAAAGCTGCGAAGAAATGGTACCCTTGGGATAGTTGTCCTTGAGATCGGCGGGTGGGCGCTGGTCGAGGATGTCTTTGAGGTCCTCTTGGACCAGAACAAAAAGTACTTGCCCGAGTTCGTCCACGCCGAGCAGCGGCGGAAGGCGATGTTCTCCCTCCGCATCTGGCGAGCTCTTCCGCTGCTCGGATATCTCCTTCTTGGTGCCCTCCGCCTTCTCCTTCCCCTTCCTGGTCTTGAGGCCATAGCGGCTGCTGGCGAGGAAGGGGATGAGGGTCCGACGGCGCCGCGGACGAAAGAAACAGCAGAGGAGGTGCGGAGGCGGGGCGCGAGGAGGGTTCTCTGGCGGAGGAAGAAGAGGCAATGAAAGCAATGGAGGGGAACCGCGCCTGCTTCCTCTGTTTTTATGGGGAAGTGGGGGAGATGGGGCGCGCGTTCCGCTCTCCTCATTAAGGGACGTGGGCACGTCCTATCCTGGCGCCAAGAATCGGCGCGCGTCTTTGCTGCAGGAAAGCGGCAGGCGGAAGTGGATTGACGCGCCATGGGCTTCAGCGCGCCGTGCCTTGTCTTGGGCACTGGCCCAACAGCGCTTCGGCACGTGTATGGCCCAGCCGGGGCTCTGTCGGTGTACTAAGGTAGGGTACCTCGGTACCCCAACTTGTGCACGGGCAGCTCAGCTCCCGCAGCTAGATCCATCAAAAGCTTGCGGAGACCATCTCCGCTCCACACCAAGCCGTTCAAGAACAAAGTATATAAGATAGAAGCTCAAGACCCGGCAAGAGGAGCTTGCGGGAAGGCCATCGGGCTCAAGGCTACATTACTCCTGCAGATCCCCGGCGAGAGGAGCTCGTCGGGAAGACCGAAAGATCACATCACGAAGACACGCCTCGGCGCCGCCGCGCGCCCGGCGAGACCCGGAGGCGGCAAGTCACAGAGCCGACAAGCCCGGGCCCGCAAGATCAAGGCCCGGCAAGGTGCTTGCCGGGAGAGCTATCTACGTGCCGCGACTCCAGCTCATCTGCCCACGCGTCGCCCGGCCTTCTCCAGAGGCAGCGTGGCGGGCGGTGTCTTTGCATGAGGAATGCGGTGGCACTCCACGGTGGTAACCGCGCCGTGGCGAAAAGAAGACGCAATGGCGGGAGCTTTTAGGCGGCGACGGGCATTTAATGCCCTTGTCCCCTCTGTCAAAAGTAGGTAGAAAGCTTTGTAGCTGCCTTTGTTCCCGCGACTGCTCCAACTACCACCTCTTTACGTTTTACCCCTCTACCTCACGTTGACACTGTCGGTGACCCTTGCCCTATAAAAGGAGGCCCATGCACAGCGTGAGGGGTTCGACAAGCCAGCTACTCTCGCGAGGGGTTCCTTGTTGGCTACTCTCGCGAGGGTTTCACACACCACTCCACCGCTTTGCTCGCATTCTTGAGCAAGATCTAATACAACACAATGCAGCAGTAGGGTTTCTGCGACCATCGCGCCCGAAGCTGGGTAAAATCCCAGCGTGCATCGCCTCGATCTGCTCTCCGCGCAACCTCCGCCCCCGTACCGAACACACGAAGGGGCCCCGGCCCCATAGGTGCCGCGCCACCCATCGGCCGCGACAGATGGTGACTAGAGAATTCTGTCAATCACTATCTTATCTGGAAGATTAACTCCCACTTGATTCAAGCGATTGAAGTACCCAGACAATCTGAGCACATGCTCACTAGTTGAGAGATTCTCCTCCATCTTTTAGCTATAGAACTTGTTGGAGACTTCATATCTCCCAACTCGGGTATTTGCTTGAAATATTAACTTCAATTCCTGGAATATCTCATATGGTCCATGACGTTCAAAACGTCTTTGAAGTCCCGATTCTAAGCCGTTTAAGAATGGTGCACTAAACTATCAAGTAGTCATCATATTGAGCTAGCCAAACGTTCATAACGTCTGCATCTGCTCTTGCAATAGGTCTGTCACCTAGCGGTGCATTAAGAACATAATTTTTCTGTGCAGCAATGAGGATAAACCTCAGATCACGGATCCAATCCGTATCATTGCTACTAACATCTTTCAACACAATTTTCTCTAGGAACATATTAAAATAAACATATGAAAGCAACAATGCAAGTTATTGATCTACAACATAATTTGCAAAATACTACCAGGACTAAGTTCATGATAAATTTAAGTTCAATTAATCATATTACTTAAGAACTCCCACTTAGATAGACATCTCTCTAGTCATCTAAGTGATCACGTGATCCAAATCAACTAAACCATAACCGATCATCACGTGAGATGGAGTAGTTTTCAATGGTGAACATCACTATGTTGATCATATCTACTATATGATTCACGCTCGACCTTCCGGTCTCCATGCTCCGAGGCCATATCTGCATTTGCTAGGCTCATCAAGTTTAACCTGAGTATTCCGCGTGTGCAAAACTGGCTTGCACCCGTTGTAGATGGACGTAGAGCTTATCAACCCGATCATCACGTGGTGTCTGGGCACGACGAACTTTGGCAATGGTGCATACTCAGGGAGAACACTTCTTGATAATTAGTGAGAGATCATCTTAAAATGCTATCGTCAATCAAAGCAAGAATAAGATGTATAATAGATAAACATCATATGCAATAAAAATATGTGACATGATATGGCCATGATCATCTTGCGCCTTTGATCTCCATCTCCAAAGTACTGTCATGATCTCTATTGTCACTGGCACGACACCATGATCTTCATCATCTTGATCTATATCAATGTGTGATCACATGATTGTCTCACCAACTATTGATCTTGCAACTGTTGCTAGCGATAAAGTAAAGCAATTATTTGGCACTTGCATCTTATGCAACAAAGAGACAACCATAGAGCTTCTGCCAGTTGCCGATAACTTCAACAAAACATGATCATCTCATACAACAACTTATATCTCATCACGTCTTGACCATATCACATCACAACATGCCCTGCAAAAACAAGTTAGACGTCCTCTACTTTATTGTTGCAAGTTTTACATGGCTGCTACGGGCTGAGCAAGAACCGTTCTTACCTACGCATCAAAAACCACAACGATAGTTCGTCAAGTTGGTGTTGTTTTAACCTTCGCAAGGACCGGCGTAGCCACACTCGATTCAACTAAAGTTGGGAAACCGACACCGCCAGACCACGTGTGCAAAGCACGTCGGTAGAACCAGATCTCGCGTAAGCGTATGCATAATGTCGGTCCGGCCGCTTCATCCAACAATACCGCCGAACCAAAGTATGACATCTTTGGTAAGCAAGTATGACTTGTATCGCCCACAACTCACTTGTGTTCTACTCGTGCATATAACATCAACGCATAAAACCTGGCTCTGATGCCACTGTTGAGGAACGTAGTAATTTCAAAAATTTCCTACGCACACGCAAGATCATGGTGATGGCATAACAACGAGAGGGGAGAGTGTTCATCCACGTACCCTCGTAGACCGTAAGCGGAAGCGTTATGACAACGCGGTTGATGTAGTCGTACGTCTTCACGAACCGACCGATCCAAGCACTGAACGTACGGCACCTCCGAGTTCTGCACACGTTCAGCTCGATGACGATCCCCGAGTTCCGATCCAGCAAAGCGTCGGGGATGAGTTCCGTCAGCACGACGGCATGGTGACGATGATGATGTTCTACCGGCGCAGGGCTTCGCCTAAACTCCGCGACAATATGACCGAGGTGGAATATGGTGGAGGGGGGCACCGCACACGGCTAAGGAACGATCCGTAGATCAACTTGTGTGTCATGGGGTGCCCCCCGCCCCGTATATAAAGGAGCAAGGGGAGGAGGCGGCCGGCCAAGGGAGGCGCGCCAGGATGAGTCCTACTCCCACCGGAGTAGGATTCCCTCCTTTCCTAGTCCAACTAGGAGACCTTCCATGTAGTAGGAGTAGGAGAGAAGGAAAGGGAAGAGAGAAGGAAGGAAGGAGGAGGTGCAGCCCCTTCCCCTAGTCCAATTCGGACTAGGCCTTGGGGCGCGGCCTGCCCTAGGCAGCCCTCTCTCTTTCCCGTATGGCCCAATAAGGCCCAATACTTCTCCCGGCGAATTCCGTAACTCTCCAGTACTCGATAAATACCGAATCACTCGGAACCTTTCCAAGTCGAATATAGTCATCCAATATATCGATCTTTACGTCTCGACCATTTAGAGACTCCTCGTCATGTCCCGATCTCATCCGGGACTCGAACTCCTTCGGTACATCAAAACTTATAAACTCATAATAAAACTGTCATCGTAACGTTAAGCGTGCGGACCCTACGGGTTCGAGAACTATGTAGACATGACCTAGAACTATTCTCGGTCAATAACCAATAGCGGAACCTGGATGCCCATATTGGCTCCTACATATTCTACGAAGATCTTTATCGGTCAAACCGCATAACAACATACGTTGTTCCCTTTGTCATCGGTATGTTACTTGCCCGAGATTTGATCGTCGGTATCCGATACCTAGTTCAATCTCGTTACCGGCAAGTCTCTTTACTCGTTACGTAATGCATCATTCCGTAACTAACTCATTAGTCACATTGCTTGCAAGGCTTATAGTGATGTGCATTACCGAGAGGGCCCGGAGATACCTCTCCGACAATCGGAGTGACAAAACCTAATCTCGAAATACGCCAACTCAACATGTACCTTTGGAGACACCTATAGTACTCCTTTATAATCACCCAGTTACGCTGTGACGTTTGGTAGCACCCAAAGTGTTCCTCCGGTAAACAGGAGTTGCATAATCTCATAGTTACAGGAACATGTATGAGTCATGAAGAAAGCAATAGCAACATACTAAACGATCAAGTGCTAGGCTAACGGAATGGGTCATGTCAATCACATCATTCTCCTAATGATGTGATCCCGTTAATCAAATGACAACACATGTCTATGGTTAGGAAACATAACCATCTTTGATCAACAAGCTAGTCAAGTAGAGGCATACTAGTGACACTATGTTTGTCTATGTATTCATACATGTATTATGTTTCCGGTTAATACAATTCTAGCATGAATAATAAACATTTATCATGAAATAAGGAAATAAATAATAACTTTATTATTGCCTCTAGGGCATATTTCCTTCAAAGAAGAGAAAGGATTGTTGAACGAGGCTGATGATGATGGTTTTGAGCCATTGTCATTTGTGCTGCCAAAGAAAAGGAAGAGCAGGGCAAAGTAGAGGCCTCCTAGAAAATGGTACAATGAGAAAATGGAGGCACCACATGAGCAATTATGTCTACACATGTGTTTCTTGGATCAACATCAATTCAGAGAGGCTTTGTTGAACCTACACATCACTCAAGAAAGAAACTTCAGATATCATAGGAACTCAGATCAAACAATAATTGTAGAATGCAACCAAAAACATTGCAACTTCTTTATGGTGGCAGCAGTTATAAAAGGTGAAACTACTTTTGTAATTAAGAAGATGAGAATTAAGCACACTTGCCCTAGTAGTACAGAGACAACAAGGGTAAGTGCCAAGTGGCTTGCACAGAAGTATGACTCACTGTTCAGATCTGATCTAACAACTGGCATTCAGACTTTGATTGATGCTTGCATGGAGAAGTATGGTGTGGATGTGCCCAAGTTAATGGCATATAGAGCAAAGAACATAGCTATTGATGCTGTGCTAGGAGACCACAAGAAGCAATACCCTAGGTTGAAAGACTATGCTCAGACAGTGATGGATACAAACCCTGGGAGTAGAGTAGTAGTCACTACTGTAACTCCAACACCCATGAAAAATCCCCATCCGGGTCCAAGATTCCATGCTATGTTCTATTGCATCAATGGAGCAAGGAGGGGTTTCTCAAGGGTGCAGACCATTCATTAGTTAGTTTGTTCACCTTGTGCATTAGTTACATATTGTTTCATCTTGAAATGCATTGAATGTTTTAAATATTGAATTTGCTTGCTCATTCGGTGTTGATGGGTGCTTCATTAAGTTAACTACTGGTGCTCAACTACTTGCTGCCACTGGTAGAGATGGCAACAACAATATATACCCACTAGCATTTGGTATTGTTGGGAAAGAGGACACACCTAACTGGTGTTGGTTTCTACACCAACTTAAAATCTGCCTAGGAGGAGAAGAGGGACAGTTTGGTCCATATACAATAATGTCAGATAGACAAAAGGTATGTGCTTGCATCTTATGTCCTTGTTCCTATATGGTTGTTTTGTGCTAGATAGTAGCTTAGCTAGTTTAATTGTGTGTCCCAGGGCCTACTAAATGTAGTGAATGCTGTCTTTCCTAAGTGCAACCAAAGGTTCTGCCTTAGGCATATCTATGCAAACTTCCAAAATGCTGGGTTTAGGGGGGAAGATCTGAAGAAGTGTATGGATAATGCTGCCTATGCATATAGTGAACACAAATTTAACATTGCAATGAATGACCTTAGAGCTGAATGTCAGGAAGCTTGGGAGTGGCTTTGTCAAATACCCAAGAAAACATGGGCAAGGCATGCATTTGACACAAACTGCAAGGCTGACCTTGTAGTTAACAATTTGTCTGAGGTGTTCAACAAGTATGTCCTAGATGTTAGGAAGAAACCAATTAGGACAATGTGTGATGGAATAAAGGATAAATAGATGATGAGGTGGCATAGGAATAGGGAGAGTGCAAAGACAGCTAGATGGGACATAACACCCCATTATAGTGAGAAGCTAGAGGTTGAGAAGGAGAGGGCCAAATATTGCAAACCAATTCAAGCTGGTGTGAACTTGTGGCAGGTTACAAGTGGGCAGCAAACCCATGCTGTTAACTTGCAAGTGCACACATGTGGGTGCAGAAAATGGGACCTCAGTGGCATCCCATGTAACCATGCCATCTCAGCAATCAACAAGGGCAAAAGAAAAACAGAGGATTATGTCAGCAAGTTCTTCAAGAAAGAATTTTATGTGGCAGCTTATGAACCAATGATCTATCTAATTCCTGGTGAGCATGACTAGACAAAGACCCCTGGTCCAGAGATTGACCCACCTGCATTTAAAGTGAAGAGAGGAAGAAAGAAAGAGAAGAGGATTAAGGGGAAATTTGAAGTTCCAAAGCCTAAGGACACATCAAGAATGGGGACTATAACATGTGGCAATTGTGGACTGCAAGGACATAGGTACACAAGCTGCCTCAAGCAGTTGAAGCCTGAGCTGGCTTTGAGGAAGAACAAACATGTGGTAATCCTCTTATAAGTGGTTTTCCTTCTTGTACATTCCATTTTTTAAGTACTAACTCATTTTCCTTCTTGTTTATGCAAGCCTCTTGCAAGGAATTCCAATGGTGGTGGTGGTGCTACTACACCAGCAGCAACAACCTCTCATGCAGCTCCTACAACAACACCAACAGCTGGGAGAGGAGATGGGAGAGGAGCTGGGAGAGGTGCTGCAGCTGTAGGTGCTGGGGGAGGTGCTGGGAGAGGTGCTGCAGCTGCAGCTGCTGGGAGAGGTGCTGCAGTAGCTCAAGCTGCTGGAAGAGGTGCTGGGAGAGGTGTTGCACCAGGTGCTGCAAGAGGTGCTGGGAGAGCGAGAGGTGCATTCTCTGCCCCAAGACAATCTGTTCCCTCCACATCTACTGCTCCCTCCACATCTGCTGCTGGGAGAGGTGTTGGTGGTAGACATACTAGATGGGGGAGGTACTTCTATGCAAGTGGTAACTAGATACTTCATGTGGTGGTGTACAATGTCATCTTTGCTTTGGTGGTGTACTTTAAGAATCAATGCCATATATGGCTTTTGTTGATGTGGATGCAACTTATGAGTGAATGCCTGGAATGGACTATCTTCATGTGATATGTTGCTAGAGTTATTGATTATGCAAGCTTGGATGGTTCTTTTTATGATTGATATGTTGTCTATGATAAAAATGGTTCTTTTTATTATTGATATGTTGTCTATGCTCAAAATGGTCCTTTTTATGATTGATATGTTATCTATGCCATCAACTAGGGTCTAGGGTGTCTCGGGGTCGACGGAACCACCTAAAGCCATCATTTTGGGTTTTGGTGGTTCGGGGTCGACGGAACCACCTAAAGCCATCATTTTGGGTTTTGGTGGCTCGGGGTCGACGGAACCACCTAAAGCCATCAACTAGGGTCTAGGGTGTCTCGGGGTCGACGGAACCACCTAAAGCCATCATTTTGGGTTTTGGTGGCTCGGGGTCGACGGAACCACCTAAAGCCATCAACTAGGGTCTAGGGTGTCTCGGGGTCGACGGAACCACCTAAAGCCATCATTTTGGGTTTTGGTGGTTCGGGGTCGACGGAACCACCTAAAGCCATCAACTAGGGTCTAGGGTGTCTCGGGGTCGACGGAACCACCTAAAGCCATCAACTAGGGTCTAGGGTGGCTCGGGGTCGACGAAACCACCTAAAGCCATCATTTTGGGTTTTGGTGGCTCGGGGTCATTTAAACCACCTAAAGCCGTCAACTAGGGTCTAGGGTGGCTCGGGGTCCATTTAAACCACCTAAAGCCATCATTTTGGGTTTTGGTGGCTTGGGGTCGACGGAACCACCTAAAGCCATCAACTAGGGTCTAGGGTGGCTCGGGGTCGACGGAACCACCTAAAGCCATCATTTTGGGTTTTGGTGGCTCGGGGTCGACGGAACCACCTAAAGCCATCAACTAGGGTCTAGGGTGGCTCGGGGTCGATGAAACCACCTAAAGCCATCATTTTTGGTTTTGGTGGCTCGGGGTCGACGGAACTACCTAAAGCCATCAACTAGGGTCTAGGGTGGCTCGGGGTCGACGAAACCACCTAAAGCCATCATTTTGGGTTTTGGTTGCTCAGGGTCGACGGAACCACCTAAAGCCATCAACTAGGGTCTAGGGTGTCTCGGGGTCGACGGAACCACCTAAAGCATCACTGTACCATAACAAACTATTCCTTTTGCAAATACATTTAAGCATTTAAGCATCACTCTAACATATGTAACTATTCCTCAAATGCATTTAACCATCAGTATAACATAAGCATCAGTATGTCAACATTTTCAGTCTAACATAAGCATAACTATGTCAACATTTTTAGTCTAACATAAGCATCACTATGTCATCATTTTCAGTCTAACATTGAAAGCAAATGATACTAACTGGAGTTCAACACATTATAGGAATACACAACCATTGTTCACATTACATAGTGGAGTTCAAATGCACAGTCCATCCTTTTCTCACAAAAGGATGAATAGCATATTACTAGGTACATAAACAGCCAGAGTTCACAATTAGTTCTAGAACCATACATTACACAACCATAATTCTAAGTTACTAGGCCATTGCACAACCATCCTTCCCAAAAGGTCTGCAATGCCCACTAATCTTAATTCATCTTGTTCAGTTCTCCAAGATGGCCTGGATCCCCTTGATCTTCTCCTTCAGCTTCTCCTCTGCCTTCATGAGCTCAGTAATCTTAAACTCTTGCATCTGCTTCTCTTCATTATGGTTTTCCTTGAGCTTCAACAGATCAGCAACCTGGAACTTCAACTCTAGCTTCTCTTGGGTGAGCTTCTCCTCAAACTTTGTGAACTCTGCATTCTTCAACTCCAAATTCTCTTGAGCCTCACTCATCAATTGCTTCTCTTTCATATTCTTCAACTTGAGGTTTTGGATGGCAGTTGCTTGAGCACTTGTCAGGTTGCAAAGGATTTCATACTTCTGTTGAAGCTTCTCTAGAGCTGCATCTTTCTTTGCCATTTCTGCATTCATATCAGCCACCAATTCAGCTCTGCATTGGTGCTGATATGTGACAGCTGACTGCAGATAACTGAAATCCACAACCCTATCCTGCTGAAAGTCCACAAGTTGATGCACATATTTCACTAACTTGTCATATTCTGCATCCAGCTTCTTCTTTTCTTCTGTCAAATGGTGAATAGTTAAAAAACTTTGAAGATTATCATCCACCCTAGCAGACTTGCTCTCTTCAACCATTGACCAAAGCTTCAGCAATGCATTCTCCATTGTTGGGGGCCACTGCTCATCAACCCACTGAACAAACCCACAATTCTGACCTTCCTGGAAAAATAACAAGGCAAAATTTAGTACAATACAACTACTAATAGTAGTAAGCATGCTAGTAGCTAATGTTGGTACTGACCAACACTGAATTTGCACATCCATGTGCTAAGCAAGAGGGTGATCAGTATATAATTAGCAAAGTAACACTACATTCAACTTTGCATAATAACCAACTTACAATTGGCCATTAATATAATGGAATCCTACATTAGCCTAGCTAAATACACTACATTAGCCTGCAGGAACAAACTAGCTAATGACAGTACCTACTGTCAGCAGTAAGCAACAATTACTTATTAAGAGTCACACATCAGCTAATGGGCTAATGTGAGTACTAAGCAACATTGCATACAACAGAGCATTCATGTGCACACAACAGAGCATGCTTGAGCCTATATTTAGCCTAAATGCACTCCACTGACCATAATATTCACCATTCCTACAATGAGCACTACAGTATGGCATATATGACTAACAAAATTACCAATCACATAACTGAATCACAATTGGCAAACAAGACTCTGTGACTTCCAATGAACATATCCTGTGTATAAACAATAAGGCAAGAAAAATACCGGCTCTGCACATGCTAAGAACCTTCTCCCAGTCATTGTTCCTTCAAATGCAACAAGCCTCTCTGATGGCTTCCCATGCTTCTCGCACAGCACTATCAGATCTAGCTCAAGACCATTGTATTCCGGGTCTTGAAGAGAGAAAGGCACCTGCCCAAGCAAAATCCAAGTTAGCATCATGTGCAGAGGACGAGGACAAAGCAAATCAAATGAAATCCTCACACCAAAGACTACCTACACAGAAAAATCCCCAAATTTTCCTAAACCTAGCCCTAACCCTAGCTCCAATGGAGTAACTGACCTGGTTGAGCCCATCGGTGGAGGTTTCGGAGTGCATGTACGGGGGGCTTGAGTTCTCGCCGCTGCTCTCGTCTTCAAAAACCATGGCTGCGCCAGTTGTCATTGTGGCGGCCGTGGCGGGCGCAGCAGGCCAGCAGGCGAGAGAAGAAGAAGAAGAAACGCAGAGCAGAGCGCGGGGAGTGAGCGGGGTGTGGCTCGACCGCACTAGCCGCGCCCTAAAAGGGAGCCGGCCTCGTCCTAGTCAGCTCCCAGTCAGTGCGCGGGCACGCGCGCACTGGCCAGCGTGTCGCCTGACGGGCGGGCCCAACCGGTCAGCTTTTCTGTCAATACGTATAAAACACACTTTTAGTCTTTTTTGCAACGGCTCGCCCCAATTTTGGTATTGAAACGTAAAAATTATCAATCTTGGTACCAATCTGCTTCCAATGCCCCAATTGTGGTACTTCTGTGCAATTTACTCCACCGGCTCATGGGTGGCGTGCACTGCTGAGACGGGCACATAGGGCACGTGTCTGCCAAAAAACCACGCGTAGTGGATTTTGTCCTTCGCACGGTGTGTCAAAAGTTAACCCGGAGCAAGAATTTGGATAATTTGGAATTTAAAACCACACTTTTTCGCGTATTGACATGTTGGGCATGGGCCTGCCTGCCAATGGCTTAAGACATGCTTTAGCAAAAAAAAAGGCTTAAGGCGTGACATTTGTGGAATGTCGGCTCGTTCTTGTGCTCGTCTCCGGTGGGGCTGGTGGCGGAGCTACAGCGTCCGCCAATGATTCCTTTCTCTTCAGAAGGACTTGGTCATGGCGGTTGATGACCGGCCTCCCTCGCTCTGCCTTTGCATCTTCTAATCGAAAGTGTGGCTTTCTTCTTCTGATCTTCCTCCAGACCCCGCTGCCTATAGAGAGACAGCTAAGTTCGAACTAGGCGTCCATATGCTCTTTCTTCATCATCGAGCTGTCGGTGCTATTGTGGTGAGTTCATGTCCCAAGTGGTGTCGTCCTTGGTAACGGTGAGCACGGCCCGTGTTCGTGCCCATTTTCAAGACTAAATTGCAATTTAACATTATGATAAAGTTTTCCTGCAGTCAGTCATGTAGGGTTTCCGGCTCTTGTTTGGCCTCCTTTATTGAATCTTGTATGATCCTGGTGTGAGCTGATTTGGTCCTCGTACCTTCAGTTTGTAATAGCCTTAGTTTTAAAACAACTGGTTCATGCTAGCTTTTGATCTAGTTTGGGCGTTCAATGGTACTCCATCTGTTTCTTTACGGAGGGAGTAGTTTGTAAACAAACCATATGGTTTCTTTATATGAAATCGGAGAGATATACCTCTCTTTTACTCAAAAGAAAAAAAGACTTAATCATCGCTTTGAGGTTAATTAAGCGCACCCTTCTAATGTTTTAAAAGAAACAAGTTCTCAAATTTCTCCACAACATAATACATCCCTCAATTACATGTGAACTTTTTTTTAAAAAAAATACTCCTAACTCGAGGTGGTATGATTTGTAGTCCATGGCAGGTAAATCACCCTCCCTAGTACAACACATTTATTCCTTTGATTGATATATTTTTTCTTTTTCCTTGCAAGTAATTAGATCAAGCCAATTCAAACATATCAAAGGGTTAATTTACCACAAAAATAAAGATATAATCGATGGGTCAGTACGAAAGCGAGACAACAACCTACCAAAAATGCAAGTACTTGCACAATTACAATCAAATACCTAGATCAAGACTTACTGAAAACTCTAGTTTTTAGTACAACCTACTAAACACATGCAACAAACCAAATATCTTCCACCCCAAGATTAGCAATTCACATGGATGTGCAGAGTTTCTTGTTGGGTCGCTCCATGACGGAGACCGATGAAGAGGACGACAATGAGGTGGAGGTAGCGGAAATTTGCAGGGGCAAGTAGGTGCGGGAGCACACACTTGCCCAGCCCTTCCCGGCCATCTGAATGTCCGGTGATTCGCAAAGTAGTTGGATCCCGCACAAGGCAAAGTAACTTTGTTTTAAGCTTTGAAACTTATGATTTTGCATCTGAAATTTAACACCCCAACTACTAATAAGATGGAATTCTACCACAACTATAAAAAGGGCGGAAGGCTAAAAGCCCATGGACAAATACAGCAGAGTTTCCCCTGTACCGGAGGACATCCATGACAGACAGTTGAGTAATATTAACATAACATGAATCACTAAGATTATAATCAAACCAATGGTCACATAGGACCACCCTCAACCCAACACGTCTTAACTATGAAGGCGTCAACTAGCAAAAACTCACAAACGATGACTCCATCTCTGAAACAACAACAGGTTACAAGTAACAGGAAGATATCCACCAATAAACAAAGCTATATGGAACTAGCAGGTTATCATGTTTGAGTAACCCACATGAGTGTGGGTACCAAACCGTGAATGCTACCCACACCCAAGCCACCCATATGCATGAAGCTATACATATGAAACCTGAAAACAACAACATTGCAAATGTGAGTTCAAAGAACTCTAGAAGTAGCAAGTACAGGAAGGGATACCAAGAATGCATGATGCCACATACAAGTTGGGGAATCAAATTTGTATAATGTAATTAGCTTACCATCATCGCACTGGGTAATACCAGTGCTACCTAGTAAACATGACCTTAATAAGGTATGATCCAAGAATCATCAAGTCACTAAGAACCAGTGAAATATGAAGATACTACAACCCATTGAATACCAGGTTACCACAACCCATTGAATACGCGTGGTTACCACGACCCATCGACTCAAGGTACCGAAGTTACAATGCACTACTGAACTGGAATATATAATCTGTACGAAGCCAATGGCCGGTAACACCACTCGTCAAGTATCACCTACGAAAGCCAACATGGCTAGGGACAACATTCCATGCTAATCTTCACCATATCTGTAATACCCGTGTTTATTAGTATAAATAAGGTATTGTATTTGGTAAATTAAAAGAAATTAGCACAACGTTGGAGTAGTAATTATAAGCTTAATTAGATAAAATCAATCATTGGCAATCATTGGTTAGTATTAAGTAAGAGTAGTCAACTTAGTTCCTTAGTGTGGAAGGATATGCATTAGAAGAACATCCTTGTAGAGCCTTCGGGTAGGAGGGCCACGTGTGGGTGTGGTACAAGATATTTTGCAGCTCAAACTTGCACTTATCTGTAGCAGTTAATGCTCTGTTGAGTCAGCTAGGCACGTGTGATGTAAAAGTACAAGCAGCTGTAAAATCTAGGAACACCGAGGCCGTAGATATTTCTGAGTAACACTTATCCAGCTCCATTCCCTACCCTACCATGCTTATAAATAGAGGAGCAAGAGCACGCTCTAGTACTCATCCCAGCATACAAACTACTCCCTCCCTCTCGTAATATAAGAACGTTTTTGACACTACATTAGCGTAAAAAATGTTCTTATATTTTAGGACGGAGTAATTCACTAGCTAGCTTTGCATGGAGTAGAATCACACTGATCGGCAAGAGCGCTCGGAGGAAGCAGCGAGTCAGCGAGTCATGCAAGCATGCAAGCAGCGGCGGAGCTATGTTGAGGCCAGGGGGGTCCGCTGCCCCCCAGCCTTGAAGAAAAGTCTGAAGAATTTTTTATGAAGGACCTAGATGAGAGCAAAATTAGCTTTTCGCCCCCCAAAACTTTATCATTTACGTTTGGCCCCCCAAGTAGTTTCTGTGTAGCTCCGCCACTGCATGCAAGCATGCCTTTCTAGCTGTCCTATTCCTTGTTTGTCTCACTGTTCATGCCGTGCTCTATAGCTAGTAGTACTTCTGAAGCTCTATAATGTGCACTATTCGTGTAATTTGATTCCTGTACATCTCTTGAAGCTAGCATGCATACTACAGTACTACCTTTTGGTTTATGATCACGGTGGAGAAATCCTTGGTGCATGCATGTGAGCACATGGATTAATGGCTGATGCATGGATGGTTAGTTCCGTGAAAAGCCTAGAGATATTTATCTTGCATGTATTTCCTCTTGCTAATCCTTGTCTAGTAAACTTTATAAAATCTGGTATCACGACGCAAACGTATTGTACCGGTCACAGTTCAGGTATGAGACTGTTTGAGTTCTCTGCTAAGAACGCCACTCGTTCGGAAGCGTGTCGATGATGGATCTGTAGGAGCGATCGACACTAGTAAGTCGAGTGGTCGGTTCTTGGGGGAATAAAGAGCTCTGCTCTACTAGCGCATGTGTCGTTCTAGTCGAGACCGTTGACATCGGAGTACCCTCTTAAGAGCGTAAAAGTGTGAAATTTCACCCCTGTGACTCCCGGGTTGGGAAGCTTGCGATCATATGTGATGCCAGTTATTTCTTTTCTTTTCTTTAAATTAATCTCCATTATCTTACTCTGCAATCAAACTTTTTCTTTACAACTAACCCTTGTGTTTTTGTCACTGTTGCCGTGAGAAGTTCCTTTGTACCCGTGTGCTTGCTGAGTATGAGATCATACTCATTCTTGCTATTGTTGTTGATTTTGCATAAGTAGCAAATGATGGATGTGCTGATGAGAATGATGAACAGTATGAGTAGCTCTATGGGTTGGGAATAAATAAAAAAAGTTGCATGTATCATAACCTTTGAAATAGCTAGTAATGAATAAAGTTGGCTCTTGTACATACTGGAAAATAATTTGTTTACTAGCCTAACATTCTTATAAATTTGAGATTTATAAGCATGTGGCGATTGTCGCGGCTAAGACTCACTTGGGGCGTGACAATATCCATCCTTGAGCCGGATGGATTACCCATGAAAAGAAATAAAGAAGGCAACCAAAAAGACAAAACACTTCTCTTCGAGCTACTGCCGGCAAAGCTAGGGGGAACGGCGTCTCATCCGAATCCCTTCTCAACCCCCACACAAGGTGAGAGGACCATATGAGGTTGGACCCGAAGGACCATACACTCGCTATGCAAGGATCACTCCTTGGACTGGAAAAATACACTCATGATGGATTTTCGAAAGACGAACCAAGGAAAGCCAAACCCAAGCATGCGAGGATCACTCCTTGGACTGGGAAGATACACTCGACCAAGAAAAGCCAAACCCAAGCATGTGATGATCACTCCTTGGACCGGGAAGATACACTCGTGCTGGATTTTGAAAGAAGAACCAAGAAAAGCCAAACCAAAGTATCGTGTATTGAAATAACCACATTTTAACTAATCGGGCGAAATTCATGCAAACCGGCCGATATTCATCAAAGTTCAGATAGAAAAAAATAGCACAAATCATCCATACATAACATGCAAATTAAGTCTAGTATAACAACACAGAAAGGCATTTTGGAGGCCGAGCTCCATGGAGGCCTTTATTTTTGAAAAATTCAAATTCAAACTTTTATGGTACAAAAAATTCTGAAAAAATATGCGCGTATGTAAGGATGTAACTTGCATGTGTGTAAAAGATCATGATGAAATAACTTAAGTTGCGACCTGTACAAAAAAGAGAAATTCATGGCCTGGGAGGATGAATAGTATCATGTGTTAAACAACCCTAGATTTCTCTTTTTTGCACAGCCCTCATTTCAATGTATTTAAAAATAAAAATTTACACACATGTGTGTTATGCCTTTATGTATATCTGTATTTTTTCAGAATTTTTTGAAATGTAAAAATATGAATTTCAATGAAATTTCAAATTTGAATTTGGAGGCCTCACTGGAGACCGAACTCCAAAAGGGATTTCCGATAACAATGTCTCTAATTTGACTAGATCCCGATATCCAACAAGTTTTTCATCAATGGATCATGTCGTTCCATACATACTCCCCCTTCAGCTTCATCCAACATTGTGTGTACGTAGATGGCCGTCCCTCAGTCATGTGGTACACCACGGCGATGCGTGCCGGCTACATATAATGTGTAGACCAACATTGAATGAATGAATCAAATCAACGTGTTGAGCAAGAGGAAGTAAAACTTACGATCTCGTCCACTGTTGTGTGCAATGACCACCTTGCCTCGAGTTGATGAATCACGTCATTAAACTTGGTGACGCTGATCTGGATAGCGTGCCAGCGATGCGACAGTGGCCTCACGTTGCGTGTTTGAATGTTGTATATGTCATAGGGCGCAATGTGCTTTCATGCGTGAAACTTTTCATGCCCTTGCTCCCAAAAGGGCTCCACTTTGGTCATGCCTACGAAATCTACGGATTACGGCCAACCACGCATCACATAGCAATTCATCCTCCATGATCGAGTAGCTCACCATCCTCCTTACTCTAAAAATGACATAGCATTTGAAAAAAAGATCAATGGCATTTGATCAAACACCTGCCGGGTGTGGTGTCCGCCATGGAGGTCGTCAACACGGGGCAGAGTCAGTGGCGGCTCCAGGAATTTGCAACGGGGTATTCATGTGTACAAACGACTCCAGGGTGGAAAGCTCCCCCCACTTTATCTTCAATTTACGGGAGAAATCACGTCCGGACCGCCTCGGGGACCGATACATACACGCGTTGGATGGCTTCCACGGTCCAAACAGATGCGGGCGATTTGCGGGTCCACCTTGAAGATACCCTGATACCGGGGGGAACAACTTCAAAGAAAAAAATAACCGGGAACAAACGGGGGTGAAGTCAAGTCAACTGCTCCTCTAAACTCCCGCACCGTCGCTCTCGTGGAAAATGACATCCGAAGCAACCGAGCTATAGATGGATCAGTGGGCACGACACTTGTCTCGGTCATCGACACGAGTAATGCTACGGCTTACGAGTAGTGTGTGTGATGATTATCCACTGAGGAGAAAGTCAAGAGTCTGAGCAACTTTGCTTCGCGCACGCTGGAGGAGCTGCATGCTGCTCTTCTGGTGGTTGGCAGATCGTAGTCCTGGGTTTTACCGGCCAGTCAGACACCTGATCTCTGAAGTCTACCACTCCTTCTTATATCCAATTAATTGATGTAACCTCTATATTCCCTTCGTTTTGTAATGTAATTTTTTTTTGACACTAGAGAGTACTACGATGCAAGTAGGAGTAGTGTGGTTAATTTGATCTCGGGAAAACTTAGGCGGCTGATGTGCACTGCTCGGACAGTCTCATGACCTATGTGACTGTGAGATGTGGGTTACAGTATGTGACATATTGGCTTGCGTGATGTGGGAGACGTACGCAAATAACTGTCTATCTGCCAAAGTACACGCGTTCGCGTTTTCATTTGACAAATGTATCATAGTCATAAACCCGAAGGCGATGGTTTCTCTAACCATGCTCGTGAATTGTACACGAGGAACATAAGGAACATAAGAAATGTTCGTGTCTTTAGAAGAAGAAGAAAAAGTTGACGCTGCTTCACCACATCCTATAGAACTCATCAAGGAGGAGACCAAGCTTTGGGTCACCGCCGAGACGAGACGTTTGATTACATACTGTCGAGAGAGTGAAACCTTTATTTGTTGCTTTTCTGCGATGCTGGGATGCTTATTTTGTTGAGCAATAACTCTCTAACCCTCTCCTTATCAATGGATGAGTGGAAAAAAATCACCCTTTCAAATAAGAAAAAGTATCAAAGTTGTGTTGGAACAATTCTAAGTCTCATAATTAGTTCAATTTAAATTAATATCATAACAGTATTGAAGATATGGTAAAGTTGATGTGCCAATATGCATGAAACACGGGACGGTACATGTACGAGCTCATAATATAATTTTCTCTCTCTACGGCACCGCCCTGGGAGTCCCCCGTTTCTCCTATCGTCCTCTTCCCATTTCCTCCGCTGGCCTGGCAGGCCGAAGCGCGATGAAGATACTCAATGCAATGTATGTGTATGCCATGAAATTAAATGTAAAAGGTTTTTGTTATGGTATATGTAATGGAATATTTAATTTATTTATATTTGATGTTGTGATTTTGTATATGTGTATATATTGTGATTTTGATTAGCAGTGCAGCCCCAAGTTGCCAGCCATAATTTTTTACATCACTCACTAGCCACATGTCTACAGCCTTTCAGTGATATGCTCGAGCTTGAAGCCCATAGGACAACTAGTACTAGCTGGCTAGCGTGTACTCCATTTCTAGTTTCAGATATATCCATTTTTATCCATTTTGATGACAAGTATTTCCGGAAAGAGGGAGTATGTTATAATATTATAATAGTCATCACAAGACCGGTGGGCTGGTTCGCCGGTGATGACAATGTTATCACTGACCCTGATCACTAGCAAGTCAGAAGCGCGTAAGTGATTATATGATTTGGCCAGTGCTATTCGACTCTGTAGTAGTGAGTGACAGATATTACCTTACCTGAGTGTAGAAGTTAATGCATATGGGATAAAGAAGACTCATAGATTAGGCTATGTTTGGTTTTTATCTTAATAAATTTTTAGTAGTTGATGCTTGCTAAGTTTTCAATCATAAGAACACGTGAACAATGGATTTTAAAACATGTTAGCACAAACGTTCCCAGATATAAAACTGCAATACATGTAGTATCATAACTAATTGCCTAGGAACAATTCCGCAACATCTACCACCGCTACTGCACACTTGCTCTCTTTTATTTTATTGTACCTTAACATTACAACAACTAGGTTTTATTTAGTAGTACTTTATAATCTTGCAAACTATCCACGTCAAGGGTGCTTCCTTAACGGGTTGAAACCTAGTACCTGTGCAATTCAGCCCTTCCTTCTCTACATTGTTCTTTTGTGGTTTTATTTGTTACTAGCAAATGGGCCCATCCAATGGTCATGATCACATTTTGCCGCATCACCGAGATACACTATCACTTTCAATTTTGTGAAATCATGAACATTTTTTTAACTTGTGAACATATTTGAAATCATGAACGCTTTTCAAATTCATGAACACTTTACAAAAATTCTATCAGTTTCTAAAATCAAGAACATGTTTTGAATTCATGGACATTTTATACTATTTGCAAATATTTTTTAAAATTTGTGAACATTTTTTTATCAATTTTCTTGAATCGGCGAACATTTCTAGAACGGAAGAACATTGTTTTGGAAATTTGTGGAACAATTTTTTAAATTCACAAACTTTTCATTGATTTAATGAACATTTTTTGAAATGCATGATCATTTTTTGCATCAGCGAACATTTTATGCTTTTTTATAAGTCATGAACAGTTTTTGAGTTTTTAGGATATTTTTCCATCGATGAACTTTTTTGAATTGGCAAAATTTTGTTCAATTTCATTAACAATTTTTAATACGCAAACTTTTTCAAAAATTAAGAACAATTTTTTATTTTTTGAACATTTGTTTTTCAAAATTTTGAACATTTTTGGAATAATCAAACATTTTTTATAAAATTGCAAACATTTTTTAAATCCACAAACATTTAATGATTTATTAAAAAAATTATGTCAAAATTCTTGTTTTTTAATTTTGGGACTTTTTTCAAGTGTCAAATTATTTAAAGTTAGCTAAGTCGAAGGACCACTTTTATTTCGAGGAACGACTCTTCAAGCCGTCAGCAGCCCCCCCTCCACTGCGGGACTGGCTCTGCCTCGGGCGGAGATGCCCCCGGCACCTTCCTCGGGCGCCCCAGCCTGCGGCCTGACCTCGGGAGCCCGCCTGCTTCTTGCGCTCGAGCCTCAGGATGGGTGCTGGACCAAGAAATTCAAGGCATACCTGCTCTGAGGCACCTTGCCGGAGAAGGAGGAAGACGCAGAGTGTGTGGCCCGCCAGGCCACCACGTACTGCATCTAGGATGGTGAGCTCTACCGAAAGCGCCCAAACGACGTTTCTCTACGATGCATCTCCAGGGAGCAGGGGTGCGAGCTGCTGGCCGACATACATGGCAGGGACTACGGGCATCACTCCTCATCGCGCACCCTCATGGGCAAGGCGTTCCGCAGCGGATTCTACTGGCCCACGACGCTCAATGATGCCACTAAATTGGTGAGATCTTGCGAGGCCTGTCAGTTCAATGCCAAGCAGATCCACCAGCCCGCTTACGGTCTCCAAACCATCCCGCTCTCGTGGTCGTTCACGGTCTGAGGGTAGGACATCCTGGTCCCGTTCCCCGAGCGCCCGGGGGCTACCACTACCTCTACATCGCCATCGACAAGTTCACCAAGTGGGCGGAGGTGGAAGCCATCGGCACCATCCTAGCTGGCTCGGCCATCAAGTTCATCAAGGGCCTCGTGAGCCGTTTCGGGGTTCCCAACCGCATCATCACCGACAATGACTCTCAGTTCACGAGCAACCTTTTTAAAACATATTTTGCTAACCCTGGGACGCAGATATGATATGGTTCGCTGGCACACTCGCGGAGCAATGGCCAGGCCGACCGTGCCAACGCGGAGGTCCTGAGGGTCCTCAAGGCGAGGAGCTTCAAGAAAAAACTCGAGGCCTGCCGCAGGGGCTGGCTCGATGAGCTCTAGTCCGTGCTGTGGTCCGTCCGCACCACCGCGACCAAGCCCACGGGCGAGACTCTGTTCTTCCTTGTCTACGGAGCCGAGGCGGTCCTCCCTCACAAGGTTAAGCATCGCTCCCCGCGGGTCTTGGCATTCCACGAGGTGCGCCAGGACTCCTTGCAGGGGGATGGACCTCGTGCTTGGAGAGGAACGCCGCCGCCAAGCCTCGCTCTGTGCAGTGAGGTACCAGCAGACGCTGTGGCGGTATCACTGATGTAGTGTCCGCTCCAGGACCCTCGAGGTGGGTGACCTCGTCCTGAGGCAGGTACTCTCCAGGGAGGGGCTTCACAAGCTCTCGCCCATGTGGGAGGGCACGTTCAGGATCGCCCGTGTCTCCAGGCCTAGCGCCGCACGCCTGGAGACGCACGATGGGGTCCCCATCCAAAATGCCTGGAACATCCAGCACCTCTGAAAATTCTACCCATGACCAAGGCCATGCGCCTGTGAAGATCTCCGCTCGTGACACTCTCACGTAATAATGAGTTGGGGCTGTACACGCCCCGGAGTCTCCTGAGCGCCGCCCTTGGGCCTCACGGGGCTCCCACACATGTTCTAGTGTAGACCCCATGCTCTACGCTGGTGGGAAGACAACACTACAAAAAAAATACACTTCCGTGATGATACGTGTTTGTCACAGTAGGTCGCGTTTTTTGTCATGCATGTACATCCATGAAGATTTTATGACAAAATCAAGATAGTCATACCTGTGTTGTCGTAGAAGTGTTTCATGACATTACCAAAATTATCATCACGGAAGTGTCCACTTCCATGACGATAAATCGCGCGTCACAGAATTGCTTTCGTCAAGGGTGACCGACACGCGGCATCCATCATAACGGAACGCCGTTAAGCTATCGGGTCGGGTTTTGGATCCGATAACCCGTTAACAGCCCCGACTAATGGGGATTTTCCACGTGTAAAATCATCATTGGCTGGAGGAAACACGTGTCGGCTCATCGTTGGGACAGATGTCATCCACTCATTGGACGGAAGGCGCCTATGATACGTCGACACGCGGCATGACCCAACAGAGGCTCATTCCTGTGAAAAGGCCGGCCCGTTTGACTTGGTCAAAAGGTGGCGGTCCGGCCCATGGAAAGCATGTTAACGGCCTGTTCGCATATAGCCCATTTACAGCCTGCTAACCCAAGGCCCGTTACGCCCTATCCGAATTAGGCCCAGTAGCGTCATCTGGGCCATCCAATATGATTCCAGCCTGTTTTCACTTCTGGCGCATGTATGGCCCATGACGTCTTTCGGCTCATATGAGGTCCTATGTAACTCTTGGTCTATTAACGGCCGTGGTGAAACTGGCCCGTAATGAACAGTGTATCACTTTACACCCATTAACGGCCCGTGGTGGCGGCCCGTAATGAACGATGTATAACTTTATACCCATTGCGGCCCGTTATTCCGTTGGGCGTTTCAGCATTTATGTTATCTTCGGCCTTCTCGAGGCCATTTATTCTTGGGCTCATTTCGGCATTCGTTTACTTATGGTCCGTTCTTGTCATTTTACGCTTGTGGGCCAAATTCAGCCCGTGGTTCTGATCGGCCCGTTTGTGGTCCGTTAATCGTTGGGCCATTTTCATAGCGTCATCAAATCGGCCTATTAATGATGGCCCGTTATGGTCGGCCCATGAGCGGACGATTCAACTCTAGCCCGTTTACGGCCATAATGCGATCTGTTTGGCCCATGTTTGCCAATCGATCATCGGGCTGTATAAGGCCCATTGATGATCTGACCCTTGAAGGCCCATTATTTCTACGACCCGTAGGAGGCCCATTGTTTCTCTGACCCGTAGAAGGCCCACTATTTCTATGGCGATGGGAGGCCGGTGTCACTACTGATAAATATTAGCCCATGGTTATTGTGGCCTAGTTTTAAAAAATAGGTTATTGCAGCCACTAGCAAACCGCGGAAAAAGAAATGCAATGACTACAAGCAAACAAATAAACAAGACAACAAGGAAATAAATAAGCAAGCAACTAACGCTAGGCTATCACAGCTATTACACATATTACATCCACTGGGCATCAAAGTTTGCCACTAGTGCAAATATAGGGAACAAAGCGACATATCATATACTTTGGTTGTCAAAGTTGGTGACCAGCGCAAATAAACGCCATGACAAAACAAATCCAGGCTGAAACCACTTGAAGATCTCAAGAAACAATATCACAGGTACCCATAATGCTGGTGCTTAGCAACCTTATTAACTTTCTCTTGTTTGGCACTTAAATCCTCCAGTAACTTGTTGTTGCACGAAAATATGCACTGAATTCTGCGCAGGACTTCCTCGATCCTTTAGCTTCTGTCGCAAAGACATCGATCGATGTCTTTCAACTTGAATTTGAGACTCAAGAAGATGAACTGATTCAGCGGCGAGTTCAAGAACTTGTGCGGCAGATAGTGGCCGTGAACTCGAACACTACATCAAGACAGGACTTTTGGGTTCCCTCACTGTCGTCAAGATAGTTTTTATCAGCTTTCTTGGAGACCAACAGGGATGTCTCACTATCCTGAACCTTATCTGCATTACTTCCTTTACCATTGGATAACGCGGTACCGTTCTCCAATATTTTGTCCGCATTCTAAAAGAGAAACAAGCAGACACATCACATGTTTACCATGTTGTATATGAAACTCATTTTGGTAAATGAGTTCAGTAGTAAAGTGGACAGGATAAAAGCATGAAACAAACATATATCTATGTACCATGGTCACTTTATGGTCTATATCATTCTAGTTTTTGTTGCCAAATCAAGATAGAGACACAGTTCAAATAATATTTGTTCAAGACAAAGCAGAATAGACAGAATATAAGTGTGGGTAACTATAGAGCAATAACAACACTTGTAATGTGCATTTCATGAGAACATAACCGTTTATTCAATTGAAACTGAAATCAACATAGAGCAGGTTACAACAACAAACCAGTTAAAGAAACAGGTTTAAAACATACCTGTTGCGCCATTGGAGTTTCAATTCCATCCTTCAAATTTCAAAATAGTTGGTATGAGTAAATCTGATAATGCAAGAGCAAAGGAGTATGAACCATAGCTACGAGAACTGGACGTGAGAACAAATCTTCTTCTCCTTTAAGCGTTGAGTTGGGATTCGAGTGGTGGTCCTCGTGCTTTGGGCACTGCAGTTCCCTTACTAACTCGCTCGTGTTTGGGTGCTCTGTGGTGGAGACGGTGTTGTGTTAAGCTGGGCTGGGTTACTATCTGCGGGGTTGGGGTTAGAAGGGGTGTATCTGGTTCTCTGTCCAAGCTGGGTAGGGGTACAATCTGCGAGTCGGGTTATGTGTGGTGGATCTGGTCCTTGGGCAAGTACAACCGTGGTTCTATCTGCATCAATGGTAGCACTATCTTTTTGAAGACCGTGTTGTTACTCCTTAGAATCGCCATCACGCTCTCCAATTCTAATGGCTGATAAACAAGAAAAGTAATTGAAAGTATAGACATTGTATGATAGAGCAGTGCAATGGATAGTGGGGAATAAAATAGGGCATGAAATAATTCATATTTATGTTGTCTAACCAAACAGGATAGCATGACACAATTTCACATATATGATGGCTAACTAAGCAGGATAGCATGGCACAATTTCACATTATGATGGCTAACTAAAAAGATGGAAAGACATAGTTCAAAATATGAGACTATGTAAACAGGATGACATGACATAACTATATAATGTGTTTATTAAATAGGTTGGCATGCCATAATTCACATACATTCACGGATAGAATGCCATAATTCAAAATATGATGACTGTAAACACTAAACATGATGATATGATATAACTATATGATGTCTTTATTAAATGGCTTGCCATGCCATAATTCAGATAGATGATGTGTATGTACTATGTAAACATGATGGCATGATATAATTCAAATATATGATTTATATAGTAAGCAAGTAAGCAGATGGCAATCCATATATGATGTAAAAACTAAGCAATGCAAGACAACATGCATGACATGGGTAATATAACCCTGCCAAGTTTGAGCATAGACCTAGGGGGGGGGGAATAGGACTGGTCATCAGTCTCTGAATCCTCCTCTGAGGAGCTCTCTGTAACCAGCGAGATGTTCGCTTGACAGTAGCATTATCTGCTCTCGAATACCTTGTTTTCACTCCAGATACTTCCATCACCGCTTCAAATGGCTGATGCACGGAAGAGTAGTTGAATATACAAACGTTGTCGACAAATGGAACACGTAATACAAAAAAATGATAGCATGATATAATTCACATACATGATGATTGGCTAAACAGCATGGCATTGCATAATTCACATATATAATGCCTTTGCAAAAAGATAGCATTGTATAATTCACATATATAATGTCTTGCAACAAGATGGCAATGCATAATTCACATATATGGTAATTAGACACTAAACAAGTGGCATTCACACAAAGCATGTCTAAACTAATCAAATGACATAGCAATGCGAGACACCATACACACAATATGAGTAACATAACCCTGCCAAGTTAGAGCATACACCTCGGGGATAGGACTGGTCATCTGTCTCTGGATCCTCCTCTGAGGAGCTATCCGTAACCAGCGAGATATGCGCTTCGTCAGATAACATAGTATGCTCTGAAGACCTTGTTTTGACTCCACAATTTGCCATCACCATGTCAAATGGGTGATGCACATGAAGAGAAGTTGAATGTACTAACATTGTTGACAAATGTAATATGTAACGAAAAAAAAGGATGGCCTGATATAATTTACATATAAGATGACTGACTAAGAAGGATGGCATTGCAAAATTCACATATATGATGCTTGGCTAAACAAGATGGCGTTGCATAATTCACATAAACAATGAATAAACTAAACAGATGGCATTCGCACAAAGGATGTCTAAACTAAACAGATGACATATTTGATGTATAAAGTAAGCAATGCACGACACCATATGCATGATATAACCAACATCAGCATGCCAAGTTAGAGCGAAGACCTCAGGGGGTAAATAGGAGTTGTCTTCTCCTTCTGAATCCCCCTCAGAACAGATATCTTCCTCTCGATTACAATCCTAAATGCGTGGAGGGGGGGCTGCCTTTGCGCCTACCATGGAGCGACGTCTGCATGAAATTTTATTGCCACGCAAGGCTCGTCTCTTTTGCTCTACATGTTCAGTTCCATTGTTTACAATAACTGTCATGCATAGGAATAAAACATAGTGAGATTATGTAAGGAGTGCATGCAGAAATCCAGAGTGATGGTAGCAACCTGTGGATAGACCCAAAACCAATAATAGCAGGCAGATAATGGTTTCAGTTAAAAAATATAGATAATGGCTTATTTGCCGTTTGTTTCCCACCCAACATGAAACTCATAGTAGACACCGGAGATTAACCGGATAGTAGATAGATACTATTGATAGCGGCCCCGATATGTACCCCACAACCATTTAAAAACTCAAGTTTGACCATTAGTTTGGAGCTGACTCAGGGTCCAATCGGTGAACAGGACGATAAAGTAGCATGTAATATTAGCGATGCATAACGAAGCGGAACACGAAAGAGTGCAACCTCTCTTCCGGACCGTGTAGTCCTCGAGGTCATCTGCTCGGTTGATGATGGTAATCACGATTATCATGGCTGCCGGTAAAGGGAAGAAGATCTCGAGGCGGCAAAAGGCGATCCGAGGCGGATCCTCTTTGTCTTTGGACCCTTACATTGTTGGAGCGGTTGAGCTGGGGTGGACGACGGTGCAGCAGAGCGGACAAACCACGCAAGGTTTTCTTTGACAACTATCTGTAAGAGAAGTAATTCTGTAAGGGCTCGTTTGAATTGGAGGATTCCAACAATGCGAGGATAGGAAATAGACAGAATAGGATAGGAATGCACGTGCAAAGCAGAGAATTTAAAAACAGGATTTACGCCAATCTGGGTGTTTGATTCACAACAATTGGAAGATCACAAGATGCAAAGAAGCATGGTGAGATTAAGTCAAACCACAAGAAAATGTACGGTTATAATGCTATTATGCTACTATCTCTTAGTCTTGTGCTTCATGAATAGGAATTTGAAAAGGAGGACAGGTGAAAATTAAAATTCCTACATTTTTTCTTTCAAGGAGACACTAAAGGAACAAATCCGTGTGCTCAGTGGACAATATAGATAACATGTAGAGTAAAAAAGAGATACAACAAGTGTACAACCTCTTTAGCGAAGCCATGTCGATCTCAGCGTGATTGGGTTGGCCGGTGAGGATGCTCGGTGACTTTGCTATCGGAGGAGGAAGAAGATCTTAGGCGTCGGAGATGGAGCCGAGGTCTTGCTCCATTGTGATGGAGGGTTTAAATCGTTGGAGCAGCTCGGATGAGTTGTACGACGCCGAGGCTGAAGCAGGACAAGAGAGACAACGAATAACGTTAACCTGAGTGGAATTCTAATAGCATGTCCAATACATGACGTAAAATACATAACCACAAAGTGCTAGATGTAAAATACATCAGCCGCTCATCTCTGGAACTTAATGGTCGAAACGGAACTTAACTATCGAAACTGAATTTTGTTGTCGATGTTGGGGACCGTAGTAATTTCAAAAAATTCCTACGCACACGCAAGATCATGGTGATGGCATAGCAACGAGAGGGGAGAGTGTTCGTCCACGTACCCTCGTAGACCGTAAGCGGAAGCGTTAGCACAACGCGGTTGATGTAGTCATACGTCTTAACGATGCGACCGATCCAAGCAACGAACGTACGGGGCCTCCGAGTTCAGCACACGTTCAGCTCGATGACGATCTCCGGCCTCCGATCCAGCGAAGCTCCGGAGATGAGTTCCGTCAGCACGACGGCGTGGTGGCGATGATGATGTTCTATCGGCGCAGGCTTCGCCTAAGCTCATGACGATATGACCGAGGTGGAATATGGTGGAGGGGGCACCGCGACACGGCTAAGGAACGATCCGTAGATCAACTTGTGTCTATGGGGTGCCCCTCCGCCCCCGTATATAAAGGAGCCATGGGGGAGGAGGCGGCTGACCAAGGAGGGCGCAAGGGGGAGTCCTACTCACGGGAGTAGGACTCCTCTTTCTAAGTAGGAGTAGGAGAAGGGGAAAGAGGAGGAAGAGGGAAGGGGGCGCCGCCCCTTCCCTTGTCCTATTCGGACTAGGAAGGGAGGCGCGCGGCCCCTCCCGCCTCCTTCCCTCTTCTCCCTCGAGGCCCATGTAGGCCCAATAACCCCGGGGGGTTCGGTAAAATGCCGATTTCACCGGAACCATTCCGATGTCCAAACATAGGCTTCCAATATATCAATCTTTATGTCTCGACCATTTGAGACTCCTCGTCATGTCCATGATCACATCCGGACTCGAACAAACTTGGTACATCAAAACTTATAAACTCATAATAAAACTGTCATCGAAGCGTTAAGCGTGCGGACCCTACGGGTTCGAGAACTATGTAGACATGACCTAGAACCATTCTCGGTCAATAACCAATAGCGGGACCGGATGCCCATATTGGTTCCTACATATTCTACGAAGATCTTTATCGGTCAAACCGCATAACAACATCGTTGTTCCTTTGTCATCGGTATGTTACTTGCCCGAGATTTGATCGTCGGTATCAATACCTAGTCCAATCTCGTTACCGGCAAGTCTCTTTACTCGTTCCGTAATACATCATCTTATAACTAACTCATTAGTTACAATGCTTGCAAGGCTTAGGTGATGAGTATTACCGAGAGGGCACAGAGATACCTCTCCGACAATCGGAGTGACAAAACCTAATCTCGAATTACGCCAACCCAACATGTACCTTTGGAGACACCTGTAGAGCACCTTTATAATCACCCAGTTACGTTGTGACGTTTGGTAGCACACAAAGTGTTCCTCCGTAAGCGGAGTTGCATAATCTCATAGTTGTAGGAACTTTGTATAAGTCATGAAGAAAGCAGTAGCAACATACTAAACGATCAAGTGCTAGGCTAACGGAATGGGTCATGTCAATCACATCATTCTCCTAATGATGTGATCCCATTAATCAAATGACAACACATGTCTTTGGTCAGGAAACATAACCATCTTTGATTAATGAGCTAGTTAAGTAGAGGCATACTAGTGACTATATGTTTGTCTATGTATTCACACATGTATCATGTTTCCGGTTAATACAATTCTAGCATGAATAATAAACATTTATCATGATTGAGGAAATAACTTTATTATTGCCTCTTGGGCATATTTCCTTCAGTCTCCCACTTGCACTAGAGTCAATAATCTAGTTCACATCACCATGTGATTTAACACCAATATACACATCTGTATGTGATTAATACCAATAGTTCACATCGTTATGTGATCAACACCCAAAGGGTTATACTAGAGTCAATAATCTAGTTCACATCGCTATGTGATTAACACCCAAAGAGCACTAAGGTATGATCATGTTTTGCTTGTGAGAGAAGTTTAGTCAACGGTTGCATCACATTGAGCCGTATGTATTTTGCAAATATTCTATGTCTACAATGCTCGCACGGAGCTACTCTAGCTAATTGCTCCCACTTTTAATATGTATCCAGATTGAGACTTGAGTCATACGGATCGGTGTAAAAGCTTGTATCGTTGTAACTTTTACGACGAGCTCTTTTATCACTTCTATTATCGAGAAACATATCCTTATTCCACTAAGGATAATTTTGACCAATGTCCGATGATCTACTCCTAGATCACTATTGTACTCCTTGCCAAATCGAGGCAGAGTATACAATAGGCACGGTCCATGGCATAGCATACATTTATAGAACCTATGGTGATGCATAGGGAATGAATTTCATTCTCTTTCTATTTTCTGCTGTGGTCGGGATTTGAGTCTTACTCAATTTCATACCTTTGCAACACAAGCAAGAACTCTTTCTTTGACTGTTCCATTTTGAACTACTTCAAAATCTTGTCAAGGTATGTACTCATTGAAAATCTTGTCAAGCGTCTTGATCTATCTCAATAGATCTTGATGCTCAATATATAAGTAGCTTTACTGAAGTCTTTCTTTTGAAAGAACTTCTTTCAAACACTCCTTTATGCTTTGCAGAATAATTCTACATTATTTCCGATCAACAATATGTCATTCACATATACTTATCGTAAATCTTGTAGTGCTCCCACTCACTTTCTTGTAAATGAGACTTCACCGTAAGTGCAGACAAAACTATATGCTTTGATCAACTTATCAAAGCGTATATTCCAACTCGAGATGCTTGCACGAGTCCATTGATGGATTCTTTGGAGCTTGCACACTTTGTTAGCATCTTTAGGATTGACAAAACCTTCGGTTGCATCATATACAACTCTTCTTTAATAAATCCATTAAGGAATGCAGTTTTGACATCCATTTGCCAGATTTCATAAAATGTGGCAATTGCTAACATGATTCGGACAGACTTAAGCATCGATACGAGTGATAAAATCTCATTGTATTCAACATCTTGAACTTGTCGAAAAAACTTTTTCGACAAGTCGAGCTTTGTAGATAGTAACACTACTATCAACGTTTGTCTTCCTCTTGAAGATCCATTTATTTTCTATGGCTTGCCGATCATCGGGCAAGTCCACCAAAGTCCACACTTTGTTCTCATAATGGATCCCATCTCAGATTTCATGGCCTCAAACCATTTTGCGGAATCTGGGCTCATCATCGCTTCCTCATAGTACGTAGGTTCATCATGGTCTAGTAACATGACTTCCAGAACAGTATTACCGTACTACTCTGGTGCAGACTGTACTTTGGAAGACCTACGAGGTTTTGTAGTAACTTGATCTGAAGTTTCATGATCATCATCATTAGCTTCCTCACTGATTGGTGTAGGAATCACTGGAACTGATTTCCGTGATGAACTACTTTCCAATTTGGGAGAAGGTACAAATTACCTTATCAAGCTCTACTTTCCTCCCACTCACTTCTTTCGAGAGAAACTCCTTCTCTAGAAAGGATCCATTTTTAGCAACGAATATCTTGCCTTCGGATCTGTGATAGAAGGTGTACCCAATAATTTCCTTTGGGTATTCTATGAAGACACACTTCTCCGATCTGGGTTCGAGCTTATCAGGATGAAACTTTTTCACATAAGCATCGCAGCCCTAAACTTTAAGAAACGACAACTTGGGTTTCTTGCTAAACCACAGTTCATATGTTGTCGTCTCAACGGATTTAGATGGTGCCCTTTTAATGTGAATGCAGCTGTCTCTAATGCATAACCCCAAAACAATATTGGTAAATCAGTAAGAGACATCATAGATCGCACCATATCCAATAAAGTGCAGTTACGACGTTCGGACACACCATAACGTTGTGGTGTTCCAGGTGGCGTGAGCTGTGAAAATATTCCACATTGTTTTAATTGAAGACCAAACTCGTAACTCAAATATCCGTCTCCATGATCAGATCGCAAAAACTTTATTTTCTTGTTACGATGATTTTTCCACTTCACTCTGAAATTCTTTGAACCTTTCAACTATTTCAGACTTATGTTTCATCAAGTAGATATACCCATATCTGCTCAAATCATCTTGTGAAGGTCAGAAAATAACGATACTTGCCACGAGCCTTCATACTCATTGGTCTGCATACATCAGTATGTATTATTTCCAATAAGTCATTAGCTCGTTCCATTGTTCTGAAGAACGGAGTTTTAGTCATCTTGCCCAAAAAGGCACGGTTCGCAAGCATCAAATGATTCATAACCAAGTGATTCCGAAAATCCATCTTTATGGAGTTCCTTCATCGCTTTTAATCGATATGACCCAAGCGGCGGTGCCACAAATAAGTTGCACTATCATTATTAACTTTGCATCTTTTGGCCTCAATATTATGAATATGTGTATCACTACAATCGAGATCCAACAAACTATTTTCATTGGGTGTATGACCATTGAAGGTTCTATTCATGTAAACAGAACAACAATTATTCTCTGATTTTAAATGAATAACCGTATTGCAATAAACACGATCAAATCATATTCATGCTTAATGAAAATGCCAAATAACATTTATTTAGGTTTAACACTAATCCCGAAAGTATAGGGAGTGTGCGATGATGATCATATCAATCTTGGAACTACTTCCAACACCCATCGTCACTTTCCCTTCAACTAGCCTCTGTTTATTCTGTAACTCCTATTTCAAGTTACTAATCTTAGCAACCGAACAAGTATCAAATATTCAGGGGCTACTATAAACACTAGTAAGGCACACATCAATAATTTGTATATCAAATATACCCTTGTTCACTTTGCCATCCTTCTTATCCACCAAATATTCAGGCATTCGCTTCCGGTGACCATTTCCTTTGTAGTGTAAACACTCGGCCAGGGCTATGGTCCAGCTTTGGGCTTCTTCGCAGGAGTGACAACTTGCTTGTCTTTCCACTTGAAGTTCCCTTTCTTTCCTTTGCCCTTCTCTTGAAACTAGTGGTCTTGTCAATCATCAACACTTGATGCTCTTTCTTGATTTCTACCTTTGTCGATTTCAACATCACGAAGAGCTCGGGAATCGTTTTCGTCATCCCTTGCATACTATAGTTCATCACGAAGTTCTAGTAACTTAGTGATGGTGACTAGAGAATTCTGTCAATCACTATCTTATCTGGAAGATTAACTCCCACTTGATTCAAGCGATTGAAGTACCCAGACAATCTGAGCACATGCTCACTAGTTGAGCGATTCTCCTCCATCTTTTAGCCATAGAACTTGTTGGAGACTTCATATCTCTCAACTTGGGTATTTTCTTAAAATATTAACTTCAACTCCTGGAACATCTTATATGGTCCATGACGTTCAAAACGTCTTTGAAGTCCCGATTCTAAGCCGTTAAGCATGGTGCACTAAACTATTAAGTAGTCATCATATTGAGCTAGCCAAACGTTCATAATGTCTGCATCTGCTCCTGCAATAGGTCTGTCACCTAGAGGTGCATTAAGGACATAATTCTTCTGTGCAGCGATGAGTATTAACCTCAGATCACGGATCAAATACGCAACATTGCTACTAACATCTTTCAACACAATTTTCTCTAAGAACATATCAAAATAAACATATGAAAGCAACAACGCAAGCTATTGATCTACAACATAATTTGCAAAATACTACCAGGACTAAGTTCATGATAAATTTAAGTTCAATTAATCATATTACTTAAGAACTCCCACTTAGACAGACATCTCTCTAGTCATCTAAGTGATCACGTGATCCAAATCAACTAAACCATAACCGATCATCACGTGAGATGGAGTAGTTTTCAATGGTGAACATCACTATGGTGATCATATCTACTATATGTTCACGCTCGACCTTTCGGTCTCCGTGTTCCGAGGCCATATGTGCATATGTTAGGCTAGTCAAGTTTAACCTGAGTATTCCGCGTGTGCAAAACTGGCTTGCACCCGTTGTAGATGGACGTAGAGCTTATTACACCCGATCATCACGTGGTGTCTGGGCACGGCGAACTTTGGCAACGGTGCATACTCAGGGAGAACACTTCTTGATAATTTTAGTGAGAGATCATCTTAAAATGCTACCGTCAATCAAAGCAAGATAAGATGCATAAAGGATAAACATCACATGCAATCAATATAAGTGATATGATATGGCCATCATCATCTTGTGCTTGTGATCTCCTTCTCCGAAGCACCGTCATGATCACCATCGTCACCGGCACGACACCTTGATCTCCATCGTAGCATCGTTGTCGTTACGCCATCTATTGCTTCTACGACTATCACTACCGCTTAGTGATAACGTAAAGCAATTACTGTAGCGTTGCATTTCATACAATAAAGCGACAACCATATGGCTCCCGCCGATTGCCGATAACCGGTTACAAAACACGATCATCTCATACAATAAAATATAGCATCACATCTTGACCATATCACATCACAACATGCCCTGCAAAAACAAGTTAGACGTCCTCTACTTTGTTGTTGCAAGTTTTACGTGGCTGCTACGGGCTTAGCAAGAACCGTTCTTACCTACGCATCAAAGCCACAACGATAGTTCGTCAAGTTGGTGCTGTTTTAACCTTCGCAAGGACCGGGCGTAGCTACACTCGATTCAGCTAAAGTGAGAGAGACAGACACCCACCAGCCACCTTTAAGCACGAGTGCTCGTAACGGTGAAACCAGTCTCGCGTAAGCGTCTGGCGTAATGTCGGTCCGGCCGCTTCATCTCACAATACCGCCCGAACCAAAGTATGACATCTTTGGTAAGCAAGATGACTTGTATCGCCCACAACTCACTTGTGTTCTACTCGTGCATATAACATCAACGCATAAAACCTAGGCTCGGATGCCCTTTGTTGGGGAACGTGGTAATTTCAAAAATTTCCTACGCACACGCAAGATCATGGTGATGGCATAGCAACGAGAGGGGAGAGTGTTCGTCCACGTACCCTCGTAGACCGTAAGCGGAAGCGTTAGCACAACGCGGTTGATGTAGTCGTACGTCTTCACGATCCGACCGATCCAAGCACCGAACGTCCGGGGCCTCCGAGTTCAGCACACGTTCAGCTCGATGACGATCTCCGGCCTCCGATCCAGCGAAGCTCCGGAGATGAGTTCTGTCAGCACGACGGCGTGGTGACGATGATGATGTTCTACCGGCGCAGGGCTTCGCCTAAGCTCCGCGACGATATGACCGAGGTGGAATATGGTGGAGGGGGGCACCGCACACGGCTAAGGAACGATCCGTAGATCAACTTGTGTCTATGGGGTGCCCCCGCCCCGTATATAAAGGAGCAGGGGAGGAGGCGGCCGCCAAGGAGGGCACGCCAGGGGGAGTCCTACTCCCACCGGAGTAGGACTCCCTCTTTCCAAGTAGGAGTAGGAGAGGGGGGAAACACGAGGAAGAGGGGAAGGAAAGGGGGGGCGCCGCCCCCTTCCCTTGTCCTATTCGGACTAGGAAGGGGGGCGGCCCCTCCTACCTCCTTCCCTCTTCTCCCTCGAGGCCCATGTAGGCCCAATAACCCCCCGGGGGGTTCCGGTAACCTCCCGGTACTCCGGTAAAATGCCGATTTCACCCGGAACCATTCCGATGTCCAAACATAGGCTTCCAATATATCAATCTTTATGTCTTGACCATTTAGAGACTCCTCGTCATGTCCATGATCACATCCGGGACTCCGAGCAAACTTCGGTACATCAACACTTATAAACTCATAATAAAACTATCATCGAAACCTTAAGCGTGTGGACCCTACGAGTTCGAGAACTATGTAGACATGACCTAGAACCATTCTCGGTCAATAACCAATAGCGGGACCTGGATGCCCATATTGGTTCCTACATATTCTACGAAGATCTTTATCAGTCAAACCGCATAACAACATACGTTGTTCCCTTTGTCATCGGTATGTTACTTGCCCGAGATTTGATCGTCGGTATCCAATACCTAGTTCAATCTCGTTACCGGCAAGTCTCTTTACTCGTTCCGTAATACATCATCTTATAACTAACTCATTAGTTACAATGCTTGCAAGGCTTAGGTGATGAGTATTACCGAGAGGGCACAGAGATACCTCTCCGACAATCGGAGTGACAAAACCTAATCTCGAATTACGCCAACCCAACATGTACCTTTGGAGACACCTGTAGAGCACCTTTATAATCACCCAGTTACGTTGTGACGTTTGGTAGCACACAAAGTGTTCCTCCGGTAAACGGGAGTTGCATAATCTCATAGTTGCAGGAACTTTGTATAAGTCATGAAGAAAGCAATAGCAACATACTAAACGATCAAGTGCTAGGCTAACGGAATGGGTCATGTCAATCACATCATTCTCCTAATGATGTGATCCCATTAATCAAATGACAACACATGTCTTTGGTCAGGAAACATAACCATCTTTGATTAATGAGCTAGTCAAGTAGAGGCATACTAGTGACTATATGTTTGTCTATGTATTCACACATGTATCATGTTTCCGGTTAATACAATTCTAGCATGAATAATAAACATTTATCATGATTGAGGAAATAACTTTATTATTGCCTCTAGGGCATATTTCCTTCAGTCGAAACTGAACGCCCTAGCAAGGTGAGGCTACACGTCGGTCGACTGACTTTTTCATCTCTGGTCAGTCGATTTTGCAGCCGTTGGATACGAAATCAAGGGCCTGCGGTTCATCTTCAACCTCCACCCCCTGAGCCGCCAGCCACCACTGGCCAAACAACAGCCCCCCGCCGCCCGCGGCCGGTGGTGCGCCGCCCCGCCCGCCCCGAAAACACTCCCTACCGCCGGTCTGCCGCCGCCCCGGCCATCCCTCTAGGCCCCCCATGCCGAGCTTTTTCTCCAGCGATCCCCACGCCACCGCCCCGCCAACGCCCCGCCACCGCCGGCGACCACCTCCCCGCTGCGGCTGGTTCTTCCTTCACCCTTGCCAGCCCACCCATTGAAAATCGACTGATCCAAAAGTCGATTCAGTCGACTGAAGTGTTGCCAAATCGGAGCAGCTTCGCAAGCAAGAGCAAGAGCGAGAGCAACAGCGCGAGCAAGAGCAATAGCAAGAGCAGACCAGGCAGGGGACCAAGAGCAAGAGCAGAGCAGCACCGCGAGCGAGAGCTAAAGCAGCAGTAGCTCCTACTGATGTCGACGTCGCTGCCGAGGGAGCGACGCCATGGAGGAAGTGGTCGGTGACGCCGCCGTGGATGGAGCCGCGCCATGTCAGCTCGGGACCGAGCGCCGGTAGCACCGTGAGAACAAACCAAGAAGAAAATGCGGCGATTAGTGTACAACCTCTTTGGTGGCGCCGTCTAGGCCGCAGAATCCGAGAAAACGGTGATGATGATGCTCTTCCGATGGTGCAGGTGAAGACGGCGGTGTGGGAATGGAGGTGGCGCGAAAGACGAGGGGAACGTCGGGGCAGCTCCTTGGAGGTGGAGGACGGGGTGGCTGAATCGGCGGGACGATGAGATCGACGACGAATCCTCATCCGGTACGTGGATGAGGGACGTCGAGGTGTTGCTGTAGACGACGTCGTCGGGGAAGAGGCTCCAGCTGGGTGGCGGACGGAGCAAGGTGTGGGGTTTCGCCGCGGGTCTTCGCGGCCTCGGTGTACGAATGGGTGGGCGGATGGGATGGCAGTGGGGAACCATGGCTTAGAGACGCGCTTGTCCGAAATGTGTGGCAAGCTACGAAAGTACCCCCCACCGATTTGAGGCGGTTCTTTCGGTTCAGGGGTACCACGGGCATTTCGCGTGTCGGGATTTCACAGGAGGTGGGAGTTTTCGCGCGCGTTGTAATTTCGGAATAGCAAGGTGCGGGTTGAGATGGAGGGAGTTGTCGGAGCACAGCGAGACAAAGATATATCTTAAATATTTCGGGCTAACAAGGCGCGGGTTGAAATTTTCGGACAAGCCTAACGTGTACTGTACCAAATCAATGCGCACTACAAATGTCATTCAAAACTTTGAATTCATGTTATGTTCAATTAAAATATTTCGCTACGTGTATAATGCATGCAACCTACTACTCAAATGAACGTTTTAGTGCATTCCAAACGTATATACTACCGCTTCAATATGAACTAAATTTGAATATGATCTCTGATAATGATTGTTCAAGTCAAAGCATTTGAATTCGTTTCTCTGTTTTAATAAGATCTACAATCATCATTATTGTCAAGTTAAACCATCATTTGTGTATTATCTTCACAGCACACCACATGATTAGTCTCGAGTTACATATGAACTATGTGTACTATATGAACTCGAACTAGATTTTTTGAATCCACTTTATTTTAATTTCAAATCACATTATATTTCTAGCTCTAGCTAGATCTTCATAATCTAAACCATGTCTCATATGTATAATGTGTTTATCACATTATGTATGGTGCCCCGCCCCCTACGCCTACAAGTATTTAGATGTGAGTTGCAAACACCACACATTACCACAAATTCAAATAAAATGTGAGAATGTTCGATATATAGTATTGTTTAGATTGCTCGATATTTACTTGTAAGCTGCAAACGCCACACATTATCACAAATTCAAATAAAATGTGAGATTGTTTGATGTATAGTATGGTTTAGATTGTTCGGCATTTAGCTGTGAGTTGCAAATGCCATGCATTATCACATTATGGTATAACATGTGCACATCACGTGTATCACCGCTATATTCATGCATGTAATGTTTAAAACACTATGATCTCCTATTCAAATATATGAATCCGCTTTCATATCAAAATATGATCTTTGTTAGTCTCTTACACCCACACAATCCTCTAACCTTTGTAGCTACCACTAAATTTCTCTCGTGCATGCACACGCCCTCCTCGCCCTCCCCCTCCCTCGGCATTCTATCCACCAGGCACATTCATTTTTTTCTTTACGTCGTTCTCCCAGAGTCTCCACAACTCCTTTCCAACACACACCGATCGATAAACCTCTCCAGCGATGCCTGTCTACAACATACACACACACACCTTCAATCTCCTCCTTTATGTGTCCTTGCCTCGTGTCTCTCATACGGTCAGACACACATGTAAACTCTCGCCCCTCTTTTCATCGATCTCACAACCGCACACTCCTCCCCCTATCTAGCTAGTAGTTGGGCCTCTCGCACCACCTCCTAGCTCAATTCTCTCTATCTATCCGTCTCGCTGGGCCTTATTTGCCTCTAAAAAATGGACATACACCGACCGATCTCTCGCTATACATATAGTTAGCTAGGTCCTTATAACTCGTTTTTACCCACACGTCGATCGATCTACCTCATTAGTTGTGTCTCTCCCCTCCTCCGACAAACAACAATTGATCTACCGATCTAGTTACTTTTTCTTACCAAACACATGGTTCCCCTTCATCATCCATGGATGCGTCCCAACAGATATATCACGCACAGGCACACACAGAAACACATCCCCACTCTTATTGATAACATTGCAGTTCCACCCTCAGTTTGTCTAGTAGGCCTCTCCCAACATCTCCGAGAAGCAACTCCATCACCCATCTAGCACTCTACCCCTATCCCTCCCTCTCCCTTCCTCTCTCTCTCTCTCCTCTCTCTCTCTCTCTCTGTCCCATCATATTTCCCGTCCTTTAGTTATGTATGGATGTCGACCGATCTTCCTCAAGACATAGTTGGGTCTCTCCTTCTCAACACATATACAAGTCATTCTACATCTATAGTTAGGCCTCTGCCTACCCCTCCCCCCACCCCCTCCCCCCACACACACTGATACATCGAGTGCTCTAGTAATGTCTCCCTGGCACACACAAACTTGACATGTGCCCTCTAACGTTCCGGTAGGCCAGTCGCGCTATATCTTTGACTTGCACACACACAATTTCGATGGCTCTCTTCATCGATCTCGCACCCACCCACTTGATCCTCTCTTCGACTCTATAAATAGCTATGACCCCTCCCTCTGTTCTCGTGGATTGCCCGACCCTCTATGTATGATATGGATAGGCCTCCATTTCACAGACATTGCATGCAAAATTTTGTTTGAGATGTCATCGACACATATTCCCACAAATAAGTCACGAAATCAACCCCCACCCCACCCCCACGCCCACCCCAAAACAAAAAACACTCACGAACGCGGTTTGTATCTCTCAGACACACCCACGTAGGTGGGGGACATGCACAAAGAGAAGATGTGCATGCACGGTGCACGTACTCCCGTCTCTTTCCCAACCACACCCGCGCGGGTACACGATGGAGCTCATTTCTGTATGAAAAAGGCAGCCCACGTGGTAATTTGGCACGTGTACTGGTTGTCTACTTGGTGGAGGGAGGATTGTCTACCACGGGTGAACAAACAAATTGCGACTTGACGCATTATGTTAAATTAAAAAAAGAGACAAACCATGTGGGGCCTACCTTAGAGGCAAGGCTCTATACACTAGAGTACTTTTGATGTGTCCCGTCAACTCGCAGAACGAGGAGAAGCTTGCTTAGTACGCCGTCTCCCCCGCCCATGGGTGCAGTGGCTCGCAGGATGAGGTGAAGCTTGCTCCGCCTTACGCCCGCTCCCTCGCCCATGCGCGCGGTGGCTCGCAGGACGAGGAGAAAAATTTACTACTCCCTCCGTTTACTCCTCGTCTCTACTACCTTGGTTATAGAGATTATATCATATTGTTTGGAATATATATGTCCTTTAGTAGATTTCAATATGAACTACTAGTACATACTCCAAACACTGATGTATATAGACGTATTTTAGAGTGTAGATTCACTCATTTTGCTCCGTATGTACTACCTCTGTCCGGGTTTATTGGTCCCCATTGTATTTCGTGCCAAATTTTGACCATAGATTAAACTAAGAAAATGTTCACGCATGTCACCAAACATTATATTTTTGAAAACTATGTTCAAATACGAATCCAATGAGATAATTTTTCTTGACATGCATTAACATTTTGTTAGTTAAATCTCTAGTCAAAATTTGGCACAAACTATAAAAGGGACCTATAAACCAGGACGAAGGTAGTAGCACTCTCCCTCGACCCTCGATCATCGCCCATGTGGTGGACGTGCAGCAATTCATTCGGTCTCATATAGCCAGAACGATATATACTGCACTACCATTATTGCTCGACTTCCCGAAGAGGCGAAGAGCCAATCGCAAGGTTAATATTTTGGAGATGCCAAGTGCAAGGTTATAGAAGAACGAGTAGTAGGTGCCGCGTCATTTATAAATAAAGGTTTTTTTTCTTCAGTGGCACGTACGCAATATGATAGTTTCATATGGAGAGAAAAGGAAACCGCTCCACTATATACATAGTCAGGACGGGCCAGCCTACACGGTTGCTTGCTGGGGTTGCTCTCTTCACACTCTCTCGCACAAAACGACTGTGGCCACATCTCTAACATCCCGGCGGATCACGTCCACTTGGGGAAGGGGGTGGATGCTTAGTGTAGATGCGGTGGCCGTCGCCGACGGTGAAAGCCCACTGTCGGCACGTCCCGATCAAGGGTCCCTGCCGTTCTCTCTCACAAAGCCAGTGAGGTTGCCTTCGTCCCTTGCTCACTACCGCGATGTGGGCAGTTGCCGCCTCCCGCCGCCCTCCTCAAGGTTGAGCTACATCCCTCAGGTACAACTCCCTTTACAGCCGGCTTGCACCACTGCTCCAGCTGCCCACATCACTCCTTGTGGATATTTCTCTACTTCTTTGCCCCGCACATACCTGATACCTCTACTGGCTTCTACGCACTGTATTTGTGATGAGTTTATGTCTCATCAACTAGTCCCGGTAATCTTATTCTAATCACGCTTGTTCAACTTCTTTGCCATGGGGATGCTCATCTCGATTTTGGTGAAATTGCACAAAATGATCCGATGGTCAAAAGGTTGCAAACTTCATTTATTAGGAACCTCGAACGTTGCCAGCAAATTGAATCCTGGTCTGAGTTCACAGTTCAAGGGCTAGGGACTGCATGGATCGTTTTTTTCTTTAGCTGCCTCTGTTCCAAAATAAGTGTCAACTTTAGTAGTAGTACAACTTTGTACTAAAGTTTGCACAAAGTTGAGACACTTATTTTGGAACTGAGGGAGTACATATTTGCTATGATCTGTCAATCATTGAGATGCAATAGCATGCATGTTAGTCTCCTTTGTATTCGATGGAATGTTGCAACGGGCAACCTTGGACGCAAGATACATGTAACAGGAGCTGCAAGCTTCATAGCATTGTACAAATTTATCTCGCTGATAAATTACAGTACGTAGTACTATACTAGTACTTCCTCCATTCCTAAATATAAGTCTTTGTAGAGATTTCACCATGAACCGCATGCGGATGTATATAGATGCATTTTAATAGATTCATTCATTTTGTTCAGTATGTAGTTCACCTAGTGGAATCTCTACAAAGACTTATCTACTAGTAATAGCTAGCCCCCACTACTAGGAATTCTCTATCCTCTCCTTGAGCCACATCATCAAAATTGATGTAGCTTTTAGATGAAGTAAATCAGTCCATAATAGCTGCCTGATCTAGAAGTTGAGAGGCTCCGCACTAAGCCACATGCAAGCATGCAGAAATACCGTGGCACATGCATGTGAGTGGGTTTTAAATCACATCAACTTGTCTGCATGCAAGCATGCACCGGTAGCATGCATGTAAGTGAGTTTTAAGTCCCATTAACATGTCAAAAAGAAAAATATAATCCCATTATGCAGTAGGAGTTGGCTGATCTTTTTTCCTTATGTGGGATGATCTAAATGATGATGGGAGTTTATTTAGTTTGGCTACCACATTTGTCATGCGGTTATAGAGTTTTTTAGTTCTATGAAATCGATAATTTTATGCAGAGAGATATACGCTGTTCATGGCAACGCTGGGACTCATCTAGTAATATTTAGGAACGGAGGGAGTACCATGTAAAGAGTTAGGTGTCGCACGGTGATAGTGTGAGGTGGGCCATGTAATCACTGAGCCTGCGTGTTTTCACTGCTCTTGCACTCTTCCGCTGTATGAATGGAGAACATTGTAATATAGTAGTAGTAGTACCTCCTTTCGCCGAAAGCGTGGGACATCCAGCAGTCCTACCACCTCAGTAATAAAGACCAATGAGCCGTCAAATCACATAGACCCAGCAGTAAGTTGGACGGACGAAGCAACCATCACTCTTGCACCAGTGAGAGGTCGCGTCCCCTCTACCCGGGCATGAATGCGGCACCGATTCTTTGGAGCAGGTCTTGTTGTTTGGCGGGAAGCCTTTGGCGATGGAGGGCTTTGGGTGGGCCAGGCTGGTCAGAGGCGGGCGTGGCAGCTGTCGCATGTCCCTACGGACACGCCCAGAAACGAGAGGATGCACCAACTCTCGCGGCTAAAATCGTACACTACACACCATCTCTCTGTAGGAGTAGGTTGATCTGTCGCACTCTCTAACACACACATGCTGTTAAACACACACACACACGCACACACAAGCACCTTGGTCCCGTTGCACCTTCTAACGTGACTTATTACACCTAGACGGAGGGAGTAATAAGTATACAAGATACGGTGGCACACTGACTTAAGTCGAATACAAGTGCCCAAAATTTGTGTGCATGTTATAATAAGGATTCACTTAAAATAGCACGTGAGCAAACAGAGGGATCAATTGGACGGTGTTCGGCGATGGCGAGATGTGTCGTAAGATACACCACTAAGCGCTTTTAATTTTTCTTATTAATTTGTTTGTTTCACCCTGTGACTGGTGGGACCCAACGTACTACGTGGAGAGAGGTAAGGTGACTAAGGCTGCATTATTTCTGCGCCATTGTGGATAGTCTTACCACCAAAGCCACATTACACGATTATGATTGAAATCCCAATGACTCCCACAGACACAAAAAAAACACGGCATGCTTGTCACACGAATGCAGGAAAATATAAAAGGTTATTTTCCTCTCGTTGAACATAACGGGAGGGTTGTGTAGTTGGTTAGCCTGTTCGCTCATCAAACTTGAGGTCTCGGGTTCGATAACTACACTTGAGCATAATTTTTTGCCAGGAGGATTCTTTGACTGGTCAATATGTTTTCTAGGGTTTGCATGCTTCACTCTCTCTCTCCAGTATATATACACACGCTGGAGCCTCAGCACTTGTAGTTGCTCTCTTCACACTCTCTCGCCCTCTCCTGCTGGAGCCTCAGCGCTTGTAGTTGCTCTCTTCACACTCTCTCGCCCTCTCCAGATCTAAACAAGACTTTGTTGGCCTCTCTCTCCCCTCACTGCTGCTCAAAGTGCCAGCGGATCCGTCGCACCGTTGTAGCGCGGCGGCATCTCTGGCTTGAACTTGTGCGGCCACTGCACCTGTTGCAAGGCGGGGGCTAAGGCTCGGAGCCCCCTAGCCCCAGCGCTGGCGTCGGCCGCCGGAGCCGGTGGCGCGTTGTCCGCCATGAGAGGAGATCGCGGTGTTGGTGGAGAGCGAGCCGACGGAAGGGAGAGCTCCGGCGCACCCCCTACCCGGCGCGCCAAATGTCGGATGTCGGGTTCCTGCAAAACCCTTAAGGTTCGAACTCTGGGTGCGCGCGAAGATCTTCTCCCTATCGATTCACGCCCCAAAACCTCGCCGCGATTCTAAGCTGGCATGATGAACAACACAAGGGACACGAGATTTATACTGGTTCGGGCCACCGTTGTGGTGTAATACCCTAATCCAGTGTGTGGTGTGGTGGATTCCCTCTGGGGATGATGATGAACAGTACAGAGGAAGAACAGCCTCGCGAGGGGTGTTCTTGTGGTGGTGGTATGCAGATGAACCTCTCTCCCTTCTACTGTGGTGGCTAGCCCTATATATATAGAGGCCCTGGTCCTCTTTCCAAATGTTGAGCGGGAAGGGAGCCAACAACGGCCATTTTGAAAGGGGACAGCTAGTACAAGCTATCCTGACTAAAGGTGGTCTTCGACTGTCAAAGGCTCTGGCGATGACGCCGTCTTGGGCTTCACGGTGACCTCCGTCCTACCGCTCTGCTGGCCGTGGTCTCGTTGCACTGATATGAAAACCTTTGCTTGATGCCTTGGTACTCCGCGCCTGCGCTTGCCCCCGTTGCACCAAAGAGGAAACGAGGACACTACGCAGGCTGGCGCCCGCCTGGTCTTGATCGTCATGGCTTACGTCATGAGCACCTCATGAGGTACTCCTTTCCTTGATCTCTCCGTCTCCTCGCGAGCCTGCCTGGTGAGGCCGCCCCTGAGGAGGCCTTATGTTGTCCGCCCCGCGAGGCTCGGCCCCTCGCGAGGGTCTTGAACATGGGTTGATGAAGACGGGCCGTACTGGGCCGCTGGTGAGCCACGCCGCAGGCCGCAGGTAGGCAAGTCTGGGGACCCCCGTTCCCAGAACGCCGACAACCATTGCTCGCTGGATCGAGGAGGTGAAGGCGTCATCAAGCCGTACGTGTGATGAACATGGAGGTGCCGTCCGTGAGTTTATGGTATGGGTCGTGATTGGTTCGGGAAGACGTTCGACTACATCAATCGTGTTTCTCAAGTCTTTCGCTTAGCGATCTACAAGGGTATGTACGTGCAATCTCTCCTCTCGTAGATGTCCATCTCCTAGATTGATCTTGGTGAGCGTAGGAAATTTTTTGTTTCCCGTGCAACATTCTCCATCAAGGATCACTCCTTGGACTGGAAAAATACACTGATGATAGATTTTTGAAAGAAGAACCAAGGAAAGCCAAACCCAAGCATGCGAGGATCACTCCTTGGACAGGGAAGACACACTCGACCAAGAAAAGCCAAACCCAAGCATGTGAGGATCGCTCCTTGAACTGGGAAGATACACTCGTGCTGGATTTTGAAAGAAGAACCAAGAAAAGCAAAACCAACGTATCGTGTATCGAAAGAACAACATTTTAACTAACCGGGCGAAATTCATGTAAACCGGTCAATATTCATCAAAGTTCGGATAGAAAATAGCACAAATCATCCATACATACCACGCAAATTAAGTCTAGTACAACAATGTCTCTAATTCGACTAGATCCCTGATATCCAACAAGTTCTTTATCAACGGATCATGTCGTTCCACACATACTTCCCCTTCAACTTCATCCAACATTGTGTGTACGTAAATGGTCATCCCTCCGTCATGTGGTACACCACGACGGTGCATGCCGGCTACATATAATGCGTAGACCAACATTGAGTGAATGAATCAATCAACGAGTTGAGCAAGAGGAAGTAAAACTTACGATATCGTCCACTGTTGCGTGTAATGGCCACCTTGCCTCGAGTTGACGAACCACGTCACAAAACTTGGTGACACTGATCTGGATAGCGTGCCAGCGATGTGACAACGACCTCACGTTACATGTTTGAATGATGTATATGTTGTAGGGCGCAATGTGCTTTCATGTGTTAAACTTTTCATGCACTTGCTCCCAGAAGGGCTCCCCTCTTGTCCTGCCTACGAAATCCGCGGATTATGGCCAGCCACACATCGCATAACAAGTCATCCTCCATGGTCGAGCAGCTTACCATCCTCCTTACTCTGAAAAATGACATAGCATTTGAAAACAAGCTCAATGGCATTTGACCGTACACCTGCCGGGCATGTTGTCCGCCATGGAGGTCGTCGACGGTAGTGTACAGGTACAAATGGCTCCGGTGGAAAGTCTCGTCGAACGGCGAAGCGGGCAGCGAAGGTTGGTTGCAGACGTCCGTGATGCCTCAGAGCGGCGGAGGCATACAACAACTGCGGCGGAGATGGAAGGTGCGGATGCAAAAAAAAGGGAGAGAAGGGGTGGAGTGGAAGGAAGTAAGACTTGGAGGGGGGGTTGGGTGGGCCGGGGTTGTTGAAGTCTTACGTTTAGGGTGTCTGGACTCCCACAAATCTCCCCGACTTTATCTCCAATTTGCGGGAGAAATCGCGTCCGGACTGTCCCGCGGATCAATACAGACACGCGTTGGATGGCTTCCGCGGTCTGGACATATGCGGGCGATTTGCGGGTCCACCTTGAAGATACCTAATACCCCTAATACCCGGGAGGAACAACTTCAAAGAAAAAAAACCCGGGAACAAACAGTGTTGAAGTCAAGTCAACTGCTCCTCTAAACTCCCGCACTGTCACTTTCGTGGAAAATGACATCCGAAGCAACCGAGCTATAGATGGATCAGTGGGCACGACACTTGTCTCGGTCATCGACACGAGTAATGCTACGGCTTATGAGTAGTAGTGTGTGATGATTATCCACTGAGGAGAAAGTCAAGAGTCTGAGCAACTTTGCTTCGCGCACGCTGGAGGAGCTGCATGCTGCTCTTCTGGTGGTTGGCAGATCGTAGTCCTGGGTTTTACCGGCCAGTCAGACACCTGATCTCTGAAGTCTACCACTCCTTCTTATATCAGATTAATTGATGTAACCTCTATATTCCCTTCGTTTTATAATGTAATTTTTTTTTGACACTAGAGAATAGTAGTACTACGATGCAAGTAGGAGTAGATAATAAGGTGTTGTGTGGTTAATTTGATCTCGGGAAAACTTAGGCGGCTGATGTGCACTGCTCGGACAGTCTCATGGGACCTATGTGACTGTGAGATGTGGGTTACAGTATGTGACATATTGGCTTGCGTGATGTGGGAGACGTACACAAATAACTGTCTATCTGCCAAAGTACACGCGTTCACGTTTTCGTTTGACAAATGTATCGTAGTCATAAACCCGAAGGCGATGGTTTCTCTAACCATGCTCGTGAATTGGACATGAGAAACATAAGAAATGTTCGTGTCTTTAGAAGAAAAAAAAAGGTTGACGCTGCTTCACTACATCCTATAGAACTCATCAAGGAGGAGACCAAGCTTTGGGTCACCGCCGAGGCGAGTACTGTCGAGAGAGTGAAACCTTTATTTGTTGCTTTTCTGCGTTGCTGGGGTGCTCATTTTGTTGAGCAATAACTCTCTAACCCTCTCCTTATCAATGGATGAGTGGAAAAAAAAATCACCCTTTCAAATGAGAAAAAGTATCAAAGTTGTGTTGGAACAATTCTAAGTCTCATAATTAGTTCAATTTAAATTTTTATCATAACAATATTGAAGATATGGTAAAGTTGATATGCCAATATGCATGAAACACGGGACAGTACATGTACGAGCTCATAATATAATTTTCTCTCTCTACGCCACTGCCCATGGAGTCCCCCGTTTCTCCGCTGGCCTTGCAGGCCGAAGCGGGATGAAGATACTCAATGCAATGTATGTGTATGTCATGAAATTAAATGTAAAATATTTTTGTTATGTGTATATGTAATGAAATATTTAAATTATTTATATTTGATATTGTGATTTTGTATATGTGTATATGTTGTGATTTTGATTAGCAGTGCAACCCCAAGTTGCCCGCCATAATTTTTTACATCACTCACTGGTCACATGTCTACAGCCTTTCAGTGATATGCTCGAGCTTGAAGCCCATTGGACAGTTAGCACTAGCTGGCTAGCGTGTCCTCCGTTCGGAAATACTTGTCATCAAAATGAATAAAATAAGATGTATCTAGACGTATTTTAATTTTAGAAATCGTGAAAGCTTTTCAAATTCATGAACACTTTTACAAAAAATATACCAGTTTCTAAAATCAAGAACATTTTTTTGAATTCATGGACATTTTATACTATTTGCAAATATTTTTTAAAATTTGTGAACATTTTTATCAATTTTCTTGAATTGGCGAACATTTCTAGAATGGACGAACATTTTTTTGGAAATTGATGGAACAATTTTTTAAATTCACAAACTTTTTATTGATTTAACGAACATTTTTTGAAATGCATGATCATTTTTTGCAACAGCGAACATTTTATGCTATTTTATATGTCACGAACGGTTTTTGAATTTTTAGGATATTTTTCCATCCATGAACATTTTTTGAATTGGCAAATTTTTGTCAATTTCATTAACAATTTCTAATACATTAACTTTTTAAAAAATTATGAACGATTTTTTATTTTTTGAACATTTGTTTTCCAAAATTTCGAAGATTTTTTGAGTAATCAAACATTTTTTATAAAATCGCAAACATTTTTTAAATCCACAAACATTTAATGATTTATTAAAAAAAATATTTCAAAATTATCCTTTTTTAATTTCGGGACTTTTTTCAAGTCTCAAATTATTTAAAGTTAGCTAAGTCGAAGGACCACTTTTATTTCGAGGAACGACTCTCGAAGCCGTCAACAGCTCCCCCCACTGCGGGACTGGCTCTGCCTTAGGAGGAGCTGCCCCCGGCACCTTCCTCGGGTTCCCCAGCCTGCGGCCCGACCTCGGGAGCCCGCCTGCTTCTCGCGCTCGAGCCTCAGGAGGGGTGCTGGACCAAGAAATTCAAGGCGTACCTGCTCCGAGGCACCTTGCCAGAGAAGGAGGAAGACGCAGAGTGTGTGGCCCGCCAGGCCACCACGTACTGCATCCGGGATGGTGAGCTCTACCGAAAGCGCCCAAACGACGTTTCTCTATGATGCATCTCCAAGGAGCAGGGGTGCGAGCTGCTGGCCGACATACATGGTGGGGACTGCGGGCATCACTCCTCATCGCGCACCCTAGTGGACAAGGCGTTCCGCAGCAGATTCTACCGGCCCACAGCGCTCAATGATGCCACTGAATTGGTGAGATCTTGCGAGGCCTGTCAGTTCCATGCCAAGCAGATCCACCAGCCCGCTCAGGGTCTCCAAACCATCCCGCTCTCGTGGCCGTTCACGGTCTGAGGGTAGGACATCCTGGGCCTGTTCCCCTAAGCGCCTGGGGGCTACCACTACCTCTACGTCGCCATCGACAAGTTCACCAAGTGGGCGGAGGTGGAAGCCATCCGCACCATCCTAGCTGGCTCGGCCGTCAAGTTCATCAAGGGCCTCGTGAGCCGTTTCAGGGTTCCTAACCGCATCATCACCGACAATGGCTCTCAGTTCACGAGCAACCTTTTTAAAACATATTGTGCTAACCTTGGGACACAGATATGCTATGCTTCGGTGGCACACCCTCGGAGCAATGGCTAGGCCGAGCGCGCCAACACGGAGGTCCTGAGGGTCCTCAAGGCGAGGAGCTTCAAGAAAAAACTTGAGGCCTGCGGCAAGGGCTGGCTCGATGAGCTCTAGTCCGTGTTGTGGTCCATCCGCACCACCGCGACCAAGCCCATGGGCGAGACTCCGTTCTTCCCCATCTACGGAGCCAAGGCGGTCCTCCCTCACGAGGTTAAGCATCGCTCCTCGCGGGTCTTGGCGTTTGACGAGGCGCGCCAGGACACCTCGCGGGGGATGGACCTCATGCTGGGAGAGGAACGCCGCCGCCAAGCCTCGCTCCATGCAGCAAGGTACCAACAAGCGCTGTGGTGGTATCACTGCCATAGAGTCCGCTCCAGGACCCTCGAGGTGGGTGACCTCGTCCTGAGGCGGGTACTCTCCAGGGAGGGGCTTCACAAACTGTCGCCCATGTGGGAGGGTCCGTTTAGGATCGCCCGTGTCTCCAGGCCTGGCGCCGCACGCCTGGGGATGCGCGACGGGGTCCCCATCCAAAATGCCTGGAACATCCAACACCTCCAGAAATTCTATCCATGACCAAGGCCATGCGCCTGTGAAGATCTCCGCTCCTGACACTCTCACGTAATAATGAGTTGGGGTTGTACACCCCCCCCCCGGAGTCTCCTGAGCGCCACCCTTGGGCCTCACGGGGGCTCCCACCCATGTCCTAGTGGTGACCCCATGCTCTACGCTGGAGGGAAGACAAGAAGACTAGTGTAGGTGCCGGACGCGGTTGTTTTTTTGCTTGCTTTCTGTAGCTGGTTTGCGACTTCTTGAGTGGAATTTCAAGTTCTTTCGTTTCTCCTTTTTTTGAGGGTTGGGAAATTTCTTATCCTCACATCGTTCATTCTTCTAGGTCTTGCCTCAGGGGGGTGGCAGTTGCCCATCGCTCCTCCACGCGCGTCCCCCGCACGGGGGCTGGGCAGGTGTGTGCGCTCGGGCCCGCCCATGAACACACCTCGCTAAAGCCTCAGTACCCTAGCCTTTTGGCGTCTTCTTCCTCATGTGACGCTCTCAAACGAGCTCATGGGCATGACGCCTCCGGAGGGTTCCTAATCCTACAGCTGCAGAGAGCCTCCTGAGGCTCAGCGACTTTTGAGTATCCTCGCGGCAAGGCACGCTCTCACCGCGTGCAGGGAATCCGAGCCCTCGACAGGCATGCTCTCGCGGCAGGGGGGTACACCACAAGAATATCAAGCTAAGTTGCCCCAACCACAATCAGCGGTGACACGGGTATCGCAATGCAACATGGAAACGATGACATAATGGCGCAAGCGCCATGGTTCATTACATGCCCTGACGGGGCCTTCTACCTTTTTTCAGTGCAGGGGGAAGAAACAAAAGCAAGCCGCGCGACTATGGCAACTCTCGAGGCCCGGTTCCAGCAGCGCTCGGGCTCAGTCAGAGTCCTCCTCCTGCTTCACCAGGGGCATGGCGGCGACGCGACTCGTTTCCCTCCCCAGTCCGAGACCGGTGATGCGGCGACTCGTCGTAGTTGCTATCGCTAGTGCTCTCCCCGGAGAAGGAGCCGCCGTTGCTAGAGGCGACATGACCGTCGCCAAGGGCAAGCTCACCACCAGCAATGGTGTCGCCCCTACGGTCGCCGTCATCGTCGTCGTCGCCATTGTCGTTGTCTCTTTCTGGGAAGCACCCCGCATGCCGGCCATCTTCCTCGAACACCCTTATATAGAGAGTCGCGACGCTGTCGTACCTGAAGTGGAGGGTGCATCTCCCTTGTAGGCCCCGTGCGCGGGCGAATGACTGCCACCCGCTTTTCAGGAACACATTGCCGACAGCGGTGACCTCAACCTCCACCCATGAGACCTTGCTACAGTAGTCTTCGGCCTGTAGCCAGAGGCCGCCAGGCCCCACATCCGGTAGCGCGCCCACGAAGAAATGTGAAAGCTGGAACCAGATGCCCATGGGCCTCTCCGTCCACACGACGAATTCCGTGGACGCGTCGGCTGAGTGAGAGCGTGGCCGCGGTGGCCGGGCGACCGGCACACGCCTCCTCCCGTTGCTGGGGCCCCCCGTCCATGGCATCTCCCACTGTGGGAGGAAGCACCGCCACGGCTGCCTGAGGAGACGGCGACCCTTGAAGGGGTGCGCCCGCGTTCCGAGGGGCCACCGCTCGAGTCGCGACGTAGTTGCAGGGGCGTCTGTGGCCTCTCTTAGGTGGCGGTGAGCCTGGCACCTCCTTGGGGGCCTTCCCCTTTTCCGTGGTGGAAAACTTCTTTGTTGGCGCCATGGACGCTTCGACAAGGCGGCGAGTCAATGAGGAAGAAGGAGGAGCAAGCATCGAGAAGAGGGAGATGAGCAGGGGGCTCCGCCCCCTCTCCCATTTATAGTCAGAGGGAGGCCAACCGCTGGCCTACCATGATCTCGAGTAATGATGGTTTTTCTGCATGCAACAGGCAGTTGTCAAGTCAGACGGTTGCCGAGGCAGCATGGGGAAGTGGAGACGCCCACGTCCCATCAAGCACCACGCGTCCACTTGACCCGCAGACGATTGGAGCCCCAGGAGGGCTTCGTCCTTTCCCTTTGGTTTCACCTCGAAGCCAAGTTCGAGCGCGCCTTGGGCACGGGGGCTACTGTCGGTGTTTTGGGAACCAGAGTACCCATACTTGCCGACCTGCGGCCCACAGCGTGGCTCCATCGATGGCCTGGAATGGCCCATCTTCAGCATCGGCAAGACAAGACCCTCGCGAAGGGCCAGGCCTCGTGAGGCGGACGACGCCAAGACCTCCGGAGGAAGCGGCCTCCCTAGGCTGGCTCCCGAGGAGTGAAGATTCCTATGCAAGCGCCCATCTCATGAGGTTTGGGTGATGCAAGCCATGACGACCAAGGTCAGGCGGGCGCCAGCGGGAGCAGAGCATTAGGTTTCCTCTTTGGTGCTAAGGAGGCAAGCGCAGGCGTGGAGTCCCGAGGAATCAGCTAAAGGTTTCCATTCCCGTGCAACAAGACCAAGACTGCCGGGACGGTAGGATGGATGTCATCACCGAGCCCACCGCGGCGTCATGACCAGAAGCTTTGCTAGCGAAGACTACCTTTCGTCAGGATAAGATGTACTACTTGTCCCCCTTCAAAATTGGCCAATATGGGATCCCTTCCTGCCTTTGTTCGGAGGAAGAGTACCAAGGCCACTATAAATATAGCTTAGTCACCACCATAGGAGGGAGAGAGGATCCGGGATCCAACCAAAACCCTTACTAGCTTACATCCACATAAGAACATGCCTCCTGAGGTTGTTCTTCCCCTATACTAGTTCATCCTCAGCCGCTCGCGAGGCTAATCCACCCCAAAGCAGGAGTAGGTTCGTGTCTCTTTCCTTTCCTGTTCATCGATCTAAGCCGTGAGAACCACGAATTGGTTGGCTGTAGAGGTTGAGTTCTTCGCAGACGCCCCAGAGTTTGAACCTTCCTTGGGTCTGCGGAGACCTGAATCCGATAGCGGTTCACGAGGCTAGGCGCCAGGTGGTCCTGGCACAGGAGTTGCTGGACCCTCGCGAGCCCACCGTACCCCTAGAGCCTCCCGAGCCTCAAGACCCGGTTGACTCGTGAGGAGCAATTTCTGTAGCGAGCATCTGCAGCTACTCCAACGCTTCTACAACGAGTTGCACTTAGCGGATTGTACTATTAAAAAGTCTATGGGAAGAATTAATGATGTTCTTATTCTTGCAAATATGAATTATGTGCCCATAGATTTTATTGTTCTTGATATTGATTGCAATCCATCTTGTCCAATTATTCTCGGTAGACCGTTTTTACGTACTATTGGTGCCATGATTGATATGAAAGAAGGCAATATTAAATTCAATTTCCACTAAGGAAGGGAATGAAACACTTCCCTAGAACAATAATTAGGCCACCATATGAATCAATCATGAGGGAATCCTATGGATCTAGAAACAAAGATGACAAAACTTAGATCCTACGCGTAATGCCTAACTAGGGGCGTAAAACGATAGCGCTCGTTGGGAGGCAACCCAACTTGTATCTTTTTGTTTTTTGGTTTCCTTGTTGTTTTCAATAAAATATCCAATTATAACTCTGGTTAGATGTGTTTTTGTGGTTTAAATTAGTGTTTGTGCCAAGCAAGGCCTTTGGGTTGATTTGGATGAAAGTTGATTTGATCTTGCTGAAAAACAGAATATGCCCTCACGAAAATAATTTTCAGAAATCACAAAAACGTGCTTTTGAGTTGATTCTTTCTGAAGAAGATTAATATACAAACTTCCCCGGTTTTCCTAATTTCGCAAGATTTTTGAAGTTACAAAAGTATTCTAAATATCCAGATTGCTACAGACTGTTCTGTTTTTGACAGATTTTGTTTTCTTTGCATTGTGTGCTTGTTTTGATGATTTTATGGTTTTCTTTGATGAGTTCTTGCCATAGAAAAGTTGTAATACAGTATATATAATGCAAAAAACAAAATATAAATAGGTTTGCAACAGTACATATAATAGTGGTTTGCTTTCTTATACTAACGGATCTCACGAAGGTTTGTTGAGTTTTGTGTGATTGAAGTTTTCAAGTTTTGGGTGATCTTACGATGGATGAAGGAATAAGGATTAGTAAAAGGCTAAGCTTTGGGTGCCCAAGATAATATTCAAGAAGTAGCAAGAAACTAAGCTTGGGGATGCCCCGAGTGGCATCCCCGCTTTCTTCTAACAACCATCGGTATTTTACTTGAAACTATATTTTTATTCGTCACATATTGTGAGTTTTGCTTGGAGCGTCTTGTATGATATGAGTCTTTGCTTGTTTTGCTTTGTGTTCTAAGTGTTGAATCCTTGCTGAACACACCTTTTTGAGAGAGCCAAAAATTATGCTATGCTTGGTCCTATGCTTCACTTAAATTTTTAGAGCCATGGATTTGCTCTAGTACTGCACTTATATAATTTTGAGCACGGTGTGCTTTGTTATTTTTGAAGAAATGCTCTCATGCTTCACTTAGATTTATTTCAGACTTAGTAATTTTTTTTATAAATTCTGTCTTGTTTCACTTAGATTATTTTGAGAGAAAGAAAAATTATGCTCATGTTCTTCACTTAAATTTGTTTGAGCTTATCAAAAGCAACATATGAAAATAATCCCAAAGTAATAGATATCCAAGGAGGACCTAATAAAATTTTTCATGAATATCATTGGACAAAATAAACTTGATTCTTAGTGATGGTTTTGAGATATGACGATATGATATGTGAGTCATGTTGATGAGTAATTGTGCTTTAGTAAGAATATTAATGTTAAGGTTTGTGATTCCCTATGCAAGCACGAAAGTCAATAGTTATGCAATGAAATTTATATCCTACTTATGGTGCATTATTCGGTGTTACTTATGCTTAATGCTTGGGTACGAGATTTTCGCTTTTTGGTTGGTCGCTTCTCAATATTTTTGCTAGCCTTCATTTTGCACTAAGTATGGTCACTACTTGTGCATCCAAAACCCTTTAAATCAGTTTTTGCCTTATGAGTCCACTATACTACCTATATGCGGTATTTCCATGTCGTTCTAAGCAAATTTGCATGTGCCATCTCTAATTTTCAAAATAAATTTCTCTTTTGTGTGCTCTACAGCTCGCGAGGCGGTGAAGGGTGGCCCATATTTTCCATGTTAGATATGTTATTCTCATGATGAGTGTTTATTCACTTGTCATTGCACGAGAGTACGACAAAGGTATTAGGGATGCCCAGTCCCGAAATGAAAAATGAATTACTTTATGTTGTCAAATAATAAATACCTTGGAAAGTGTTGGTATGGAGGGCAACCGTGGATTCGGGTAGCCATGGAAAGTGAAAGTAATGGTGGAAAAAGGAATTAACTTTATTTTCTGTTCGGGAACCGCCTATGATGTATCGAGCATGAAAAGTGTTGGGAGCTCTAAGTCATTTTTGTTGGTGGGAAAAGTATTCCTTCAAAAATATTTTTTATCTCTCAATTTAAGTTTTGAGCTCTGGCACCTCAACAAATCCCTACTTCCCTCCATGAAGGGCCTTTCTTTTACTTATGCAATTTTTATTTTGAATTTGAGTCTCCATCTTCTCTTATAAAGCACCAACTAAGGGGCACTATGATCATATTAGAGCATTGGGTGTAGCTAATATTCGGCTGTGGTGGTAGAGGAGGAGCAAGAAAGGGGAGCAGAGTGACCAGATCTGGAGGAAATCTTGGCTGGGAGAAGGGGATCTGGAGCAAGGCAAAGGGACAACAATGATGGCTCGGTAGTGGGCGCTAGTCTTTTGTCAGCCTGGGCAGTTGCCAAGGCGGCATGGGGAAGTGGAGACGCCCACGTCCCGTCAAGCGCCACGTGTCAGACTGGCCCGCAGGTGACTGGGGCTCCGGGCGCTTCGCCCTTGCCCTTTGGCTTCGCCTCGAAGCCAAGTTCGAGCGCGCCTTGGGCCCCGGGGCTACTGTCAGCGTTCTGGGAACCAGGGTACCCATACTTGCCTACCTATGGCCAATGGCGTGGCTCCTTCGGCAGCCTGGTACGACCCATTTACAAGATCATCAAGACAAGAGCCTCGCGAGGGGCCAAGCCTCGCGAGGCGGACGATGTGAAGACCTCCCAAAGGAGCGGCCTCCCCAGGTGGCCTCCTAAGGAGCAGAGATTTCTATGCAGGTACCTGATATGTCTCCAACGTATCTATAATTTTTGATTGTTCCTGCTATTATATTGCCCGTTTTGGATGTTTATGGGCTTTACTTTACACTTTTATATCATTTTTGGGACTAACCTACTAACCGGAGGCCCAGCCCGAATTGCTGTTTTTTACCTATTTTAGTGTTTCGAAGAAAAGGAATATCAAACGGAGTCCAAACGGAATGAAACCTTCGGAAGCGACCTTTTTGGAACAAACGTGATCCAGGGGACTTGGAGTGGACGTCAAGCAACAGAGGAGGCGGCCACGAGGGTGCCCGGCGCGCCCCTATAGGTGGACATGCCCCCACCCTCGTGGGCCCCTCGAGCATTCACCGACCTACTTCTTCCTCCTATATATACCCACGTACCCTGAAACCATCGAGGAGCACCACGAAAAACTATTTCCACCGCCGTAACCTTCTGTATCCACGAGATCCCATCTTGGAGCCTTCGTCGGCACTCCGCCAGAGGGGGAATCGACCACGGAGGGCCTCTACATCATCTCCAAGGCCCTTCCGATGAGTTGTGAGTAGTTTACCATAGACCTTCGTGTCCATAGTTATTAGCTAGATGGCTTCTTCTCTCTCTTTGAATACAAAGTTCTCCTCGATCTTCTTGGTGATCTATTCGATGTAACTCTTTTTGCGGTGTGTTTGTCAAGATCCGATAAATTGTGGGTTTATGATCAAGCTTATCTATGAGAAATATTTGAATCTCCTCTGAATTATTTTATGTGTGATTAAGTTATCTTTGCAAGTCTCTTCGAATTATCAGTTTGATTTGGCCTACTAGATTGATCTTTGTTGCAATGGGAGAAGTGCTTAGCTTTGGGTTCAATATCGCGGTGTCCTTTCCCAGTGACAGCAGGGGCAGCAAAACACGTATTGTATTATTGCCATCGAGGATAAAAAGATGGGGTTTACATCATATTGCATGATTTTATCCCTCTACATCATGTCATCTTTCTTAATGCATTACTCCGTTCTTTATGAACTTAATACTCTAGATGCATGCTGGATAGCGGTCGACGTGTGGAGTAATAGTAGTAGATGCAGGCGGGAGTCGGTCTACTTGTCACGGACGTGATGTCTATATACATGATCATGCCTAGATAATCTCATAATTATTTGCTTTCCTATCAATTGCTCGACAGTAATTTGTTCACCCACCGTAATACTTATGCTATCTTGAGAGAAGCCACTAGTGAAACCTATGGCCCCCGGGTCTATCTTTTATCATATAAGTTTACCATCTACTTTTATTTGTATCTTTAATTTTCCAATCTATATCATAAAACACCAAAAATATATTTATCTTATCATATTATCTCTATCAGATCTCACTTTCGCAAGTGGCCGTGAAGGGATTGACAACCCCTTTATTGCGTTGGTTGCGAGGTTCTTGTTTGTTTGTGTAGGTGTGTGGGACTTCTGAGGAGCCTCCTATTGGATTGATACCTTGGTTCTCAAAAACTGAGGGAAATACTTACGCTACTTTGCTGCATCACCCTTTCCTCTTCAAGGAAAATCAAGGCAAGCTCAAGACGTAGCAAGAAGGATTTCTGGCGCCGTTGCCGGGGAGGCTTCCACCAAGTCAAGTCAAGATCCGACCTCCCACCGACGTGCGATTTCTGGCGCCATTGTCGGGGAGGTCTTCGCTCAAGTCAAGACATACCAAGTACCCATCACAAACTCATCTCCCTCGCATTACATTATTTGCCATTTGCCTCTCGTTTTCCTCTCCCCCACTTCACCCTTGCCATTTTATTTGCCCTCTCTTTCCCTATCTCCTCTCTCTTTCACTTGTCTTCTTGTGTGCCTATTTTCCCTCATGGCTTTGCCTAAGAGCACCAACCTTCATCTTAGAAGGTTGGAAGAGATTGAATTGAACATTAGAAGTTTTATGACTTTACAATTTGAGCATAATAGTTTCTTTACAAAAGAACTTAAAGAACAAAAAAGCTTTATGGAGTATATGAACAAAGAGCTTGATGATATGTCTAAGGAGTTTTATGGTTTGAACTCCCAAATTACTCGTCTTGAAAAATCAATAGCCCAAATTTCTGATAAGCAGTCCACCTTGGTCAATAAGATGGCTGCCAAGCCAGAAGGGTTAGGAGAAAATAATGATGAAGATCTAAAAGTTATTGATGTGTCCCCTATTAAATCTTTGTTTTGCAATATGAATCTTAAAAATGATGGGACTGGAGATGAGTCAACTTTAGTTAAGAGGCGTCCCAATGATTCGGAGTTTTTAGATCTTGAAGCTAAATTTGGTAAAAGTGGGATTGGAGAGGTCAAGACTTTAAATAGCATTGAACCCATTATCTTCGATTTCAAGGAATTTAATTATGATAATTGTTCTTTAGTAGATTGTATTTCCTTGTTGCAATCCGTGTTGAATTCTCCTCATGCTTGTAGTCAAAATAAAGCTTTTACCAAACATATTGTTGATATCTTGATGCAATCTTATGATGAAAAACATAATTTGGAAGTTTCTATACCTAGAAAACTTTATGATGAGTGGGAACCTACTATAAAGATTAAAATTGAAAATCATGAGTGCTATGCTTTGTGTGATTTGGGTGGTAGTGTTTCCACAATTCCGAAAACTTTATGTGATATTCTAGGTTTCCATGATCTTGATGATTGCTCTTTAAATTTGCACCTTGCGGATTCCACCATTAAGAAACCTATGTGAAGGATTAATGATGTTCTTATTGTTGCAAATAGGAATTATGTGCTTGTAGATTTTATCGTTCTTGACATAGATTGCAATCTTTCTTGTCCTATTATTCTTGGCAGACCTTTCCTTAGAACGATTGGTGCAATTATTGATATAAAGGAAGGGAATATTAGATTCCAATTTCCATTAAGGAAAGGTATGGAGCACTTTCCAAGAAAGAAAGTCAAATTACCTTATGAATCTATCATGCAAGCTACTTATGAATTGAGTGCCAAAGATGGCACTACCTAGATCTCTCCTCGCTTTTATGCCTAGCTTGGGGCGTTAAATAATAGCGCTAGTTGGGAGGCAACCCAATTTTAATTTTATTTTTTATTTTTTTGCTTCTGTTTAGTAATAAATATTTTATCTAGCTTCTGTTTAGATGTGTTTTCATGTTTCAATTAGTGTTTGTGCAAAGTAGAACCTATAGGATAACCTATGGTGATAGTTAATTTGATTCTGCTGAAAAACTGAAAATTTATGCGCACGAAAATAATTTTAGTAATTCACAGAAACGTTCTTTTGTGTTGATTATTTTTGCTGTAGATCAATAGACAAATTTCCCAGGACTTACTATTTTGGTAGTATTTTTAAAGCTCAGGAATATTCGAGAGTTACAGATTGCTACAGACTGTTCTGTTTTTGACAGATTCTGTTTTTCGTGTGTTGTTTGCTTATTTTGATGCATCTATGGCTAGTATGTAGGGTATGAACCATAGAGAAGTTGTAATACAGTAGGTTTAACACCAATATAAATTAAGAATGAGTTCATTACAGTACCTTATGTGGTGGTTTTTCTTTCTTGCACTAACGCAGCTTATGAGATTTCTTGTTGAGTTTTGTGTTGTGAAGTTTTCAAGTTTTGGGTAAAGATTTAATGGAGTATGGAATAAGGAGCGGCAAGAGCCTAAGCTTGGGGATGCCCATGGCACCCCAAGATATTCAAGGATAACCAAAAGCCTAAGCTTGGGGATGCCCCGGAAGGCATCCCCTCTTTCGTCTTCGTCTATCGTAACTTTACTTGGAGCTATATTTTTATTCGCCACATGGTATGTGTTTTGCTTGGAGCGTCTTGTATGATATTAGCCTTTGCTTGGGAGAATCCCACTTTTGGGAGAATCACCACATAAGGTTACCACAATCATCCTTGCTGTACACACCTTTTGGGAGAATCCCACTTGATTAGAATTTATTAGAATACTCTATGTGCTTCACTTATATCTTTTGAGCTAGATAGTTTTGCTCTAGTACTTCACTTATAACTTTTAGAGCACGGCGGTGGCTTAATTTTGAAGAAATTGTTGATCTCTCATGCTCCACTTATATTATTTTGAGAGTCTTTTAGAACAGCATGGTATTTGCTATGGTTATAAAATTGGTCCTAGAATGATGGGCATCCAAGTTGGGTATAATAAAAACTATCATAGGAAGTGAATTGGATGCCATGATCAATTTGATACTTGATAATTGTTTTGAGATATGGAGGTGGTGATATTAGAGTCATGATAGTTGGGTAATTATGAATTTAAAGAATGCTTGTGTTGAAGTTGGCAAGTCCCGTAGCATGCACGTATGGTAGCCGTTGTGTAACAAATTTGAAATATGAGGTGTTCTAAGATTGTCATCCTTATGAGTGGCGGTCGGGGACGAGCGATGGTCTTTTCCTACCAATCTATCCCCCTAGGAGCATGCGCGTAGTGCTTGGTTTTTGATGACTTGTAGATTTTTGCAATAAGTATATGAGTTCTTTATGACTAATGTTGAGTCCATGGATTATACGCACTCTTACCCTTCCATCATTACTAGCCTCTTCGGTACCGTGCATTGCCCTTTCTCACCTTGAGAGTTGGTGCAAACTTCGCCAGTGCATCGAAACCACGTGATACGATACGCTCTATCACACATAAACCTCCTTATATCTTCCTCAAAACAGCCACCATACCTACCTATTATGGCATTTCCATAGCCATTCCGAGATATATTGCCATGCAACTTTCCACCGTTCCATTCATCATCATGACACGCATCATCATTGTCATATTGCCTTGCATGATCATGTAGTTGACATAGTATTTGTGGCAAAGCCACTGTAACATCCCCAGCATCATGCTACAGTAATCTCCCCTAATGGTGGCCATGTCATCGTGATTACTATGCAGCTTGCCACTTGTCCAAAAATCAAAGCCTTTTTCAAATTTAAAATAAGTCAAATAAATTATTTCTCCAAACAGTAAAACAAAAATGTTCGCTGGGTTGCAAATTTTCACTAACTAAATGTCATGAGAGTTTCAACATCATTTGAGATAGCTAATTTCCCCTGGGAATTAAAGCGGTTCCAAATCAGCATTTTTAAATGCTTTTCCATTTGTGAAAAAATCCAAATCATTTCAAACTCCTCCCAAACTTTTTGTGGCAGGAGCCAAATATTATATTGTATTTATTTGGCCAAGTCCCACATTTTACAAAACCCCTTTTGGCACCTCAAATATTGCAAAGTTTTCTGTAAAAAGAAATCAGTAAAAGAAAAGGTAAAAAGGGAAAAAGAGAAAGGCCCCCCTACCCCCTGGGCCTAATCCACCCGGGCCGGCCCATCCAGCCCACTCCACGCACCGGACACCTCCCTCTCCCTGTTCCTCTGTCTCTGGTCGCATAGCAGCTCCGTCCCCGCCGGATCACCTCGCCCGGCATCGCCCTTGAGAGGATAAGACCTCGGCGCCTCGATCCTCTCCCTGCGCCCACTCACTCCCTGCTCTCCTCTGCCGCCCCCCTCCTCCTGGGTTCTCCCCAGATCCCCTTCCCTCCACCTCCACGGCGCGCTCGTCGCCGCCACTTCACCCCGCCGTGACCACCGCCGCCCCGCACCTCGTCGGACGCGTCACGAGGTCCATCATCGCTCTCTCCATCGACTAGTGCCGCCCGTTGGAGCTCCTCAATTCAACGCGAGATCGCCGTCGTCTTCTTCCTCTTGATTTGCGGCGTCGTCGCCGATTCCGCGAAGCTCTGCAGCTCCTAACCTTCCAACGAGCCACCGTGAGCTCCTCGTAAGCTCCCGACCTTTCCCCTATGCTAGCACCGTCGACCTCGCCCCCTAGTTGCCTTCACCATTGGTGCTGCCCCGCCGCCATGGTGAAGCTCGTCGCCGTGGCCACCGTTGCCGCAGCTCGCGTTCGAGCTCGTAGACGAGCTCGTGAGGTTCCCAGGAGCCCAACGCGCATGCGCCTGCATTTCCCCGAGCCCGCTAACGCCGTTTACATCCAAGCCCGAACGCCACCACCACCTCCACTCATCGCCGGCGCCGTTTCCGGCAGCTCCAGCTCCGGCCGGCCACCACGCGACGCGGCAGGCTCTCCCCGTTCGAACGCGCCCGCCCGCGCCCGTGTTGGCCCCCTGTAGGCGAATCCCGGCCGTCTCCGGCGTCGTGCCACCGCGGGAGAGGTCGCCGGAGCCTTCTCCGGTGCCCTGCCGACGTGGCCGTTCAGGGCCACCCCCTGGGTCGCTCCTAGCGGGCCCCGCGGGCCCCTGTTGACTAAGTTGACTCAGTCAACTTTGCTGACTGGGTGTCTCTTGTCAATGACAGGCGGGCCCCACTCGCTAATTAACTTTAGTGTAATTTAAAATGGTTAATTAACCTAAGCAGCCACTGACACCCGGGGCCCACCCCCCTTAATTAGCTCTGCTTAACTAAAATGAACTCAATTAGCTCTCTGTCTATGACATGTGGGTCCTGTTGGGGAACGTTGCAGAAAATTAAAATTTTTCCTACGGTTTCACCAAGATCCATCTATGAGTTCATCTAAGCAACGAGTAACGGGAGAGAGATAGCATCTACATACCACTTGTAGATCGCGTGCGGAAGCTTGCAAGGTGATGATGGAGTCGTACTCGAACGTGATTCAGATCACCGATGCCAAGTGCTGAACGGACAGCACCTCTGCGTTCAACACACGTACGGGACGAGCGACGTCTCCTCCTTCTTGATCCAGCAAGGGGGAAGGAGAGGTTGAGGAAGACAGCTCCACCGGCAAAGACGACGGCGTGGTGATGGTGGAGAAGCGATCTCGGCTGAGCTTCGCCGAGCTCTTACGGAGGAGGAGATGTGTTGGGGAGGGAGGGCTGCGCCTTGGGAGTTGGTACAGCAGCCCCCTCCTCCCCCTTTATATAGGCCCCAGGGGTGGCGGCCCGAGATCCAATCTCCGGGGGGCGGACAAGGGGGTGGAGTGCCCCAAGCCGGTGGGCGCCCCCCCCTAGGGTTTCAACCCTAGGCGCGAGGGTGGGCCTGAGGCGCACCAGCCCCCGTGGGCTGGTTCCTTCCCCTCGGCCCATGGGGCCCTCCGGATAGGTGGCCCCACCGGTGGACCCGGGACCCTTCCGGTGGTCCCGTGCTACCGAAACCCCGAAACTTTCCGATGGCGAAACACCACTTCCTATATATTATTCTTTACCTCCGGACCCTTCCGAACTCCTCGTGACGTCCAGGGATCTCATCAGGGACTCGAACAACATTCGGTGGTCACATACTTGACTTCCTACTAACCTAAGCGTCACCGAACCTTAAGTGTGTAGACCCTACGGGTTGGAGACACGCAGACATGACCGAGGCGACTCTCGGGCAATAACCAACAGCGGGTGCGGATATCCATGTTGGCTCCGACATGCTCCTCGATGATTTCATCGGTTGAACCACGATGTCGAGGATTCGATCAAACCACGTATGCAATTCCTTTGTCAATCGATGCGTTACTTGCGAGACTCGATCGTCGGTATCCCAATACCTTGTTCGGTCTCGTTACACGGCAAGTCACTTTCCTCGCATCCGTAATGCATGATCCGTGGCCAACACCTTGGTCACATTGAGCTCATTATGATGATGCATTACGAGTGGGCCCAGAGATACCTCTCCGTCATACGGAGTGACAAATCGATCTCGATCCGTGTCAACCCAACAGATACTTTCGGAGATACCGTAATGCACCTTTATAGTCACCCGATTCGTTGTGACGTTTGATACACCCAAGGCACTCCTACGGTAACACGGAGTTACACGATCTCATGGTCGAAGGAATAGATACTTGACATTGACAAAGCTTCTAGCAAACAAACTATGCGATCTTTTATGCTATGCTTATGATTGGGTCTTGTCCATCACATCATTCTCCTAATGACGTGATCTCGTTATCAACGACATCCTATGTCCATAGTCGAAACCATGACTATCTATTGATCAACGAGCTAGTCAACTAGAGGCTCACTAGGGACATTTGTGGTCTAAGTGTTCACACGTGTATTACGATTTCCGGATAATACTGCTTATAGCATGAACAAAAGACAATTATCATGAACATTGAAATATAATAATACTTTTATTATTGCCTCTAGGGCATATTTCCAACAGATCTCCCACTTGCACTAGAGTCACCAATCTAGTTACATTGTGATGAATCGAACACCCATAGAGTTACGGTGTTGATCATGTTTTGCCTTGAGAGAGGTTTAGTCAGCGGATCTGCGACATTCAGATCCGTGTGCACTTTGCAAATCTCTATGTCTCCATCTTGAACATTTTCACGGATGGAGTTGAAGCGGCGCTTGATGTGCTGGTCTTCTTGTGAAACCTGGGCTCCTTGGCAAGGGCAATAGCTCGGTGTTGTCACAGAAGAGTTTGATCGGCCCGACGCATTGGGTATGACTCCTAGGTCGGTGATGAACTCCTTCACCCAAATCGCTTCATGCGCTGCCTCCGAGGCTGCCATGTACTCCGCTTCACACGTAGATCCCGCCACGACGCTTTGCTTGCGGCTGCACCAGCCATTGCTCCACCATTCAACATATACACGTATCCGGTTTGTGACTTAGAGTCATCCAGATCTGAGTCGAAGCTAGCGTCGGCGTAACCCTTCTGACGAGCTCTTCGTCTCCTCCATAAACGAGAAACATGTCCTTTGTCCTTTTCGGTACTTCAGGATATTCTTGACCGCTGTCCGGTGTTCCTTGCGGGATTACTTTGGTATCTTGCAACCAAACTTACGGCAAGGTTTACATCGAACTGGTACACAACATGGCATACATAATAGATCCTATGGCTGAAGCATAGGGATGACACTCATCTCTTCTTTATCTTTTGCCGTGGTGGTCGGTGACGAGTGAGCTCAATCTCACACCTTGTAACATAGGCAAGAACCCTTCTTGGACTGATCCATTTGAACCTCTTCAAAATCTTATCAAGGTATGTGCTTTGTGAAAGACCTATGAGGCGTCTCGATCTATCTCTATAGATCTTGATCCCTAATATATAAGCAGCTTATCCAAGGTCCTTCATTGAAAAACACTTGTTCAAGTAGGCCTTAATGCTGTCCAGGAGTTTCGTATCATTTCCCATCAAGAGTATGTCATCTACATATAATAGGAGAAATGCTACAGAGCTCCCACTCACTTTCTTGTAAACGCAGGCTTCTCCATAAGTCTGCATAAACCCAAACGCTTTGATCATCTCATCAAAGCGAATGTTCCAACTCCGAGATGCTTGCACCAGTCCATAAATGGATCACTGGAGCTTGCATACTTTGTTAGCGTTCGAGGATCGACAAAACCTTCCGGCTGCATCATATCTGCTCTTCCTTAAGATGTCCATTAAGGAATGCCGTTTTGGCGTCCATCGCCATATCTCATAATCATAGTATGCGGCAATTGCTAACATGATTCGGACGGACTTAAGCTTCGCTACGGAGAGAAAGTCTCGTCGTAGTCAATCCCTTGAACTTGTCGATAACCCTTAGCGACAAGTCGAGCTTTATAGATGGTAACATTACCATCCGCGTCCGTCTTCTTCTTAAAAATCCATTTATTTTCTATCGCTCGCCGATCATCGGCAAGTCTGTCAAAGTCCATACTTTGTTTTCATACATGGATTCTATCTCGGATTTCATGGCCTCAAGCCATTTGTTGGAATCGGGCCCGCCATTGCTTCTTCATAGTTCGAAGGTTCATTGTTGTCTAGCAACATGATTTCCATGACAGGTTGCCGTACCACTGCAGTGCGGGCGTGTCCTCGTGGACCTTCAAGTTCGATAGTAACTTGATCCAAGTACCTTGATCATCATCAACGTTTTCCTCTTGATTGGTGTGGGCATCACAGAACGGTTTCTGCGCTGCACCACTTTCCCGTTCGAGAGGTAGTACTTCATCGAGTTCTACTTTCCTCCCACTTACTTCTTTCGAGAGAAACTCTTTCTCGAAAGCATCCGTTCTTGGCAACAAAGATCTTGCCTTGGATCTTAAGTAGAAGGTATACCCGACAGTTTCCTTAGGGTATCCTATGAATACGCATTTTCCGACTTGGGTTCGAGCTTTTCAGGTTGAAGTTTCTTGACATAAGCATCGCATCCCCAAACTTTTAGAAGCGACAGCTTAGGTTTCTTCCCAAACCATAATTCATACGGTGTCGTCTCAACGGATTTAGGCGGTGCCCTATTTAAAGTGAATGTAGCTGTCTCTAGGCGTATCCCCAAAATGATAGCGTAAATCGGTAAGAGACATCATAGATCGCACCATATCCAATAGAGTGCGACACGACGTTCGGACACACCGTTTATTTGAGGTGTTCCAGCGGCGTGAGTTGTGAAACGATTCCACATTTCCTTAAGTGTGTGCCAAATTCGTGACTTAAATATTCTCCTCCACGATCGATCGTAGGATCTTTATCTTTCGGTCACGTTGATTCTCCACCTCACTCTGAAATTCCTTGAACTTTTCAAAGGTCTCAGACTTGTGTTTCATTAAGTAGACATACCCATATCTACTTAAGTCATCGGAGAGTGAGAACATAACGATATCCTCCACGAGCCTCAACGCTCATTGGACCGCACACATCGGTATGTATGATTTCCAACAAGTTGGTTGCTCGCTCCATTGTTCGGAGAACGGAGTCTTGGTCATTTGCCTAAGAGGCATGGTTCGCATGTGTCAAACGATTCATAATCAAGAGACTCCAAAAGTCCATCAGCATGGAGCTTCTTCATGCGCTTGACACCAATGTGACAAAGGCGGCGATGCCACAAGTATGTGGGACTATCGTTATCAACTTTACATCTTTTCGCATCCACACTATGAACATGTGTAATATTACGCCGAGATTCATTAAGAATAAACCATTGACCATCGGAGCATGACCATAAAACATATCTCTCATATAAATCGAACAACCATTATTCTCAGACTTAAATGAGTAGCCATCTCGTATCAAACGAGATCCAGATACAATGTTCATGCTCAAACATGGCACTAAATAACAATTATTGAGGTTCAAAACTAATCCCGTAGGTAAATGTAGAGGCAGCGTGCGACGGCGATCACATCGACCACGGGGCCATTCCCGACGCGCGATCGTCACCTCGCCCTTCGCCGGTCTCCGTTTATTCCGCAGCTCTGCTTTGTGAGTTACATATGTGAGCAAAGGCACGGTATCAAATACCGGGAGTTACTACGAGTCTTCGGTAAGGTACACATCAATTACATGTATATCAAATATACCTTTGGTGTTGCCGGCCTTCTTATCCGCTAAGTATTTGGGGCAGTTCCGCTTCGGTGCCCTTCCCTTGCAATAAAAGCACTCGGTCTCGGGCTTGGGTCCATTCTTTGACTTCTTCCGGCAAGCGGCTTACGGTAGCGGCAACATCCTTGCCGTCCTTCTTGAAGTTCTTCTTACCCTTGCCCTTCTTGAACTTAGTGGTCTTATTGACCATCAACACTTGATGTTCTTTCTTGATTTCAGCCTCTGCTGACTTCACGATTGAGAACACTTCAGAATGGTCTTTACCATCCCCGCATGTTGTAGTTCATCACAAAGCTCTTGTAGCTTGGTGGGAGCGATCTGGAGGATTCATCAATGACCGCCTCATCACGGGAGGTTAATGTTCAACTGGGTCATACGTGCGTGCAACCCGGACATCTTGAGGATGTGTTCACCGATGAACTGTTCTCCTCCATCTTACAACTGTAGAACTTGTCGGAGACATCATATCTCTCGACCGGGCATGAGCTTGGAAAACTAGTTTCAGCTCTTGAACATCTCATATGCTCCGTGATGCTCAAAACGCTTTTGGAGCCCGGTTCTAAGCTGTAGAGCATGCCGCCTTGAACGAGGGAGTAATCATCAAGACGCGAGTTTGCCAAGCGTTCATAACGTCTTGGTTCTTCAGACGGAGCGGCACCTAGCGGTCCTTCTAGGACATATTGCTTCTGGCAGCTATGAGGATGATCCTCGGGTTAGGACCCGATCCGTATAGTTCTGCCATCATCTTTCAGCTTGGTTTTCTCTAGGAAGCGTTGAAGTTCATGTTGACATTAGCGTTGGCCATTGATCTACAAGACATATTTGCAAAGGTTTTAGACTAAGTTCATGATAATAAAGTTCTTAATCAAAATTATGAACTCCCACTCAGATTAGACATCCTCTAGTCATCTAAGTGTTACACGATCCGAGTCGACTAGCCCGTGTCCGATCATCACGTGAGACGGACTAGTCATCATCGGTGAACATCTTCATGTTGATCGTATCTTCCATACGACTCGTGTTCGACCTTTCGGTCTCCGTGTTCGAGGCCATGTCCGCACATGCTAGGCTCGTCAAGTTAACCCTAAGTGTTTTATTTGTGTAAAACTGTCTTACACCCGTTGTATGTGAACGTAAGAATCCATCACACCCGATCATCACGTGGTGCTTAGAAGCGACGAACTGTAGCAATGGTGCACAGTAGGGGAGAACAATTCTTGAAATTTTATAAGGGATCATCTTATTTACTACCGTCGTCCTAAGTAAACAAGATGCGTAAACATAATAAACATCACATGCAATTATATAGTTGTGACATGATATGGCCAATATCATCAAGCTCCATTGATCTCCATCTTCGGGGCTCCATGATCATCTTGTCACCGGCTTGACACCATGATCTCCATCATCATGATCTCCATCATCGTGTCTTCATGAAGTTGTCACGCCAACGACTACTTCTACTTCTATGACTAACGCGTTTAGTAATGAAGTAAAGTAGTTTACATGGCGTTCTTCAATGACACGCAGGTCATACAAAAATAAAGACAACTCCTATGGCTCTGCCGGTTGTCATACTCATCGACATGCAAGTCGTGAATCCTATTACAATAACATGATCTCATACATCACAATTCATCATTCATCACAACTTCGGCCATATCACATCACATGATCAATCGCTGCAAAAACAAGTTAGGCGTCCTCTAGTTGTTGTTGCATCTTTTACGTGGCTGCGATTGGGTTCTAGCAAACGTTTTCTTACCTACGAATCACCACGGCGTGATTTTGTCAACTTCTATTTACCCTTCATAAGGGCCTTGTTCATCGAATCCGCTCCAACTAAAGTGGGAGAGACAGACACCCGCCAGCCACCTTATGCAACTAGTGCATGTCGATCGGTGGAACCGGTCTCACGTAAGCGTCGTGTAAGGTTGGTCGGGCCACTTCATCCCACAATACCGTTGAGCAAGAAAAGACTAGTAGAGGCAAGTAAGATGACAAGATCAGCGCCCACAACAAATTGTGTTCTACTCGTGCATTAGAGAACTACGCATAGACCTAGCTCATGATGCCTTTGTTGGGGAGCGTTGCAGAAAATTAAAATTTTTCCTACGGTTTCACCAAGATCCATCTATGAGTTCATCTAAGCAACGAGTAATGGAGAGAGATAGCACCTACATACCACTTGTAGATCGCGTGCGGAAGCTTGCAAGGTGATGATGGAGTCGTACTCGAGCGTGATTCAGATCACCGATGCCAAGTCTTTGAGCGGACAGCACCTCCGCGTTCAACACACGACGGGACGAGCGGCGTCTCCTCCTTCTTGATCCAGCAAGGGGAAGGAGAGGTTGAGGAAGACAGCTCCACCGGCAGCACGACGGCGTGGTGATGGTGGAGAAGCAGTACTCCGACAGGGCTTCGCCGAGCTCTTACGGAGGAGGAGATGTGTTGTGGAGGGGAAGGGCTGCGCCTTGGGAGTTGGTACAGCAGCCCCCCTCCCTCCCCCCCTTTATATAGGCCCCACAGGTGGGGTGGCCGGCCCCTGGAGATCCAATCTCCGGGGCGGCGGCCAAGGGGTGGAGTGCCCCAAGCCGGTGGGCGCCCCACCCCTAGGGTTTCAACCCTAGGCGCAGGGTGGGCCTGGGGCGCACCAGCCCCTGTGGGCTGGTTCCTTCCCCTTCGCCCATGGGGCCCTCCGGATAGGCGGCCCCACCGGTGGACCCGGGACCCTTCCGGTGGTCCGTGATTTTACCGAAACCCGAAACTTTCCCGATGGCGAAACACCACTTCCTATATATTATTCTTTACCTCCGGACCCTTCCGAACTCCTCGTGACGTCCGGGATCTCATCCGGGACTCGAACAACATTCGGTGGTCACATACTTGACTTCCTACTAACCCTAAGCGCCACCGAACCTTAAGTGTGTAGACCCTACGGGTTGGAGACCTTGAGACATGACCGAGGCGACTCTCGGGCAATAACCAACAGCGAAGTGCGGATATCCATGTTGGCTCCTACATGCTCCTCGATGATTTCATCGGTTGAACCACGATGTCGAGGATTCGATCAAACCCTGTATGCAATTCCTTTGTCAATCGATGCGTTACTTGCCCGAGACTTCGATCGTCGGTATCCCAATACCTTGTTCGGTCTCGTTGCACGGCAAGTCACTTTACTCGCATCAGTAATGCATGATCCGTGGCCAACACCTTGGTCACATTGAGCTCATTATGATGATGCATTACCGAGTGGGCCCAGAGATACCTCTCCGTCATACGGAGTGACAAATCGATCTCGATCCGTGTCAACCCAGCGAGATACTTTCGGAGATACCGTAATGCACCTTTATAGTCACCCGATTCGTTGTGACGTTTGATACACCCAAGGCACTCCTACGGTAACCGGAGTTACGATCTCATGGTCGAAGGAATAGATACTTGACATTGACAAAGCTTCTAGCAAACGAACTATGCGATCTTTTATGCTATGCTTATGATTGGGTCTTGTCCATCACATCATTCTCCTAATGACGTGATCTCGTTATCAACGACATCCTATGTCCATAGTCAGGAAACCATGACTATCTATTGATCACAACGAGTTGTCAACTAGAGGCTCACTAGGGACATTTGTGGTCTAAGTGTTCACACGTGTATTACGATTTCCGGATAATACAGTTATAGCATGAACAAAAGACAATTATCATGAACATTGAAATATAATAATACTTTTATTATTGCCTCTAGGGCATATTTCCAACAGGTCCCACTAGACCCACAGGTCAGTTTGACCTGGTCAGCGAGTCTGTTGACTGATGATGTCATTAGCACATCATGCTGATGTCATATTTCTATTTTTGTTAATTTAGATAATTCCAGAAAATTGTTTAAACTTTGAAAATTCATAGAAATTAAACCGTAACTCGGATGAAAATGTTTTCTACATGAAAGTTGCTCAGAAAAACGTGACGAATCCGGATACGCAGTCCGTTTACCTGTCAGATACCTGTAACTATCTGAACATGGAACATTCCCCCTCCGATCATCTATCTGACACAGGTCCGGAACCGGGAAAACATTCCTGGTTGACTTCCCCCCTCGTCGGTATCGTGTAGCACCGCGTTAGAACACGTCCTAGATCTGCTTGTTGTCCTGTTATGCTATGTTTGCTTTATATTTACTGTTTCTTCCCCCTCTTCTCTCCGGTAGACCCCGAGACCGATGCTGCCCCTGTGATCGACTACGTCACCGACAACCCCTCCTTGCCAGAGCAACCAGGCGAGCCCCCCCCCCCTTTGATCATCCCGATATCGCCCATTCCATTCTCTCATGCTTGCATTAGATTTTGCTACTGTAATTGTTTGCTCCTATTCTGATGCATAGCCTGCTTTTGTATTTGTTGTTGTACCTTACATGCTTATCCTAAACTGCTTAGTATAGGTTGGTTAGTGATTCATCAGTGACCCCCCCCCCCACTTGTCCTTGTTGCCCCTGCTTCATCATCGACGACTCGATCTACGTGATCGAAGACCAGGCCCCGACACCGCACATCACTTCCCCTTAGTTGCTCAACACTACTGGGTTACTATCGAGTACCGAGGGTGAACCTCTTGACGCCGATGTTAACCTGTAGTGTAGTCATTCGGTCGTGGTCATCGAGGGTGATTTCCTCCTTAACCACTTCCGATACGACTCTGTCGTGCAACCCCCTCAAGTGTGAACTTCGAGGGTGATCCCTCTTACGTTCACCTTGATGATTACATTGAGTGGAGTTCACCGGGGGTGATTCCTCGGGTTTTACCCTTGATGTTTAGACACACAGTTACTATGATTACTATGACTTTACTTTGAACCATGTTACTAAAGGCGGGTCCATACGAGGGTACCATGCGAGCATAATTGCTAGTGATGTGGAGTCGGGTTGACTGGAAGGTGCCCAGAGATAATTACGAGGCGTGGCGGACATTCTTAGCCCTTGCCGCAAGTCCTCGAGGCGGGCAACGGGCCACATCTTCGTGAGTCTCGCTTGTTACCGCGTTCCTAATCCACTACGATTTGGATATTTGATCCGAGGGCCTCGGCCCGATAGCACTAACCATCATGTGGGCATAGTATGGGCGTTCTGCGTCGTGTACATCAGCGAAGCTTAATAGGCGTCGGCTGACGAGCGGCGCTTGGCCGGGTTGGACTGGTAAGCTCCCGCCTTTTTAGGGAGGTAGCTAGGTGCGCTCACCGGCCGCCCATAGCGTCTTGAGGAGTTCGAGGCGATGGCCCATGACCCTGGGGCATAGGTTTAGTCCGCGTGCTTGACCTCTCTATTAAGCCTAGGTCGGGTTGCGACGTATTGTTTGGCGAGGCGGGCATGACCCAGAAAGTGTGTCCGGCGGAGTTAATCGGCGTGGTGGGTAAGTTGGTGCACCTGCGGGGAAGAAAACATCTATCGATAGCCTGTCCTCTGATAGCGGACACTTGGAGTTGTATCGATCGATACAACTAGAACTGGATACTTGTGATGAGGCGGATGGTGATGATAATTGGATTGTGATGATAAGCTGGATAGTATGGCTCTGGGATTGCTTTTCTCGCAGGAGTCGAGAAAGGATCTCGGCGAGGTTGATAACACTTCTACTACTTTACTTTATGCTACTCTACTCCCTCCGGTTCTTTGCAAGATGGTGGTTTCGAGAAGATGCTAGTCTTCGATAGGACTAGGCCTTCTATCTATTCGGCATTTCGCAAGCACGGTCCACATATCTGACCCATTTCATTGATCTTGATGCATATGTAGTGTAGATCCTTGCTTGCAGTACTTTGGATGAGTACTCACGGTTGCTTTGCTCCCCTTTTCCCCTTTCTTCTTCTTTCCGGTTGATGCAACGGATGTCGGAGCCCAGGATCTAGGCGCCACCTTTGGCGAAGACTACTACTACCACGAGGGTGCCTACTACCTCATGAAGACCCGGCGACCGGGAGTAGTTAGGAGGCTCAGGCGGGAGGCCTTGCCTTTTCGATCAATGTTGCTTTTGTGCTAGCCTTCTTAAGGCAAACTTGTCTAACTTATGTCGTACTCAGATATTGTTGCTTCCGCCGACTCTTGTGTTTTCGAGCTTATGTATTCGAGCCCTCGAGGCCCCTGGCTTGTAATATAAAGCTTGTATTATTTTATTTTGTGTCTAGAGTTGTGTTGTGGTATCTTCCCGTGAGTCCTTGATCTTGATCGTACACATTTGCGTGTATGATTAGTGTACGATTGAATCGAGGCGTCACAAGTTGGTATCGAGCCATTGCTGTAGGTAGCCCCCTTTCCAACTCCTTGGCCGAAGTTGAGTCTAGAAACCGAAAACCGTTTTACTAACTTGGCTGTGTGGCTTACGGGCCCACGTCGCCAATTGGGTGGTATTAGAATCTTTTATTCCTCGTCTATACTCTGGGACTCTGATCTCTCTTCCATTCGGGTTAAACGGTTTTGCTAACTTTAACATTAGGATCAGGTAACTACTTCCTCCCGGAGAGCCCCTTATTAGAGATGATCGCCTGCTGCACCAGAAGGTTAAGAAGATACTCTCCGATGTTCTCTCGAGACTTTGCGCCCGTCGCTTTTGCAATTCCCTACCTTTGATAAGTCCCCATGGATAACATCCTTGCCGTTTGTACCTTCATCCCTAGTTGCTCCTGATATTACAAGATGCCCTGAAATCCTCTATTGTTTCGAGAATCCTTTGAGCTTACTGCGTTACAGTTCTTTGCCCCATGAATACCCCCCTTTGAATAATTCCTTGCACTCACCGAGGATCAGTTCATCCTCAGTTGTTCGTGTGATTCACAAAATACTTCGAAATACTATTTGATCTTCCGAAAATCCTCTACAACCTGTTGCTCTTGGAATTCTTGCATACTTGCTTTCTGGTTAATTCCATTTGTCTAGCGATATTCGTTAAAATCCTTTGGGATTAACATTCTGATCTTGTTCATTCAGCATGTGTGAGAATGCACACGATCATCAATTAATCCTTGGAAATTTTCTTTCCTGCTCAGGCATTGTTTCAAATATGAGCTGGTTCTTGCCCAATCAAGATTTGATCGAGTGCACCTCTAAAGTCTATTCAACTTACTCATCTTTTGATCAGAGCCTCTGCTTTTGATCCTTCGTCTTGAAATCATAATTCCTGTGTACCCAAGCATCGAATCATTCAGACGTTATATAAGCCGATGCCTTTGCATCCCCTTCTTCATCTGATTGATTACCGATACTCACATCAACTCTGTCGTGAATCGCCAGATCCATTGCTGGGTTGAACTTATGCCTTCCGTAATCCGAGTGAACCCGAGAGTTCTCACGAGTCTTACTCTTTTGGTACCTCGCCAGATAAATCCTGTGCACTACATTTTCTTTGAAAAAACGAGGAGTGAATGAAAGGTTATGCATTGAAGAAGTGGGAGTCGACCTTGAACCCTTGTGTTCATGCCCATGGACCCGATGTAGAACTTATCGTGGAAGCTGCTCGTAAAAATGATTACCCCTTGTTATAAGTTCATCTTGTATCGGTGGTTTGATCATTCGTAACCGTGGTTCCGACCATAGTTTCTCCTTAACTCCATTTCCCGGACAAGTTAAAATACTTGTCTTCTGCAGATCATTTCATATGTCTAACCTCTATTTTTGATCTACCTCAAGTATTGCCCCTTGTTATCTCAAGTATATTGTGTCATTGCACTACCACTTGTGAATTCTCATTGGAATGATACTCCATCACATCATTCCTAGCTTGATCGGTTATATCATTATCATGCTAAATTTTAACTATGCTACCAGGTCCTTTCTGGAGCACAATTTTCGACGACGAGCTAAGCTTATGTCGATCTTCCTCGTCATACCATTTTGCCATGAACACAAGGTTGCTTTCGAGTATGTGTCGTACTCGTGGTTCAATTAACCTTACACTTCATCATTTCTTTTGCTTAATGTCGTCGTTAATCGATTACATCTTCATGAAACCTCTCGACAAATGTCTCGTGATCATCATCATCATTCCAAACTTTTCTAGGATATCAACCGAATTCATGATGAGAAATACCATCCTTGCCCCCTCGATGAATTGTTGCTGAGCCCGTGGGCCCCATCCTCATCTTTTCCTAGCTGAAATTGTATGACTTATTTTATAAGTTGTTCCGATGGATCCTTTGTGTATCCGAAGTCTGACATTTCCCTGATGACCATGTCAACACTATCCTGAAGCATGTGTGTGGTACTCCGATCATCAACAAGAACATTGGAGGCGCAATGCTAAATGTTTCTTGATCACCTATCCAAACACTGTTGTATGGGTAACATCATGAATTTCCTCGCCCCATTTACCAAAGTGGTTATCTACTTGCTGCCCTTTCTTGTATATCCTGCTCTCCTTTGTTCTTGTGAAGGATATACTCCAAATACTTGTGTTCAATTTGATAATCACATTTTTCCTTTCCATTGTTTTGTTAATCTTTCTTGTGATCTATATGATATAAGAAGTAATATTTCCCTACTTATGTAAACACCTCGGTGTACAACACAATCAGTAAGACTCTGTTATTGTTATTGATGACATATCGGTAACCACCGATGGACGAGAACTTTGCCTATTGGTCCGCCTCGCCTTGCGAGCAGGAAAATGGTTCTCTTCATCCCTTGCCCTTGGTACCAAAGTTGATGCCAACATAACTGACAGTCTATCATCTGACATGCCTCGCTATCGGCCCCCTTTCTACTTTTAACCCACATGGTGGGCTCATAACCCATAGTTCCACAGGATCGAAGCCTGACTCTCCTGTACAACCTTGGTGCCGAAGTATCTTATGCTCTTGGCCTTGTGTGTTATCGCGAGCCACCCTCCGAGAGATGATCTATTCCTGATGCTCTGAACCCTTCTCACACTCTGTTCAGGTATCGATCGTTTGTCCATTTGCTTGAAACTTCTTATTGTACCTTCATATTTTGCTCTCGGCGTTTTCTTAAATTTCAACTCGAGAGATACTTCTGTCACATTACCTGCATTGTTCACCAGACAGTTAACCCCATAAGGGTCAAGACACGAAGTTACTCTTTACTTCCCAATTAAATCTCGGACGAGATTTCTTGTAGTGGAGGAGATTTGTAACATCCCCAGCATCATGCTACAGTAATCTCCCCTAATGGTGGCCATGTCATCGTGATTACTATGCAGCTTGCCACTTGTCCAAAAATCAAAGCCTTTTTCAAATTTAAAATAAGTCAAATAAATTATTTCTCCAAACAGTAAAACACAAATGTTCATTTGGGTTGCAATTTTTCACTAACTAAATGTCATGAGAGTTTCAACATCATTTGAGATAGCTAATTTCCCACAGGAATTAAAGCGGTTCCAAATCAGCATTTTAAATGCTTTTCCATTTGTGAAAAATCCAAATCATTTCATACTCCTCCCAAACTTTTTGTGGCAGGAGCCAAATATTATATTGTATTTATTTGGCCAAGTCCCACATTTCTGAGTAACCCTTTTGGCACCTCAAATATTGCAAAGTTTTACGTAAAAAGAAATCGATAAAAGAAAAGGCAAAAGGGAAAAAGAAAGGCCCCTACCCCGGGCCTAATCCACCCGAGCCGCCCATCCAGCCCACTCCCTGCACGGACACCTCCCTCTCCTGTTCCTCTGTCACAGGTCGCTCTGGGCTCCGGCCCCCCGGATCACCTCGCGCTGCATCGCCCGAGAAGATAAGACCCAGCGCCTCGGTCCTCTCCCCACGCCCACTCACTCCCTGCTCTCCTCCGTCGCCCCACCCCTCTGGGTTCTCCCAGATCCCCTTCCCTCCACCTCCACGACACGCTCGTCGCCGGCCACTTCACCCCGCCGCGACCACCGCCGCCCGCACCTCGTCGGCACGTCTCACGAGGTCCATCATCGCTCTCTCCATCGACTAGTGCCGCCCGTTGGAGCTCCTCAACTCTGCAACGCGAGATCGCTGTAGTCTTCTTCCTCTTGGTTGCGGCATCGTCATCGATTCGCCGAAGCTCGCAGCTCCTAACCTTCCAACGAGCCACCGTGAGCTCCTACATAAGCTCCCGACCTTTCCCCTATGCTAGCGCGTCGACCTCGCCCCTAGTTGCCGTCACCATTGGTGCTGCCCCACCGCCATGGTGAAGCTCGTCGCCGTGGCCACCGTTGCCGCAGCTTCGTGTTCGAGCTCAGACGAGCTCGTGAGGTTCCCAGAGCCCAACACGCATGCGCTGCGTTTCCCGAGCCCTTCGCCGTTTACATCCAAGCCCGAACGCCACCACCACCTCCACTCATCGTCGGTATTTGTTCCGCAGCTCAGCTCGGCCGGCCACCACTGCGACGCGGCGAGCTCTCCCGTTCGAACGCGCGCCGCCCGCGCCGTGTTGGCCCTCAGAGGCGAATCCCGGCCGTCTCGGCGTCGTCGTGCCGCTGGGAGAGGTCGCCGAGCCTTCTCGTGCCCTGGCGGCGTGGCGTTCAGGCCACCACAGGTCGCTCCTAGCGGGCCTCAGGGATCTGTTGACTAAGTTGACTCGATCGACTTTCTTTGGCGTCTCTTGTCAATGATAGGCGGGCCCCACTTGCTAATTAACTTTAGTGTAATTTAAAATGGTTAATTAACCTAAGCAGCCACTGACACCTGGGGCCCACCCCCCTTAATTAGCTCTGCTTAACTAAAATGAACTCAATTAGCTCTCTGTCTATGACATGTGGGTCCCACTAGACCCACAGGTCAGTTTGACCTGGTCGTGAGTCATTGATTCACGGCGTCATCAGCACATCATGTTGATGTCATATTTCTATTTTTGTTAATTTAGATAATTCCAGAAAATTGTTTAAACTTTGAAAATTCATAGAAATTAAACTGTAACTCGGATGAAAATGTTTTCTACATGAAAGTTGCTCAGAAAAACGTGACGAATCCGGATACGCAGTCCGTTTACCTGTCAGATACCTGTAACTATCTAAACATGGAACATTCCCCCTCCGGTCATCTATCTGACACATGTCCGGAACCGGGAAAACATTCCCGGTTGACTTCCCCCCTCGCCGGTATCGTGTAGCACCGCATTAGAACACGTCCTAGATCTGCTTGTGGTCCTGTTATGCTATGTTTGCTTTATATTTACTGTTTCTTCCCCCTCTTCTCTCTGGTAGACCCCGAGACCGATGTTGCCCCTGTGATCGACTACGTCACCGACAACCCCTCCTTGCCAGAGCAACCAGGCAAGCCCCCCCCCTTTGATCATCCCGATATCGCCCATTCCATTCTCTCATGCTTGCATTAGATTTTGCTACTGTAATTGTTTGCTCCTATTCTGATGCATAGCCTGCTTTTGTATCTGCTGTTGTACCTTACATGCTTATCCTAAACTGCTTAGTATAGGTTGGTTAGTGATCCATCAGTGACCCCCACTTGTCCTTGTTGCCCCGCTTCATCATCGACGACTTGATCTACGTGATCGAAGACCGAGCCCGACACCGCACATCACTTCCCTTAGTTGCTCAACACTCTTTGGGTTACTATCGAGTACCGAGGGTGAACCTCTTGACGCCGATGTTAACCTGTAGTGTAGTCATTCGGTTGTGGTCATCGAGGGTGATTTCCTCCTTAACCACTTCGATCGACGACTGTCGTGCAACCCCTCAAGTGTGAACTTCGAGGGTGATCCTCTTACGTTCACCTTGATGATTACATTGAGTGGAGTTCACGGGGTGATTCCTCGGGTTTTACCCTTGATGTTTAGACACACAGTTACTATGATTACTATGACTTTACTGAACCATGTTACTAAAGGCGGGTCCATACGAGGGTACCCGCGAGCATAATTGCTAGTGATGTGGAGTCGGGTTGACACGGAAGGTGCCCAGAGATAATTACGAGGCGTGGCGGGCATTCTTAGCCCTTGCCGCAAGTCCTCGAGGCGGGCAACGGGCCACATCTTTCGTGAGTCTCGCTTGTTACCGGCGTTCCTAATCCACTACGATTTGGATATTTGATCCGGGGCCTCGGCCCGATAGCACTAACCATCATGTGGGCATAGTATGGGCGTTCTGCGTCGTGTACATCAGCGAAGCTTAATAGGCGTCGGCGACGGGCGGCGCTGGCCGGGTTGGACCGGTAAGCTCCTGCCTTTTTAGGGAGGTAGCTAGGTCGCTCACCGCCGCCCACGCATAGCGTCTTGAGGAGTTCGAGGCGATGGCCCATGACCCTGGGGCATAGGTTTAGTCCGCGTGCTTGACCTCTCTATTAAGCCTAGGTCGGGTTGCGACGTATTGTTTGGCGAGGCCGGGCATGACCAGAAAGTGTGTCCGGCGGAGTTAATCGGCGTGGTGGGTAAGTTGGTGCACCCTGCGGAAGAAAACATCTATCGATAGCCTGTCCTCTGATAGCGGACACTTGGAGTTGTATCCCGATCGATACAACTAGAACTGGATACTTGTGATGAGGCGGATGGTGATGATAATTGGATTGTGATGATAACTGGATAGTATGGCTCTGGGATTGCTTTTCTCGCAGGGAGTCGAGAAAGGATCTCCGGCCGAGGTTGGTAACACTTCTACTACTTTACTTTATGCTACTCTACTCCTCGGTTCTGCAAGATGGTGGTTTCGGAAGATGCTAGTCTTCGATAGGACTAGGCCTTCTATCTATTACGGCATTTCTGCAAAGACAGTCCACATATACAGCCCATTTCATTGATACTGATGCATATGTAGTGTAGATCCTTGCTTGCGAGTACCTTGGATGAGTACTCACGGTTGCTTTGCTCCCCCTTTTCCCCTTTCTTCTTCTTTCCGGTTGATGCAACCAGATGTCGGAGCCCAGGATCTAGACGCCACCTTTGACGAAGACTACTACTACCACGAGGGTGCCTACTACCTCATGAAGACCATGGCGACGGGGAGTAGTTAGGAGGCTCAGGCAGGAGGCCTTGCCTTTTCGATCAATGTTGCTTTTGTGCTAGCCTTCTTAAGGCAAACTTGTCTAACTTATGTCTGTACTCAGATATTGTTGCTTCCGCTGACTCTTGTGTTTTCGAGCTTATGTATTCGAGCCCTCGAGGCCCCTGGCTTGTAATATAAAGCTTGTATTATTTTATTTTGTGTCTAGAGTTGTGTTGTGGTATCTTCCCGTGAGTCCTTGATCTTGATCGTACACATTCGCGTGTATGATTAGTGTACGATTGAATCGAGGGCGTCACAGCCACCATGCATAATTTTTCATACATGTCACCCTTGATTCATTGCCCATCCCGGTACACCGCCGGAGGCATTCATATAGAGTAGGCCAAAAAGAAAAAAACAAAGGCCCAAAAATATATATATATATATATATATATATAAAGAGGGGGCAATGTTACTATCCTTTTCCACACTTGTGCTTCAAAGTAGCACCATGTTCTTCATATAGAAAGTCTTTTATGTTGCCACTTTCATATACTAGTGGGAATTTTTCATTATAGAACTTGGCTTGTATATTCCTATGATGGGCTTCCTCAAATGCCCTAGGTCTTCGTGAGCAAGCAAGTTGGATGCACACCCACTTAGTTTCTTTTGTTGAGCTCTAGTGCATCCGTTGCATGGCAATCCTACTCCTCATTGTTGACATTAATTGATGGGCATCTCCATAGCCCGTTGATTAGCTTCGTTAACATGAGACTTTCTTCCTTTCTGTCTTCTCCACACAACCTCCATCATCATATTCTATTCCATCCATAGTGCAATATCCATGGCTCACGCTCATGTATTGCGTGAAAGTTGAAAAAGGTTTGATATCACTAAAGTATGAAACAATTGCTTGGCTTGTCATCGGGGGTGTGCAAGATGAGAGCATTCTTGTGTGACGAAAATGGAAGCATGACCAAACCATATGATTTTGTAGGGATGAACTTTCTTTAGCCATGTTATTTTGAGAAGACATGATTGCTTAGTTAGTATGCTTGAAGTATTACTATTTATTATGTCAATATGAACTTTTATTTTGAATAATTTGGATCTAAACATTCTATGACAGCCTGATTTTTGGCCCTTTCTTTTTCTTTTGTTTTTCCGAGGTTTTTCCCTGAGTTTTTCTTTTTTGTGGCTTTGTGGTCTGCAAACTGAAGAAGATGCCCTCTTCTTTGCTTCCATAGTGGCTTGTCATTCCCAAATCCTTCCCTAGACCCTGTCATTTCCATCCTAGCCCAAATCCGAATATTCTTTTTATTGAGAATATTCCTTTTCTATTAAAGGAATAACTCAGATTGCCCTAGGTTGTGAAGCAACCTATATTTCCATCACTCCAAAAATTCCCAAATAATTCTCATAAATTGTTTGGGTCATATATTTATCAAATATGGAAAAAAAATTTATTGCCATGTTCAAAAATAATTCCCCAATAATTATTCTTCCTTTCTGCCATGAATGGCACTTTGAGAAGGAAGTGTCATTTTTATTTTTCCTAGTGGCTCCTCACCTTTATGGCCATGTTTATATGTCCAAATAATTGCTTCATGCACAAGTTCAACTTTATTTGCCTAGCCAATCTTCATCAGTGTTTTTTCAAAGTTTCTGTCAAACAGAAGACTTTGTGAAGGAAGTATTAGCTAGGAGTACCCAAATGAGTTGAACTTTTGGACACTTCTTAATGTGCTCATATTAATCCCCTCCACCCATTTTCAGCCCCATCCAATCATCTATGTGAGCACAGGAGCAAATCTTTGATTCTGGCAATATTTTCAAGTTGTGAAGCAAGTGCATTTTGTATTGCCTCAAAAATCCTGATAAATTACTAGATCATTATTCTACCCATAAAACATCTCTCCACCCAATTTGGCATGATTGCATTGATCTATTTGATCACCATAATTATTCCAAGTTTCTAAACAGAAATGATGTTTGTGAAGCAAGTGCCATTTTGGCTTGTCCATTTGGCCTGAGCTTTTTACAGCATCTTTATATGTCCATATCATGAGGATTTGCCAAGTTGCATCCCATTCCATAACTCCATGTGAGTGCACCATCATGATCTAGTTTCTGGACCATTTTGGTCGGTTGTGAAGCAACTGCAGTAAATCTTGATCAATTTACCTCAAAACCTCCAGGATGAAAATCCTTCGATAGATAAACCTCCCAGACAAGCTATTTACCGACTTACCTAGATGGTGTCCCCATTGCACAGCACAAACACTTGGCTGCTGGTTTACTTTGGAGCTAAGTGCAAATCACTTCTTTGCCCCTAGACTGATTTATTTCCTTATTTAGACTAAGGTCACTAGGGTCAATCCACTGGACATGGTCGTCCTGGCCAAAACGAGCTATTTGCACCAGGGCGCGTGGTGATCACGCTTGCGTCATGCAGATTGCGCGCTCTGGCTTCTTCCCGCCCCTGTTCTCGTCGGATCCCTCCTCGTCTTGATGTCCAACCATGTCCTGGAGCTTCCTCATGATACCCTGCATCGCCCTGCGTTGATGGCTCGTCGTGGTTCGCCATGAATGCGTTGCTAGGTCCATGCCCGTGCCATGCCCAACCACTGCCCTCCATTAATGCTTGGTCGGGAGCTCGCCCGTGAGCTCCAGAAGCCTCCCCTCGGCCTATATAAGGACCCCTAGACTCTCCGGCAGCTCCCAAGCCCCTCCTCGTCCCTCCTAGTCCACCAGAGCTGCCGACAATCGCCGTCAGGGCGGCCCCTGCCTCGGCCGGTCAAGCGCCCGAGCGTGAGAAGAAGGAGATGGCGAGGTTGGCGTTGACCTGGCCTGGCGGGCCCCGCGGCCCCACCTGTCAGCGGCCCTGGCGCCCGGCCCCGCTGCTGCCGCTTTGACCCGGTCGTCGCCACGTCATTTAAGTGGAAACGTATTCCCCAGAATACGCTTTCCGTTTTTCTGTTTTGGCCCAGTCTGTAAAATAAATTTTTACAGATAGGTCCCTGGCAGTAAAACCCTTATATCTCTTCAACCGTAACTCCGTTTAAGGTGAAACCAACACTCACTTCTTCGTTTCGTCAAGCCCGTTCTGTTGGTCATGCTTTCACTATGGTTTGACACTGTGAAGATGACCATTATGCCCTTGCCCTTATTCAGCCCCCTCCGAGAGAGTACGTTTTCCGGCGATTCGTTCCGCGGGTTTCTCTATCATCCTCATGTATAGGTATACCAAGATAATTAGCCACACGGGTCGCATAAATCCCTCCAAAAAATCTCCAACTAAACCATTATTATGCAACCTACGTGCAATAATTGCCCCCAAGTTGTATTGTTTGTCACCTAATATAGCACTCTTGAGAACACAAAGATCAAGAACACACATGTGACATGATTCATCCTTAACATTAATGCAACTACAAATGAAGAGAGCAAAATAATGTATAGCAGGAAAGTGGATGCTCCCTATGGTAGCTTGTGCTATTTCTCTAGATTCTCCCACAGTGATACTAGCAAGAAAGTCTTTATATTCAGATTTACGGGGTTCATTAACATTGCCCCATTGCGGGAGTTTGCAAGCAGTAGTGAAATCTTCTAGGTCCATGGTATATGATTGATCATAAATATCAAACAGGACACTTGGAGAATTACGCGAAGATGTAAATTTAAACCTTCTAACAAATGAATCAGTCAAATAGTAGTATCGAGGACACTTATCGTGTATCAAGTCCTCAAGATCGGCATTACGCACATATGCATCAAATTCATCCTTAATGCCTGCATTAACCATAAACTCTTCTGATGGCCATTCACAAGGCCGCACGTCGGCTTCCCTTGGTGGTTCATCGTCCTGCTCACACATTACGAGCCTGGGTCCTTTCTTTCTTGAAGAACCACCTTGGTACATTTTCCTGGACATATTTCTTCCTCTGAAAAATTTCTAAAAATTTTAGTAACTCGAAATAAAAGTGAATCAAACTCAACAAAACTAATAGCAACTACTCCACAAGTGCCTAGAGCCTATATCATGCATTAGAATTACTTGGGACCTCATAAATTTGACATGCAAGCTCAAGAACAGGGTCACCTAGGCAACAAAAATTTGCAATGAATAAAGCACTAGAACAAAAACTAATTGGACCATTGGAGGAGTTACATACCAAGGAATAATCCCCCAATGCAGTTTTGTGAATGGAGCTTTGAGCAAGGAGATAAAAAATGGCAGCAAAGTGAGCTAGAACTCATGCTTGAGCTGGATGGTGATTTTTTGGGAGGAAGATGAAGTGTGTGGGTGCAGGAATAAGTGGAGGGGGCCCACCATGGGCCCACGAGGCAGGGGGCGCGCCCTGGACCCTCGTGGTCAGGTGCCAGCTCCCCCTCATGTGTTCTCAGTGACAAATATTCTCAAATATTCCAGAAAAAATCATACTAAATTGGCAGGGCATTTGGAGAACTTTTATTTTTGGGATATTTTTTATTGCATGGATAATTCAGAAAATAGACAGAAAATACTATTTTTGCTTTATTTTATTCTAATTAACAGAAAGTAAAAAAGAGGGTACAGAAGGTTGTGCCTTTCAATTTCATCCTTCTCATGCTCACCAAAAGGAATCCACTAACAAGGTTGATCAAGTCTTGTTAACAAACTCATTCCGAAACATGGAACCGGAGAAATTTCGAATAACACTAGGTTACCTCAACGGGGATATGAACATCCCCAATAATAAGAATATCATATTTCTTTTTGACAATAGGAAGAGGAAATTCAAAAACCTCCAATAATAATAGTTGGAAATTTTCCAATAGAATTGATGCTGTGAACTTGAGGTTGTTTCCTCGGAAAGTGTACCGTATGCTCATTACCATTAACATGAAAAGTGACATTGCCTTTGTTGCAATCAATAACAGCCCATGCAGTATTCAAAAAGGTATACCAAGGATAGTCGACATACTATCGTCCTTGGGAATATCAAGAATAACAAAGTCGGTTAAGATAGTAACGTTTGCAACCACAACAGGCACATCCTCACAAATATGGACGGGTATAGCAGTTGATTTGTCAGCCATTTGCAAAGATATTTCAGTAGGTGTCAACTTGCATTCAAGTCTACGATATAAAGAGAGAGGCATAACACTAACACCGGCTCCAAGATCACATAAAGCGATTTTAACATAGTTTCTTTTAATGGAGCATGGTATAGTTGGTACTCCTGGATCTCCAAGTTTCTTAGGTATTCTACCTTTAAAAGCGTAGTTAGCAAGCATGGTGGAAATTTCAGCTTCCGGTATCTTTCTTTTATTTGTAATTATATCCTTCATGTATTTAGCATAGAATTTACTTTAAGCATATCAGTTAAACGCATACGTAAGAAGATAGGTCTAATCATTTCAGCAAAGCGCTCAAAATCCACATCATCCTTTTTCTTGGATGGCTTAGGAGGAAAAGGCATGGGTTTTTGAACCCATGGTTCTCTTTCTTTACCGTGCTTCCTAGCAACAAAGTCTCTCTTATCATAACGTTGAATCTTTGATTGTGGGTTATCAAGATCAACAGCAGGTTTAATCTCTACATCATTATTATTGCTAGGTTGAGCATCAACATAAACATTATCATTAACATAATCACTAGGTTCATGTTCATCACCAGATTGTGTTTCAGCATCAGAAATAGAAATATCATTAGGATTCTCAGGTGTGTCTATAACAGGTTCACTAGAGGCATGCAAAGTCATATCATTTTTCGTTTTCTTCTTCCTAGAAGGACTAGGTGTATCTAAATTATTTCTCCGAGAATCTTGCTCAATTCTCTTAGCCTTCAGGATACAAAGGTTACTGAGTCATTTTACCAGTTCTAGTAGCCACTCTAACAGCAAAATCATGTTTATTACTCAGTTCATCGAGCAAATAACTTTGAGCTTTAAGTACTTGTTCTGCTTGAGTGGTAACCATAGAAGCATATTTGCTAATGAGTTTAAGTTCACCTTTAACTCTAGCCATATAGTCACTCAAGCGTCCAATCATGTAAGAATTACTCTTTAATTCTCTACCAACATAAGCATTGAAATTTTCTTGTCTAGCCATAAAGTCAGCAAATTCATCCATTGTAGTAAACTTAGTAGACGGGATTTCAACTTTATCATATCTATAGAGAGAATTTTGTTGGGGAACGTTGCAAAAAATTAAAATTTTTCCTACGGTTTCACCAAGATCCATCTATGAGTTCATCTAAGCAACGAGTAACGGGAGAGAGTTTGCATCTACATACCACTTGTAGATCGCGTGCGGAAGCTTGCAAGGTGATGATGGAGTCGTACTCGACGTGATTCAGATCACCGATGTCCAAGTGCTGAACGGATAGCACCTCGGCGTTCAACACACGTACGGTATGGGAGACGTCTCCTCCTTCTTGATCCATCAAGGGGGAAGGAGCGGTTGATGATGATCCAGCAGCACGACGGCATGGTGGTGGATGCAGCAGAACTCCGGCAGGGCTTCGCCAAGCGACTACGGGAGGAGGACGAGGTGTAGCAGGAGGAGGGAGGCGCCAAGCACAAGGGTACAGCAGCCCCCCTCCCTCACCCCCTTTATATAGGCCTCTAGGGGGGGCGCCGGCCCCTGGAGATCCAATCTCCAAGGGGGCGGCGGCCAAGGTGGAGTGCCCCAAGCCAAGTGGGCGCCCCACCCCTAGGGTTTCAACCCTAGGCGTGGGGGTGGGCCTAGGGCGCACCAGCCCACTATGGGCTGGTTCCTCCCACTTCAGCCCATGGGGCCCTCCGGATGGGTGGCCCCACCGGTGGACCGGGACCCTTCCGGTGGTCGGTACATTACCGGAGACCGAAACTTTCCCGATGGCGAAATACCACTTCCTATATATTATTCTTTACCTCGGACCATTCCGAAACTCCTCGTGACGTCAGGGATCTCATCCGGGACTCAACAACATTGGTATGCTGCATACTCATATTCATACAACCCTATCGTCACCGAACCTTAAGTGTGTAGACCCTACGGGTTCGGGAGACACGCGGACATGACCAAGACAACTCTCGGGCAATAACCAACAGCGGGATCTGGATACCCATGTTGGCTCCTACATGCTCCTCGATGATTTCATCGGTTGAACCACGATGTCGAGGATTGATCAAAAACCCATATACAATTCCTTTGTCAATCGATGCGTTACTTGCGAGACTCGATCGTCGGTATCCCAATACCTTGTTCGGTCTCGTTATCGCAAGTCACTTTACTCATCAGTAATGCATGATCCGTGTACAACACCTTGGTCACCTTGAGCTCATTATGATGATGCATTACCGAGTGGGCCAGAGATACCTCTCCGTCATACGGAGTGACAAATCCGATCTCGATCCGTGTCAACCCAATAGATACTTTCGGAGATACCGTAATGCACCTTTATAGTCACCCGATTCGTTGTGACGTTTGATACACCCAAAGCACTCCTACGGTATCTAGGAGTTACACGATCTCATGGTCGAAGGAAGAGATACTTGACATTGGCAAAGCTCTAGCAAGCGAACTACACGATCTTTGTGCTATGCTTAGGATTGGGTCTTGTCCATCACATCATTCTCCTAATGATGTGATCCCGTTATCAACGACATCCAATGTCCATAGTCAGAAACCATGACTATCTGTTGATCACAACGAGCTAGTCAACTAGAGGCTCACTAGGGACATATTGTGGTCTATGTATTCACGTGTATTACGATTTCCGGATAATACGCTTATAGCATGAATAAAAGACAATTATCATGAACAATGAAATATAATAATACTTTTATTATTGCCTCTAGGGCATATTTCCAACAGTCTCCCACTTGCACTAGAGTCACCAATCTAGTTACATTGTGATGAATCAAACACCCATAGAGTTCGGTGTTGATCATGTTTTGCACGCGAGAGAGGTTTAGTCAGCGGATCTGCGACATTCAGATCCGTGTGCACTTTGCAAATCTCTATGTCCCCATCTTGAACATTTTCACGGATGGAGTTGAAACGGCGCTTGATGTGCTCGGTCTTCTTGTGAAACCAGGCTCCTTGGCAAGGGCAATAGCTCGGTGTTGTCACAGAAGAGTTTGATCGGCCCGACGCATTGGGTATGACTCCTAGGTCGGTGATGAACTCCTTCACCCAAATCGCTTCATCGCTGCCTCCAAGGCTGCCATGTACTCCGCTTCACACGTAGATCCCGCCACGACGCTCGCTTGCGGTACTGCACCACTTCTTGCTCCACCATTCAACATATACACGATCCGGTTTGAGACTTAGAGTCATCGGATCTGAGTCGAAGCTAAGCGTCGGCGTAACCCTTTACGACGAGCTCTTCGTCTCCTCCATAAGCGAGAAACATGTCCTTTGTCCTTTTCGGTACCGGGATATTCTTGACCGCTATCCGGTGTTCCTTGCGGGATTACTTTGGTATCTTGCTACCAAACTTACGGCAAGGTTTACATCAGTGCAGTACACAGCATGGCATACATAATAGATCCTATGGTTGAAGCATAGGGATGACACTCATCTCTTCTTTATCTTTTGCCATGGTCGGTGGTCGAACCGAGCTCAATCTCACACCTTGTAACATAGGCAAGAACCCTTTCTTGGACTGATCCATTTTGAACCTCTTCAAAATCTTATCAAGGTATGTGCTTTGTGAAAGACCTATGAGGCGTCTCGATCTATCTCTATAGATCTTGATGCCTAATATATAAGCAGCTTCTCCAAGGTCCTTCATTGAAAAACACTTATTCAAGTAGGCCTTAGTGCTGTCCAGAAGTTTTGTATCATTTCCCATCAAGAGTATGTCATCTACATATAATAGGAGAAATGCTACAGAGCTCCCACTCACTTTCTTGTAAACGCAGGCTTCACCATAAGTCTGCATAAACCCAAATGCTTTGATCATCTCATCAAAGAGAATGTTCCAACTCCGAGATGCTTGCACCAGTCCATAAATGGATCGCTGGAGCTTGCATACTTTGTTAGCATTCTTAGGATCGACAAAACCTTCCGGCTGCATCATATACAGCTCTTCCTTAAGATATCCGTTAAGGAATGCCGTTTTGACGTCCATCTACCATATCTCATAATCATAGTATGCGGCAATTGCTAACATGATGCGGACGGACTTCAGCTTCGCTATGGGAGAGAATGTCTCGTCGTAGTCAATCCCTTGAACTTGTCGATAACCCTTAGCGACAAGTCGAGCCTTATAAATGGTAACATTACCATCCGCGTCCGTCTTCTTCTTAAAAATCCATTTGTTTTCTATCGCTCGCTGATCGTCGGGCAAGTCTGTCAAAGTCCATACTTTGTTTTCATACATGGATTCTATCTCGGATTTCATGGCTTCAAGCCATTTGTTGGAATCTGGGCCCGCCATCGCTTCTTCATAGTTCGAAGGTTCACCGTTGTCTAACAACATGATTTCCGTGACAGGGTTGCGTACCACTGCAGTGCGGAGCGTGTCCTTGTGGACCTCTGAGTTCGGTAGCAACTTGATCCAAGTACCTTGATCATCATCATTGGTTTCCTCTTGGTTGGTGTGGGCATCACAGAACATTTTCCTGAGCTGCACCACTTTCCCGTTCGAGAGGTAGTACTTCATCGAGTTCTACTTGCCTCCCACTTACCTCTTTCGAGAGAAACTCTTTTTCCAGAAAGCATCCGTTCTTGGCAACAAAGATTTTGCCTTCGGATCTTAAGTAGAAGGAATACCCGACAGTTTCCTTAGGGTATCCTATGAATACGCATTTTTCCGACTTGGGTTCGAGCTTTTCAGGTTGAAGTTTCTTGACATAAGCATTGCATCCCCAAACTTTTAGAAACGACAGCTTAGGTTTCTTCCCAAACCATAATTCATACGGTGTCGTCTCAACGGATTTAGACGGTGCCCTATTTAAAGTGAATGTAGCTGTCTCTAGAGCGTATCCCCAAAATGACAGCGGTAAATCGGTAACAGACATCATAGACCGCACCATATCCAATAGAGTGCGATTACGACGTTCGGACACACCATTTCGCTGAGGTGTTCTAGGCGGCGTGAGTTGTGAAACGATTCCACATTTCCTTAAGTGTGTACCAAATTTGTGATTTAAGTATTCTCCTCCACGATCTGATCGTAGGATCTTTATCTTTCGGTCACGTTGATTCTCCACCTCATTCTGAAATTCCTTGAACTTTTCAAAGGTCTCACACTTGTGTTTCATTAAGTAGACATACCCATATCTACTTAAGTCATCAGTGAGAGTGAGAACATAACGATATCCTCCGCGAGCCTCAACGCTCATTGGACCGCACACATCGGTATGTATGATTTCCAACAAGTTGGTTGCTCGCTCCATTGTTCCGGAGAACGGAGTCTTGGTCATTTTGCCCATAAGGCATGGTTCGCATGTGTCAAATGATTCATAATCAAGAGACTCTAAAAGTCCATCAGCATGGAGCTTCTTCATGCGCTTGACACCAATGTGACCAAGGCGGCAGTGCCACAAGTATGTGGGACTATCGTTATCAACTTTACATCTTTTGGCATCCACACTATGAACATGTGTAATATTACGCTCGAGATTCATTAAGAATAAACCATTGACCATCGGAGCATGACCATAAAACATATTCTCATGTAAATCGAACAACCATTATTCTCAGACTTAAATGAGTAGCCATCTCGTATTAAACGAGATCTAGATACAATGTTCATGCTCAAACTTGGCACTAAATAACAATTATTAAGGTTCAAAACTAATCCGTGGGTAAATGTAGAGGCAGCGTGTCGACGGCGATCACATCGACTCTGGAACCATTCCCGACGCAAGATCGTTACCTCGTCCTTTGCGGTCTCTGTTTATTCCGCAGCTCTCTGCTGTGAGTTACAAATATGAGCAACGGCACCGTATCAAATACCTGGGAGTTACTACGAGTCTTGGTAAGGTACACATCAATTACATTTATATCAAATATACCTTTGGTGTTGCGGCCTTCTTATCCGCTAAGTATTTGGGGCGTTCCACTTCCGGTGACCCTTCACCTTGCAATAAAAGCACTCGGTCTCGTGCTTGGGTCCATTCTTTGACTTCTTCCCTAAGCAGCGAGCTTACCGGGCGCGACAACATCTTTGCCGTCCTTCTTGAAGTTTTTCTTACCCTTGCCCTTCTTGAACTTAGTGGTCTTATTGACCATCAACACTTGATGTTCTTTCTTGATTTCAGCCTCTGCTGACTTCAAAGATCGAGAACACTTCAGAATGGTCTTCACCATCCCCGCATGTTGTAGTTCATCACAAAGCTCTTGTAGCTTGGTGGGAGCGCTGGAGGATTCATCAATGACCGCCTCATCTCGGGAGGTTAATGTTCATTTGGGTCATACGGTTGTGCAACCTGGACATCTTGAGGATGTGCTCCTTGTGTAACTGTTTTCCTCCATCTTACAGCTGTAGAACTTGTCGGAGACATCATATCTCTCGACCCGGGCATGAGCTTGGAAAACTAGTTTCAGCTCTTCGAACATCTCATATGCTCCGTGATGCTCAATACGCTTTTGGAGCCCCGGTTCTAAGCTGTAAATCATGCCGCACTGAATGAGGGAGTAATCATCAGCACGAGTCTGCCAAACGTTCAAATCGTCTTGTAGTGCTGGGAGAACAGGTGGGTCACCTAACGGTGCTTCTAGGACATATTGTTTCTTGGCAGCTATGAGCATGATTGTGTCGTTCGGACCCAATCCGTATAGTTGCTGCCATCATCTTTCACTTGGTTTTCTCTAGGAGCAGCGTTGAAGTTCATGTTGACATTAGCGTTGGCCATTGATCTACAAGACATATTTGCAAAGGTTTTAGACTAAGTTCATGATAATAAAGTTCTAATCAAAATTATGAACTCCCACTTAGATTAGAAATCCCTCTAGTCATCTAAGTGTTACACGATCCGAGTCGACTAGCCCGTGTCTGATCATCACGTGACACGGACCAGTCATCGTCGGTGAACATCTTCATGTTGATCGTATCTTCCGTACGACTCGTGTTCGACCTTCCGGTCTCCGTGTTCCGAGGCCATGTCTGTACATGCTAGGCTCGTCAAGTTAACCCTAAGTGTTTTCGCTGTGTAAAACTGTCTTACACCGTTGTATGTGAATGTAAGAATCCATCACACCCGATCATCACGTGGTGCTTAGAAGCGACGAACTGTAGCAACGGTGCACGATTAGGGAGAACACTTCTTGAAATTTTGTAAGGATCATCTTATTTACTACCGTCGTCCTAAGTAAACAAGATGCATAAACATAATAAACATCACATGCAATTATATATAGTTGTGACATGATATGGCCAATATCATATAGCTCCATTGATCTCCATCTTCGGGGCTCCATGATCATCTTGTCACCGGCTTGACACCATGATCTCCATCATCATGATCTCCATCATCGTGTCTTCATGAAGTTGTCACGCCAACGACTACTTCTACTTCTATGGCTAACGCGTTTAGCAATAAAGTAAAGTAGTTAACATGGCGTTCTTCAATGACACGCAGGTCATACAAAAAATAAAGACAACTCCTATGGCTCCTGCCGGTTGTCATACTCATCGACATGCAAGTCGTGAATCCTATTACAAGAACATGACCTCATACATCACAATTCATCATTCATCACAACTTTCGCCATATCACATCACATGATCAATCGCTGCAAAAACAAGTTAGACGTCCTCTAATTGTTGTTGCATCTTTTACGTGGCTGCGATTGGGTTCTAGCAAGAACGTTTTCTTACCTACGAATAACCACAACGTGATTTTGTCAACTTCTATTTACCCTTCATAAGGGCCCTGTTCATCGAATCCGCTCCAACTAAAATGGGAGAGACAGACACCCGCCAGCCACCTTATGCAACTAGTGCATGTCAATCGGTGGAACTGGTCTCACGTAAGCGTACGTGTAAGGTTGGTCCGGGCCGCTTCATCCCACAATACCGTTGAAGCAAGAAAAGACTAGTAGAGGCAAGTAAGTTGACAAGATCCACGCCCACAACAAAATTGTGTTCTACTCGTGCATTAGAGAACTACGCATAGACCTAGCTCATGATGCCACTGTTGGGGAACGTTGCAGAAAATTAAAATTTTTCCTACGGTTTCACCAAGATCCATCTATGAGTTCATCTAAGCAACGAGTAACGGGAGAGAGTTTGCATCTACATACCACTTGTAGATCGCGTGCGGAAGCTTGCAAGGTGATGATGGAGTCGTACTCGACGTGATTCAGATCACCGATGTCCAAGTGCTGAACGGATAGCACCTCGCGTTCAACACACGTATGGTACGGGAGGCGTCTCCTCCTTCTTGATCCAGCAAGGGGAAGGAGAGGTTGATGATGATCCAGCAAGACGACGGCGGCGTGGTGGTGGATGCAACAGAACTCCGGCAGGCTTCGCCAAGCGACTACGGAGGAGGACGAGGGTAGCAGGGGGAGGAGGCGCCAAGCACAAGGGTGCAGCAGCCCCCTCCCTCCCCCTTTATATAGGCCTCAGGGCTGCGCCCTGGAGATCCAATCTCAAGGGGGGGCGGCCAAGGGGTGGAGTGCCCCCAAGCCAAGTGGGCGCCCCACCCCTAGGGTTTCAACCCTAGGCGCAGGGTGGGCCTGGGGCACACCAGCCCACTATGGGCTGGTTCCTCCCACTTCAGCCCATGGGGCCCTCCGGATGGGTGGCCCCACCGGTAGACCCCAGGACCCTTCCGGTGGTCCCAGACATTACCGGAGATCCCAAACTTTCCGTTGGCGAAATACCACTTCCTATATATTATTCTTTACCTCCGGACCATTCCGAAACTCCTCGTGATGTCCGGATCTCATCCGGACTCCAAACAACATTCGGTATGCTGCATACTCATATTCATACAACCCTAGCGCCACCGAACCTTAAGTGTGTAGACCCTACGGGTTCGGGAGACACGCAGACATGACCGAGATGACTCTCGAAATAACCAATAGCGGATCTGGATACCCATGTTGGCTCCCACATGCTCCTCGATGATTTCATCGGTTGAACCACGATGTCGAGGATTCGATCAAAACCACAGATACAATTCCCTTTGTCAATCGATGCGTTACTTGCCCGAGACTCGATCGTCGGTATCCCAATACCTTGTTCGGTCTCGTTATCGCAAGTCACTTTACTCGTCAGTAATGCATGATCCCGTGGCCAACACCTTGGTCACCTTGAGCTCATTATGATGATGCATTACCGAGTGGGCCCAGAGATACCTCTCCGTCATACGGAGGACAAATCCCGATCTCGATCCGTGTCAACCCAATAGATACTTTCGGAGATACCGTAATGCACCTTTATAGTCACCCGCCACGTTGTGACGTTTGATACACCCAAAGCACTCCTACGGTATCCGGAGTTACACGATCTCATGGTCGAAGGAAGAGATACTTGACATTGGCAAAGCTCTAGCAAACGAACTACACGATCTTTGTGCTATGCTTAGGATTGGGTCTTGTCCATCACATCATTCTCCTAATGATGTGATCCCGTTATCAACGACATCCAATGTCCATAGTCAGGAAACCATGACTATTTGTTGATCACAACGAGCTAGTCAACTAGAGGCTCACTAGGGACATATTGTGGTCTATGTATTCACACGTGTATTACGATTTCCGGATAATACAGTTATAGCATGAATAAAAGACAATTATCATGAACAATGAAATATAATAATACTTTTATTATTGCCTCTAGGGCATATTTCCAACAAATTTACCTTTACTACTTGTATCGGGTTATCAAGACCATGTGTTTCTTCAATAAGTGGTATAATAAGACCATGTATTTCTTCAACAGGAGGTAAATTCTTAACATCTTCAACTTTAATACCTTTCTCTTTCATTGATTTCTTTGCCTCCTCCATATCTTCAGGACTAAGAAATAGAACACCCCTTTTCTTCAGAGTTGGTTTAGGAGTTGGCTCAGGAATTGGCTTAGGAAGAGTCCACTTATTTTCATTAGTCAATATATTATTCAATAGCAATTCAGCTTGACCAACTATTCTTTCCCTGAAAACACAACCAACACAACTATCCAAGTGTTCCTTGGAAGCATCGGTTAGTCCATTATAGAAGATATCAAGTATTTCATTTTTCTTAAGAGGATGGTCAGGCAAAGCATTAAGCAACCAGAGAAGCCTTCCCCAAGCTTGTGGGAGACTCTCTTATTCAATTTGCACAAAATTGTATATTTCCCTCAAGGCAGCTTGTTTCTTATGAGCAGGAAAATATTTAGTAGAGAAGTAATAAATCATATCCTGGGGACTACACACACAACCAGGATCAAGAGAATTAAACCAAGTTTTAGCATCACCCTTTAATGAGAATGGAAATATCTTAAGGATATAGCAGTAGCGAGATTTCTCATCATTAGTGAATAGGGTGGCTATATCATTTAACTTAGTAAGATGTGCCACCAACAGTTTCAGATTCATCACCATAAAAAGGATCAGATTCAACCAAAGTAATTATCTCAGAATCGACAGAGAATTCATAATCCTTATCAGTAACAAAGATAGGTGAAGTAGCAAAAGCAGGGACATATTTCATTCTAGCATTTAGAGATTTCTGTTTCAGTTAAACTAATAACTTCTTAAGATCAGATCTATCATTGCAAGCAAGAATATCTCTAGTAGTTTCTTCATCCATAACATAACCCTCAGGAACAACGTGCAATTCATACTTAGGGGGAGAACCCTCATCATCACTATCTTCAATAATATCAGTTTCAATTATTTCATTGTCTCTAGCCCTAGCAAGTTTTTCATCAAGAAATTCACCTAATGACACAGTAGTATCAAGCATAGAAGTAGTTTCATCATAAGTATCATGCATAGCAGAAGTGGCATCATCAATAACATGCGACATATCAGAATTCATAGAAGTAGCAGGTTTAGGTGTCGCAAGCTTACTCAAAATAGAAGGAGAATCTAGTGCAGAGCTAGATGGCAGTTCCTTACCTCCCCTCGTAGTTGAGGGACAAATCTTATTTCTTTCATCTTTCAAGTCCTCATAGTGACCAGCAGATATAAATCCCAAGTAACTCAAGGAATAGAGCTATACCCCCCGGCAACGGCGCCATAAAATAGTCTTGATAACCCACAAGTATAGGGGTCGCAACAGTTTTCGAGGGTAGAGTATTCAACCCAAATTTATTGATTCGACACAAGGGGAGCCAAAGAATATTCTCAAGTATTAGCAGTTGAGTTGTCAATTCAACCACACCTGGATAACTTAGTATCTGTAGCAAAGTATTTAGTAGCAAAGTAGTATGGAAATAACGGTAACAGTGGCAAAAGTAACGATAGCTGTTTTGTAGTAATTGTAACAATAGCAATGGTAAAGTAAATAAGCAAAGCACAATATGTGAAAAGCTCGTAGGCATTGGATCAGTGATGGATAATTATGTCGGATGTGATTCCTCATGTAATAGTTATAACATAGGGTGACATAGAACTAGCTCCAGTTCATCAATGTAATGTAGGCATGTATTCCGTAAATAGTTATACGTGCTTATGGAAAAGAATTTGCATGACATCTTTTGTCCTACCTAGCGGGGTCCTAATGGAAACTAAGGGATATTAAGGCCTCCTTTTAATAGAGTACTGGACCAAAGCATCAACACATGGTAAATACATGAACTCCTCAAACTACGGTCATCACCGAGAAGTATCCCGATTATTGTCACTTCGGGGTTGTCGGATCATAACACATAGTAGGTGACTATAGACTTGCAAGATAGGATCAAGAACTCACATATATTCATGAAAACATAATAGGTTCAGATCTGAAATCATGGCACTCGGGCCCTAGTGACAAGCATTAAGCATAGCAAAGTCATAGCAACATCAATCTCAGAACATAGTGGATACTAGGGATCAAACCCTAACAAAACTAACTTGATTACATGGTAAATCTTATCCAAACCATCACCGTCCAGCAAGCCTATGATGGAATTACTAACGTACGGCGGTGAGCATCATGAAATTGGTGATGGAGGATGGTTGATGATGATGACGGCGACAAATCCCCCTCTCCAGAGCCCAGAACGGACTCCAGATCAGCCCTCCCGAGAGAGATTAGGGATTGGCGGCGGCTCCGTATCGTAAAATGCAATGAAACTTTCTCTCTGATTTATATGGAGTTGAGGTCGGTGGACGTCCAGGGGGCCCACGAGGCAGGGGGGCGCCCTAGGGGAGGGGCCGCGCCCCGCACCCTCGTGGACAGGGTGTGACCCCCCTGACGCTAATTCTTTCGCCAGTATTTTTTATTAATTCTGAAAAGTTGCTCCGTGGATTTTCAGGTCATTTCGAGAACTTTTATTTCTGCAAAAAAAAAATAACACCATGGCAATTCAGCTGAAAACAGCGTCAGTCCGGGTTAGTTCCATTCAAATCATGCAAGTTAGAGTCCAAAACAAGGGCAAAAGTGTTTGGAAAAGTAGATACGACAGAGACGTATCAATGTGCATCTCCATAGCCCGTTGGTTAGGCGCATCGATGTGAGACTTTCTTACTTTTTTCTTCTTTATATTTACCCTATCATCATACTCTATTCAACCCGTAGTGTTGTATCCATGGCTCGCGCTTATGTATTGCATGAGGGTTGAAAAAGCTGAAGCGCATTAAAAAGTATGAACCAATTGCTTGGCTGACACTGGGATAGTACATGATTTATACTTCCTGTTAAGAAGACAGAGCATGACAAGACTATATGATTTTGTAGGGATAACTTTCTTTAGAGTTGATATTCTGAAAGGCATGATTGTTTATTGGGATGCCTGAGTATTGATGTCTTTATGTCAAATTATTGAGTATTGCTTTGAATCACTTATGTCTTAATATTCATGCTATGACTAGATATATGATCAAGTTTATGCTAGGTAGCATTCCACATCAAAAATTATCTTTTTTATCATTTACCTACTCAAGGACGAGGAGGAATAAAGCTTGGGGATGCTGATACGTCTCCGTCGTATCTATAATTTTTGATTGTTTCATGCCAATATTATTCAACTTTTACATATTTTGAACAACTTTTTATATGATTTATTTGGACTAACTTACTTATCCAGTGCCCAGTGCCAGTTCCTGTTTGTTGCATGTTTTTGTTTCACAGAAAATCCATATCAAACGAAGTTCAAATGCAATACAAATCTACGGAGAATTATTTTGTAATATTTATGAATTTTACGAGGTGGAATCAACGTAAACGAAGCCCCGAGGCCTCCACAACCCACCAGGGCGCGCCACCAGGGCCCAAATTCACATGATTACTTATGACAAGACTTCTCCCATGTCCTCAGGAACAAAAACAACTACTCACAAATCACATTAATGTTTAATATCCGAGGGGTATTAAATAGCATAATGGATCTGAATATATAATCTTCCACCAAATAAACCAAATAGCATCAATTACATGATGTAATCAACACTAGTAGTCACCCGCATGTACCAATATGAGGTTTTGATAGAAAGATTGAACACAAGAGATGAACTGGGGTTTGAGATAAGATGGTGCTGGTGAAGATGTTGATGAAAATTGATCCTCCCACGATGAAAGGGTTGTTGGTGCTGACGATGGCTTTGATTTCCGCCTCCCGGAGGGAAGTATTCCCGGCAGAATCGCTCCGCCGGAGAGCAAAAATGCTCCTGACCAAATTTCGCCTCGATATGGCGGCGCTCCATCCCTAAAGTCCTCTTATTTTTCTACTAGGGCAAATGAATTTATATACCAGAAGATGGGCACCGGAGGAGCGCGCGCTGGTGCCTTGTGGGCACCTGGGTGGCCCCCTCTGGCACTTCTTTTCTCTAATAATTTTTATTTATTTCAAAATAAATCTCCGTCAAATTTCAGCTCATTTGAAGATGTGCAGAATAGGTATCTCTGACATAACTTTTTCAGGTCCAGAATCCAGCTACCGACAATCTCCCTCTTCATATAAATCTTGTATATTAAAAATGAAAATACATTAGAATTTCTCCATAAAGTGTTATAATGATTAAAAACACTATAAATAACAGTAGGAACACATGATGCAAAATGGACGTATCACGTATCGGTTAACTGGTTTGTATTGTTCTTTACTGTTGCCTCGGTCCAAGACCTATCTGGTTAACGGGTTTCTATTTGTGCTAAATTTTATGCTACGAACTTAAAATGGAATTTATATGTCATCAGGATTGTAATCTTTGATTTTTACGCAGTATATAGGAGTATGTTTTACCACGCCAAAAATAAAAGGCGGGCCTCCATTTACAGTGCTTTCATGCACACCGATGGCGGCAGTCTCCCCTGTAACCGCTCTCCATCTAGCAGATCAACCGAAACCGCCCACGCGAATTACGAGCGGCAAGAAAGACAGAGTCCTCCTGCCTTAACCCCTCACTCACACCGCCTCCACTCCTCTCCCCTCCTTTATAGCCAGCTTCCTCCCCGATCGAGCTTCCTGTCCGCGGGCACCGATCGATAGCCACTCTCGTACGTGCTCATGGCCATGGAGACCGGCACGGCAGCGGCCGCTCAGTCCACGCGCCGGCTTCTCCTCCCACTGGCAGTCTCTTTCCTCCTCTGCGCGCTCGCCGCCGGGACGAAGCCGCCGCCGCCGTCCTCGTCGTACATCGTGTACCTCGGCGCCCACTCCCATCGCGCCGGCGTCTCGACGGAGGAGGCGTCGACGTTGGCCACCGAGTCGCACTACGACCTCCTCGGCTCCGTCTTGGGCGAGTAAGTGCACTCCATGCATGCGCGCGCCGTGCACTTACGTACTACGATGAAATGCAATTGTCAAATGTGTGTCACGGCTGATCGATCGACTTGTGCGTGCATGCAGCCGGGAGAAGGCGCGCGACGCCATCTTCTACTCCTACACCAAGAACATCAACGGCTTCGCCGCCAAGCTCGAGCCCGCCGTCGCCGCAGCGATCGCCAGTGAGCCAATCATCTTCCTGCATGCATAGCACAGTAAATGTTTGTGTCGTGTATTCGCGCCGGACAGAAATTCAGATCCCGGCATATCGATGTGTTTCAGAGCGGCCCGGCGTGGTGTCGGTGTTCCCGAACCGCGGCGTGAGGATGCAGACGACGAGGTCGTGGGAGTTCTTGGGGCTCGAGAAGGCCGGCGTTGTCCCGCGGTGGTCGGCGTGGGAGGTGGCCAGGTACGGCGGGGACACCATCATCGGGAACCTCGACTCGGGCGTGTGGCCGGAGTCCCTGAGCTTCAACGACCGCGAAATGGGGCCCATCCCGGACACCTGGAAGGGGATCTGCCAGAACCAGCACGACCCCAAGTTCAAATGCAACAGGTACGTAGCCTCGTCATCTGCGGATTAGTTATTATTTCAGCTGCGGTGTCTTGTTCTGATTTTGTATGCGCATGCAGCAAGCTCATCGGCGCGCGGTACTTCAACAAGGGTTACGCGATGGAGGCGGGCCACCCGCCCCCCGACAGGCTGAACACGCCGCGGGACGACGTCGGCCACGGCTCGCACACGCTGGCCACGGCGGGCGGCTCCCAGGTCAAAGGCGCCGCCGCCTACGGCTACGGCAACGGCACGGCCAGGGGCGGCTCCCCGCGCGCGCGCGTGGCGGCGTACCGCGTCTGCTTCAACCCGCCCGTGAACGACGTGGAGTGCTTCGACGCCGACATCCTGGCCGCCTTCGAGGCCGCCATCGCCGACGGGGTGCACGTGATCACGGCGTCCGTGGGCGGCGAGCAGAGGGACTTCTTCGAGGACACGGTCGCCATCGGGTCGCTCCACGCCACCAAGGCCGGCATCACCGTCGTCTGCTCCGCCACCAACAACGGGCCGGACTTCGGCACCGTCAGCAACCTCGCGCCGTGGGTGATCACCGTCGCCGCCAGCACCACCGACAGGGCCTTCCCGGGCTACCTCATCTTCAACCGCACCAGGGTGGAAGGGCAGAGCCTGTCGGAGACGTCGCTCCGGGGGAAAGGCTTCTACCCTCTGATCATCGCCACCGACGCCATCGCGCGCGGCAGGACGGTCGAGGACGCGTAAGCACCCTCACTGACGTCCGAGCTGCATGCATCATCGCAGCAGTCTTGTCTTTGTCTTGAGGTTGAGCTCATTTGCGCGCTGCAGTCAGGTGTGCATGCTGGATTCCCTGGACGCGGCCAAGGTGACGGGAAAGATCGTGGTGTGCTGCGTGAGAGGAGGCGTCCGCAGGATGGAGAAGGGCGAGGCCGTGCGCCGAGCCGGAGGGGTCGGGATGGTCCTCGTCAACGACGAGGAAGGCGGGAGCAACGTCATCGCCGACGCGCACGTTCTCCCGGCCCTGCACATCAACTACACCGACGGGGTCGCGCTCATGGCGTACATCAAGTCCACCCCGTAAGCCACTCCTCGATCGCAATGTCAAATCAAATCAAGAACCTCGGTAACAATATGTGAACGGTTGTTCTGCTGGGTTGCTGAGTGGATTAATTTGTGCTCGTGTCAAGGTCTCCTCCTTCCGGATTCATCTCGAAGGCGACGACGATCGTCGGCGCGAGGCCGGCGCCGGTCATGGCCTCCTTCTCGTCGGTGGGGCCCAACGTCCTCAACCCGGAGATCCTAAAGGTGGCCTGATTTTGCGTATCGATCATGAGCACAGCCTCTTTTCATTTTGTATCCAAGTCAACAACTTGATGTGAATTCTATCACTGGGGTGGCAGCCGGACGTCACCGCGCCAGGAGTGGCCATCATCGCGCCGTGGAGCGGCATGGCGTCGCCCTCGGACCGGCCCTGGGACCAGCGCCGCGTCGACTTCACCGTCCAGTCCGGCACGTCCATGTCGTGCCCGCACGTCGCCGGCATCGCCGGCCTCGTCAAGACCCTCCACCCCGACTGGAGCCCCGCCGCCATCAAGTCGGCCATCATGACCACCGGTGAGTTCGAACGTCGCATCAACAGCTGTGTGTCTGCCACGACGAGCTGTTCATCACACTCATTGGGTTGTTGCCTGGTGCAGCGACGGACCTGGACCTGGAGCAGCGGCCAATCCTGAACCCCTTCCTGCAGCCGGCGACGCCCTTCAGCTACGGCTCCGGCCACGTCTTCCCGGCCCGCGCGCTGGACCCGGGCCTCGTCTACGACGCCACGTACCGCGACTACCTCAACTTCTTCTGCGCGCTCGGGTACAACACGACGGCGATGGGCAGGTTCAACGAGACGCGCTTCGCGTGCCCGGCCGTCCCCGTCGCCGTGCGGGACCTCAACTACCCGTCCATCACGCTGCCGGACCTCGCCGGCCTGACGACGGTGCGGCGCAGGGTCCGGAACGTGGGCCCGGCGAGGAGCACGTACACGGCCGCCGTCGTCCGGGAGCCGGAGGGGGTGCAGGTGACGGTGACGCCGGCCACGCTGGCGTTCGGGGCCGTCGGCGAGGAGAAGGAGTTCCAGGTGAGCTTCGTGGCGAGGGTCCCCTTCGTGCCGGCGCCCAAGGGCGCCGGAGGGTACGGGTTCGGCGCCATTGTCTGGTCCGACGGGCCCGGGAACCACCGGGTGCGGACTCCTCTGGCTATCAGGAGGCGCAAGATGTAGTGGGATCAGGATTAGGCGAAAGATCAGGCTTCAAAAAGGATTAGGCGAAAGATCGCGAGATTTTTTTGTTTGGGATTGATTACGTAGGCTTTCATTAGGCAGTGGTGGGCACGTAGCGAGAGGATGAATTATAGTGGCGGTGAATCTGGTCGTTAGGGGATAAGCTTTGGCAGTTTTGTAACCATCGATTGAATAACAACGAGATGATGGGAAATGAGATCTTATTACTTTTGTGATTTTCTCTCGCGCTTTTTTTTTTCTTTTTAGACAATCTTGTCTCGGGCGCGTGAGCTATATGTAATTAGCTAGTACTCTGCGTCAGCGCACCGGCCGAAACTTTCGGCCGGTCGGCTACCTACCGCTCAATGCAAGACCGCGTGGCCGTTGGATCTGGCGCTTTCTCCTCTTGGTCAATGCTACCACCCCACCACCAATCATCCACGCAGCGCTACCCCATCCCCTCACGGGCACCGGATTTGTGTGGCGCTGTAGGAGAGGGCGTTGCCCCGCTTGCCGGCTCACCCCGATCGCCGCTGCCCCCACCATCCGTCTCCCCATCGCTGCCGGTCGTCCATCTCCATCGCTGTTTTGCCCCCCCCCTAACACCCCACCGTAGACAGGTGTGTACCTCAGCCCGACAGTGGTTGCAACTTGCCAACATGTGGTTGCAGCATTCGGGTGGACCGTCCTCGCCATTGAAGCTCCCTGCACGGGTGTATGCTGAGCGCTTCGTCGTTCCCTATCATAACAAATCAGCTCAACGGTGGCAGCTTTTTGTTTGCCGGTTGCAGCAAATCAGCTCAACCTCCGCGGTCGCCATGGTCGCCATGGTCACCATGGTCACCGTCGAATAAAAGAAAAAGCTCGTTCCAGAAAATTTGTACACCGGTTCCAGCAAAACTCTTAGATGGGTGTAGCAAAACAAAAGGCATCGCTACCGTCAACCAACGCCGCCGTGCATGCATGTAGCAAAAAAAAGCTGCCGGCGGTAGAAAAAATAGGATGTGGTTGTAGCAAAGGTGTCGCTGGACCAGTAGGACGAACTCCAGTAGTAGCATTTTTGGGTGTTGGTTCCAGCAAACCTCCCAGCCGGTTCCAGCAAAATAGGTTGCGGTTGCAGCACCCCCGGTCCACCAGTCAAAATTGCCGCCGTGACCCGACACTTCGCCGCAGTCACCGGTTCCAGCAAAAATCAGGCGTGGTTGCAGCTCCGGGTCTAGAAGGTCGCAGTACTTGACCGCAGGGGAGGAAACGAGGACACGGACGAAAGTACGCCGCGGTGCCTTCCTCGTCGTCGTTCATGGTCTCCGCCATGAGCGTGCTAGCAACACGCGCGGGGATCAGCAGAGAGGGGGGGAGAAGCGGAATAGCCGCGGGCACGCTGGGGAGCAGCGAGGATCAGCAGAGAGGGGGCAGGGGAAGAAGCGGAATAGCCGCGGGCGTGCTGGAAAGCAGAGATGCGGGAGGTGGAAGAAATAGGGAAGAGGCAGCGTAGGTGGCGGCCCGCATCCTACGTGTCGCAAGTTGCTTCTCTGGGAGCGTGCGCGTGTGGATGCGGCCGGGCGATGCTTCGGCCGGCGCTCTGGGCCTAAACGTTTACCTATGTAAGTTGCCCGAATTTTGAATTCGGGTCAGTCGATTCGGGTGAGAAGAGGATGCAAAGCTATGAGGCCGAGTCGGGAGTCCAAATTAGTACAGTACTAGTAATTATGAGTTCATTGTGCAGCATAATCATGTCATAGGCATCATTTCTTTAATCCGAGAATGATGGTAATTCAAACCATGTAAAAGTGTTCTAGTACTACTGTATGTCCTTCGAAAACCCTGAACATGTTAGAATAAATCCGAGGCACACCGTCGATCCTCCGAGGACCAAGCAATCACACAAGCACGACACCGAGATTTGTTAACGAGATTCACCGATATGGCTACATCCCCGGGGCCTGACTATGGGTGCTCCTCCCCATCACACCGTCACAATACCGCACCCCGGCCGCCCGGGCGCCGGCACATGCCGCCGGCTCCCCCGCGTGCCCGTGCTATTATGTTGGCATAGGTTACATCGTGTGTCTACCCTCGCTATATATGAGAGGCCTAGGATACAAGTGTCCTACTTGAACACGACTCCATATCCTGTCTACACACCGTACGACTCGAAGTCCAACTGTAACCTAACTTGTACAATAATATTCGATACAACTCTAACAAACTCCACCTTGGCGAATATTCTTCACCACCTTGAATTCATCCATGCGTCGAACCTCCATGTACATTGAACTTGAGATACGCCATGAGCACCGCTGCTACTCCCAGACTCCATGTAACTCCACCTGCAACTGTAACCCCTTCTCGTCTTCTTCACAGTCAACCCTCGAGCAAAATTAAGTTCCTCATTACGCTATTTTGTGCTCCCAACTTTCGGAGAATCCGTTCAACATCATCACGCACCGATAACTTATCTGCGTGAAAATGAACAACTCACATATTGGATGTCACATACAAGAGTTACCTGAACTCAACATCACCGCTCTTTCTTGACCGTCTGTCTGAAACTTGAAGGAATTTCACCGTCGCCCTGTGTCCCCCCGAGTCAAATTCACAGTTGTCTCATCCTTTTTTCCGGATAGTCTCTGACATGTCCCACAGCTATAGCACTCCGTCTCCTTCTGTAGTTGTCATCCGCACTTTGCCATGTGCACTGAACACCACAGAATATACGACCATGTACTCTCTCAGCTTTTGACAATTTCAGACTTTCCGCCACTTTCTCTGATTCTCCACGGTCAACTCCTCGTCCATCAACTAGCACCGATAGACCCACCACCAACTTGAATCCGGTACTCATCAACACTGCTTCAGAACCCCTGCACAGTTTGTCTGACCACATGTCTGACCATAAGTGCCTTGGCCTGTCGCTATGTCCCGTGCTTACCGCACGCCTCGCCGCTATTACCGCGTCGAGCCTTTGATGTCCTGGTCGAGTCTCCCGGGTAGCTATCCCCCACTGCCTCAACCCCCACTGCAGAGAACCACCGATCATCACCGACCGATGCCGAGTATCACGTCTTCATCAGACCACTGGTACCCAGTCCGATCCACGTGTCTCTCGCTATCCCGCTGAAATAGGCTTCGACTCTCCGAATTCTTACGCCGTAGCCCCTCCATCAGCACAGAGTGAAGTCTTCCGCCGGACTCCAGCTCCACCTTCAACATGACTCCATGGTGGTTGTACGTGCCACCCTCCCGCGCCCTGTCAACTCCAAGCTCTCATGTGCACCGTCTTGAATCAACCCTGTGCAATAGTTTGTTGAAGCCGCACAAGCCCTCAAGCCTGCACCACGTGTTTCCACGCCCCAGAAGTCGGCCACCATCCGCATCACGCTCCTACGTCATCGTCGCTGAAATCACTGCCGTCTTCTGCTTTGACCGACATCTCCGTCGATCCGTCAGACATTCCAGTCCGACCCAGCCGAAATTATCCGACTGCAACCATGCTCCATCCTGCGTCGTTTTCCGCCCGCACATCTCTGTGCATTGCTTTGACGCCCTGTATATGCATGATCCTACCACGACGCGCTCCAGACTCCTGCTTCGAGCCTTATACGCACGTCGCCAATCTGCCATCATAATAGTAAAACCCCGTATCCAATTAGCAACACTTCCAAAAGAAATTTACCTTTTCCTGGTAGTCACCATGGGCGCAATAAAACTGTGCTCCCATAACCTCAAAAATTCTTTCCTTATTGTGTTGTTGTCCATGCCACGGTCAATACCAAACCATGCAGATTGCCTTTTCTTTCACCAACAAATCTCATGCCTTGCAGCCTCCCACGCATTTGGCCTTCCGTGACTCCTTCAAGCAGCCACCGACCATACATGTGCTCTGTTCAAAACAAATAGTAACAACCAAGAAATAGTCCCCCGTAGCCTGCACGTACGTGTGGCAAAGAGATCAACAAACAACTGTCCACAATGTTTCAACACGAAGTAGCTATCCAGACTCGTATTCTTTTGTTTTCTTTGTTTACCCAACATGCTCACAACTGGTCTATGGTCATCTCACATAGTGCAATTCTGCAGCAATCCAACGCGGTGCTGCCTTGGGCCCTCCACAACGAAAACTCCTGCCATCCATCAGCTGTGCCCCACCAAGCTTGGGCCGCACGCTCCTCAGGATCGAGCAGATTCCTGCAGCCCTGCATGCAGCATGCGTCATCTGCTCCTGCACGCCTAAGGCGCCGCCGTATCACGCTTTCCAAATCAATCGCCCAACTCAAGTCGATTACCAATCTCGCCGAATTGATTTTCTTTTTGATACCGGACTCTCGACGAGTTCTCCCGATCGACCATGCGAATTGCTTGAGACTGCTCATGCCGCCGCCTGTTTCCTGATTCTTTTCTGATCTCGTCGCGACGACCTCCGCAGAACAATTCTTCCGCACGTTGTCCTCGTGCTGACGATAATCTATCCTCTAAATCAACGATCTGCAGTCTCCAGACCTTGCAACCTTGCTCATGACACCACTTGTTACGCAATTTTGGGTCCGCTACACCAGCGTTTCCGACCCACATGCGTCACCAGGCCCAACCGGAGAGCAACACCGACTTATGAGAGGCCTTGGTCCCTCTCCCCCCAAAAGACTAGCCTGTTAGGAGGGGACACCCCCGCCCTTATAAATCGTGTTATGTCCCCACAACCGATGTGGGACTAAACCCAACAGAACATTTATCATAACTTCCTCTATATATTAGAAATATTCCTGAAATTTTTTCATGATTTTTGGATGGATAAGACTCCCCATGCAAAATTAACTCTAAGTGAACTAATTGGTAGATTAAAGATCAGTTAAATTGATGCACTTTTTTCTTAGTAAAATGTCTTGAAAACTACTCCCTCCATCTCATAATATAAGAGTGCTTTTACACTACAGTAGTATAAAAACGCTCTTATATTATGGGACGGAAGGAGTAGTATCTAGCCTTCCAATAATATTAGGAAGCTCTAATGAAATTTCCATTAATTTTGGAAATTCAAATAATACACCTGCAGTTCAAACCTCTATTAATATCAAAAGCAATTTATATTTATATATCTGTGTCTATATATGCCAATCAAACAAAGTTAATGTGGAACTTTATCTTTTTGTGCTTAGAAAATAAGGTGTGTAATATATTTTTAAAGTTAATTACTGTAAAATTTGACCAACTTTATAAAAATACACTTTTTTTTGCGGGTAACTTTATAAAAAAAATACTAACAACTAGTACAATACAAAATTTCAGCGGAAAAACTACAATGCCTAAATACCACCAATATCGATCAAACCCCAAAACTACGCGTTCACACTTCATGGTAGTATTCCCTCCATTTTTATTTATTCCGTGTATTACCTATGACAAAAGTCAAATTTTATAAAATTTGATCAAGTTTATAGAAAATAATACGAACATTTACAACAACAAAATTATTTGAGGTGGAAATATATTTAATGATGCATCTAGTGGTATTGATTTGATGTTGTAAAGTTTGACTTCAGAAAAAAATAAAAACAAAGGGAGTACTTTTTTCTTTGCAAATTATTCACAAGTGTGTTTTAATACACGCTCCACTACGGGAGCGCCCGCAATCCCTACTCGGCCATTTTTTTTAATTTTTTAGTGCTGGATTTACTTGTACCTGTCAGCTGGCACACACCACCGTCGCCCCTTGGGCGTCATTTACATTTTTTTTCTTGACCAAACAGTTAGCTCATCGCACAGAATCAGATCGCTAACGGGTGGACCATGTAGGGATGAGTGTATGCGTGTTACGCAATTTCGGGTCCGCTATACCAGCGTTTCCGATCCACATGCGTCACCAGGCCCAACCGGAGAGCAATACCGACTTATGGGAGGCCTTGGTCCCTCTCCCCCAAAAGACTAGCCTGTTAGGAGGGGACACCCCCGCCCTTATAAATCGTGTTATGTCTCCCCCCACAACCGATGTGGGACTAAACCCAACAATCTTCTCCTCACACATCGGTCATCCATGGGCCCGCTAACACCAACATTTTCAGCCCACCAACCATGACCGACCACCCGTGAGTCCACCGAGATTTATTCCGGTCACCTGGGCTCTGATACCACTTGTTAGAATAAATCCGAGGCACATCGTCGATCCTCCGAGGACCAAGCAATCACACGAGCACGACACCGAGATTTGTTAACGAGGTTCACCGATATGGCTACATCCCCGGGGCCTGACTATGGGCGCTCCTCCCCATCACACCGTCACAATACCGCATCCCGGCCGTCCGGGCGCCGGCACACGCCGCCGGCTCCCCCGCGTGCCCGTGCTATTATGTTGGCATAGGTTACATCGTGTGTCTACCCTCGCTATATATGAGAGGCTTAGGATACAAGTGTCCTACTTGGACACGACTCCATATCCTGTCTACACACCGTACGACTCGAAGTCCAACTGTAACCTAACTTGTACAATAATATTCGACACAACTCTAACAATGCGAGTATATAGCGCCTACTTATGTACCATGTTAAAGAAACAAGGATGGCCCATGTAGCGAGGTAAACAGTGCTTATTTTTTTTCTTGTTTTGGAAACGTCTAGAATGTTCATTTGTATGGTTATGTGTCCTTTTTTATTTATTATTGTTTTTCTAGGACAGGTGTTGTTCACTTTTTATTTTTATTTTTTATTCACCTAATTTTTAAGATGGGTGAATAATATTCAAATTTTTGAGCTTGTTTTTTTACAAATTCATGAACAGTTTTAAAACACATGAACTTCTTCCAAATTCATCAACCTTTTTTAGAACTAGCGAACCTTTTCCAAATTAGTGATTTATTTAAATCTGTGAACCTTTCCAAATCCATGTATGTTTTCTAAATCCATGCATTTTTTTCAAACTTGCAAACATTTCTCAGTTTTATGGTTTTTTAATTCATGAAATTTTTTCATTTTTGTCAAATCCACAACTTCTTCAAATCATTGAACATTTTCAAATCTGTGAAATTTTTGAGGTCATGAATTTTTTCTCAAATTCACAGATTTTTTTTCCAACTTCAAGAAAATAAATTCAATTCGTGAAGTCCGCAAACTTTTTCAAATGCATGAATCGATTTCAAATCAATGAACTTTTTTCAAACTCGTGAACAGTTTTTAAATTCATGAACTATTGTTAAATTACTCCCTCTGTCCTGGTTTATAAGTCCCCTTTGTATTTTGTGCCAAATTTTGACTAGATATTTAACTAACAAAATATTAATACATAACATCAAAAATTATACCGTTGGACTTGTATTTGAACATAGTTTTCAATTATATTATTTTTTATGACATGCATTAATTTTTTATTGGTTAAATCTAAGGTTAATATTTGGCACAAAATACAAAGGGGACTAATGAAGCACGACTGAGGTAGTAGTATTTTTTTAGATCCATGTTTTCCCAAAAGTCAACAGCCAAGCGGTCAATGGTTGACCATGAATCAAGATAACTTAGCGCTTGCGTCATTGCGTGAGCGAAAGGAGGGAACGAGCAAGCGAACCAGCGCGCTTGCTAGGCCAGCCCACACGAGACTGCTGCGTGAGTGCCAGCTTCGCGAACTGGCGTCCGAGGCGCCAATTAGGAGGTCTCGCCTATACAGCAGTTCACGCGCTCTTGAACGGACTAGCACTCGCGCGATCTCCAGTACTCTACACATGCACTTACCGCTACCTATAAATGCACTTACCGCTAGCTTTGACAGCTTGCGATCTCTACACATGCATCAGTCTATTTTTTAACCTTTTTACTTAAGATTTTGTTGAATTTTTAAAAATCGTTATCTTGAAAATTTTATAATTTGTAAAAAGTTCATGAATTAGAAAAAAAATCATGGATTCAAACAAATTCATGAGTTTGATTTTTTTTTCACGAACTAAAAGGTTTATTAATTTGGATAAAGTCTGCCAATTTGAAAAACAGTTCGCGAACTTTGAAGAAATGTTCAAGAATTTAAAAGGTTTGCGATTTAGAATTTTTTAAAAGAAAACAAAAAAGAAAAGAGAAAACTAAAACAAAAGAACAGAGAAAACCCCACTTGGAAAAAACCAGCAAAAACCACCGCAGAAAAAACCGGTGAAACGATGGATCTCAAAACCGTTGGAAAAAAAAGAAGAATGCAAATGTATGCGCGAATGAGAAAAGAAGAAACCAGGCAAAATGTTGAGCGTGTGTGCGCTAGTTGCAAAAACAACAGGATCTGGCGCATAAGGCCGAACAGGAATCACGCTCCACTACTACCCTTTGCGCTATCATGTGTAAAGGGCATCTTGAACCGGATACCGTATATGTCCGCGGATGGTAGGGACCAGTCCACTGGCAGTGATGCGAGAGTTGGCCATCTAACCATACCTGCATAAATTTCAAACTGAATTTCAACAATCCGGACAAATTTCATCAAACTCGATGAAAGTCAGCAAAGTTCGGACATAATTTGCATAAAATAGACGATATTTTGTCCGTTTAAGTAAAACAAGCCCGCGACACTCAAAGTAATTATAGAAAATAGCACAGTTCTTCCATAAATAGTGTGCAAATATCTCGAGTACAACAGTAGTTCAAATTCAACGAGATAACCGAATGTTCAACAAGTTTTTCGAAATCATCTAATCAAAATCAACCATGCTAGAGTTAGAACCAGCACGTGTCGTCTCACACAAACTGTTCCTTAAGCTTCATCCAAAAATGTATGAGCTGGCCTCAGTCCTGTAGTACATCATGGCAACACATGCTAGCTATAGAACGTGTAAATCAACATCGATTGAATAAATAAATTAACCAACATATAGCGTAATAGAAAGCAATACTTATGATCTCCATGGTTGACGAACCCAATGGCCACCTTATCTACACTCGGTGAATCGCACCATAAAACTTCATGATAGAGTCGTAGATGGTGTACCACCGATGCATTAGCGACTACACACTGCGTTTAAGGATGACGTGCATGTCGTAGAGCGCATGCCGAAAGTTTGGGTCCTTGTTCATTCCTAAAAAGTCCTCAGAAACGGCCAACCACGCATCACACAACAACTCATCCTCGATCACCGAGTGCCCCACCATCGTGCGTGCTTCTCTAGAAAACAACATGAAGTTAAAAAAAACTCAATGTCATTTGACCCAACACTTGCCAGGCGTGGTGTCCGTCATGGACGGCATCAACAGGGGTGCGGAGGGTATCTGGCTGCGAGGGATTCCTGGGTGGACACTAGCGTAGTTCAAGGCGCGCAAACATGTGGGTGGGGTATGCGGACGTACGAGGATGTCTGGGCGACGACCGAAGAGGTACAGTGACGACATGAGACGATGAGGGTTCGGATGAAAGGTAGGGGGAGCAGGAGTGGAGTGAAAGAAAAGGGGACGGGGTGAGGGATTTCGGCGGGGCGGGGGTGGCAGAGTCCTACGTGGTTGGTGTCCGGACTCCCGCAAAGCCATCTAAGTTTGCATTTAGTTTACGGGAATACGGACGTTCGGATCGATCCGCTGACGGATGAGGTACAATGTTGGATGACATAAGTGGTTTAAGGATAATCGTTGGAGATGCCCATATACTATTGCGTGAGCGCCGCACATGATTGCGATCATTTAAGCTGTTTTGATGGTGGGTCTTTATTACAAATCGAGTTGTCTCATGTATTAGACGACCCTTCTGACCTAGTTTAGCTAGTTGGTCTCTCTTGTAGGGGTTTAGAACGGTCGTCCTTCAATAACGCTATGTATTGTTTTCAGTTTAGCTTTTCTCATAAATCAAACATATAAATGGATCCCCTGCCCACTTCCTGATGCTCTGTCAAGAATAAAATATCACGTCCCAATTGCACTCACTGTTCCCTTTAGTTGAAAGAGGTGATAAAAGATCGGATCAGATATGATGTACTTCTAGTGCTTAAAATAGTCTGGCATTATTCTCTATCTTTGCTGGAAGTGCTACATCGGAACATCTCCATCACATAGTGCGAGCTCAACCCCACCTTTGTGAAATTATGAAAATAGTCAAAGATATGTAGTAGTTGGATAATAAAGTGATATCGCCTGCAGATCACTCATCCTATTGATGTACCTTTCCACAGCGCAAACACGTACGGAGGAATCATATAATCATCTTATACTCCTATATATATAAAATTCTGAGTTGATGATGATGATGTGTCTGCCATCTTTTACCAATAGCCGTCGTATCTAGATCTGGAGAGAATTCCTTATTTGACCCACTCTTAAAATTTAGTTCCCTTTTTGACCCAGAAAACTGTTTTCTTCCCTATTTGACACTCAAACTTCATTTTGTGTCTTATGTGACACTTTCATCCTTTTTTCCATCCAGGGATGTTAACTGGCACGTGCAAAGACAATTTTACCCCTGATGATAGTATGTCATTAGAAAAAGGTAGAAGAGGGGCGTGAACAAACAAAAAATATGACGAAGTGCACCTGTGTCATGTCCGGTTAGATACATGTGTACACTCGTGCGGCCATCAAACCAGCTAGCTTTGTTTAGAAAAAAACAGCTTTTTTTTTTTTGAGGGTATCAAACCAACACCGCGCGGGAAGTGTGGTAAAAGCAATCTCAAATTGACACAAAGAGGGTATCAAACCAGCTAGCTATTGCGTGCGTTTCCTGTGTGTGCAGCTAGCCGGATCGATTAGTCTGCTGTTTTATACATGCGTGAGATGCTTCTGTCTACGGCCGGTGTACGTACGTGTGTGGCGTACGTGGCTAGCTTTGCTAGTCTCGGTCGGAAGTGTGTTGCTTGGTCCCCCGCAAAAAAAAAAGGGTGAATTCCATATATGCCACTCAAAACTTGCCCGTACCCTCATCTGCCATTGGAAATTTCCCTCTCCCAAATATGCCATTGAAAATTTGCACCGTGTACAGATATGCAACTATGGCCAGTTTGACCGCTAGTTGACTGTCAAGTGGCATGTGAAAAGACGACTTTGCCCCTGGTACTGTAGCGGCAGCATACTGTAGCACTCCGAACAAATTTGGCCAATCAAATTGCGGGGCGTCTGTACTGTAGCGAGTATACTGTAGCATCCGAACAGATTTAAAATTCGAACATTTTTTGAATTTCAAAGTAAATCTCTGTAATTTCAAATTCCGAATTCCTAACAGTTTTTTGAAAAAATTGTACGCAATTTTAAAAAACTGGCATTTTTTTAAACGTGAATGCTACAGTACATTTGCTCGCAATTTCGTAAGTGGACAAATTTGTTCGGAATGCTACAGTGTACCGCTGCTACAGTACCAGGGCAAAATCATCTTTCCACGTGCCACTTGACAGTCAACTAACGGTCAAACTGACCATAGTGGCATATCTGTATGCGGTGCAAATTTTCAATGGCATATCTGGGAGAGGGAAATTTCCAATGGCAGATGGGAATACGGGCAAGTTTTGAGTGGCATATATGGAATTCACCCAAAAAAAAAAGTGTGTTGCTTCGTCCGTCATCGTCATCCTCGAGCGCTGCCGTCGCCGACTCGTGTAGTCTGTACTGGGCCACCACAACCTGTCACGTATTGCAGCTGGATCACTGAGAGCCGATCAATCTGTATCGCAATGGCTTGTGCGTGTGCAGCACTTGAGGCATAAACACATCTATGCGACATGACCCATTGACATGCCGCGTTCTAACTTATCACACGCTAGATTAATGTGTACAAATTTATATGCTACAGTAGAGGCTAAATGGGTTCATCACTGTTCCACTCATTGTATTATTATTATTAGTCTATAAATAATTTTGTTTTCCTTACTTATTCAAACATGACAAAATATTTCACATTACCTTTGTGCCCACGTAAATAATCTGTTCACATACTACATTAGGGGTAAAACAGTCTTTTTAGGTCAGACTTAACATCGTTAATAGCCGAAACTGACAGAAGAGTCACATAGGGAACAGATTGAAGTTTGGGTGTTAAAAAGGGGGGAAAACAAAATTCTGGGCCAAAAAAGGAACCAAACTTTAAAAAAGGGCCAAATAAGGAATTCTTTCCTAGATCTGACGCATACTAAGCAAACTGCCGTAGTTTTACAAAAAGATGTCCACACTTGTTTTCATATTTACAAACAACTCCTTGTCTCTAACATTCAGCTTTATCTCTTCCCCACCATATCCAGAAGGCCATGGAACAATCTGGTGCGGTGGCCGCTGCCGGCGCCGTCCACCCCCCTCCCCCATCTTGGTGTTCCGTGTAATGCACGGGCATCTTACTAGTAGATAGAAAGAGTTGGCGATGGTCGCTACTTTGCCGCCACGCCTTAGAGCAGTCTACAGCGGGGCCTCGAACCCGTCTCAAAAGCCCAGGCGGGCTGACCGCTCACTTAAAAAACCGACCCACCTGGGCGTCTTAAACCGTTCTAAAACGACCGGGTTGTCCGGTGCCCATCATATCCACCTCAAATATGAAACAGATATGTGGCAGTCTGGACGCGTCGTGCGCATCCGTCACGTCAGTCTGACCCACCCGACCTCACATATATCCCCTCTGACGAGCTCTAGACCTCAGTCTACTCCACTCTCTCTGTCCTCTCCTCTTCTCAATCTGTTCTATCCTCTTTCCAATCCGTCATATGCTCTTCCCAATCTGATCAATGGCGGACGACCGCATTGGCTCTGGCTCCAATGGCGACGAGAGAGACGTCGATGCGGCCTTTCTCTGCATTGCTTTGCGCCGCTTCCGTCTAGATCAGGTCGGCAGTAGCGGAGGCAGTTCATGGAGTGACGTGTCGTCCCCCTTCGTCCTCCGTCGCAGTGCGGGCGACGTTGCCGGGCCGTCCCGTCTGGCATATGATGTCGCTTGAAATACGTCGGTATTTCCCCAAACAGGAAGGGATGATGCAACACAGCTACGGTAGGTATTTCCCTCAGTTATGAAACCAAGGTATCAATCCAGTAGGAGAACCAAGCAACACTATGTAAATGGTACATGTCGGTGTCAAAACCGGCGGATCTCGGGTAGGGGGTCCCAAACTGTGCGTCTAGGCGGATGGTAACAGGAGACAAGGGACACGATGTTTTTACCTGTGTTGGGCCCTCTCGATGGAGGTAAAACCCTACCCCGCTTGATTAATATTGATGATATGGGTAGTACAAGAGTAGATCTACCACGAGATCGAGAGGCTAAACCCTAGAAGCTAGCCTATGGTATGATTGCTGTTCGTCCTCACGGACTAAAACCCTCCGGTTTATATAGGCACCAAGAGGTTAGGGTTACATAGAGTCGGTTACAATGGTAGGAGATCTACATATCCAGATCGCCAAGCTTGCCTTCCACGCCAAGGAAAGTCCCATCCGGACACGGACGAACTCTTCAATCTTTTATCTTCATAGTCCAGAGTCCGCCAAAGGCTATAGTCCGCCATCCGGACACCCCTAATCCAGACTCCTCAAGAGTAGCCCTCGAACCAGGCTTCAATGACGACGAGTCCGGGCGCATATTGTCTTCGGCATTGCAAGGCGGGTTCCTCCTCCGAATACTTCATAGAAGATTTTGAACACAAGGATAGTGTTTGGCTCTGTAAAATAAGTTCCACATACCACCGTAGAGAGAATAATATTTACACAAATTCAATCTGCTGACGTATTCCGTGGCGTGACATCACACCACGGCCAAGCCTTTATTCGAATCGTTTTTACTGCCCCACCTTAGCGCGTTTAGCGAGGCGGTTTTCTTGGCACGTCTTGTCAAAGTAGAGATCGTGTCCCCTTATTCCGGAATTCTCATTAATACGGGCGCGGGTAACCCAGTCGTGCCCGTTGGCACGTCTTCTCTATCGAAGGCGAGTCCCGAACGGTCAAGGGGAAGGCTCTTGGTATTCAACCTCTTTATAAAGAGACCAAGGCTCCACTCCTTTCTTTCAATCTCAATCGAATCCGCCCCTCGCCTCGAGTTCCAACACCCAAAGCTCCAGATTCAGGCGCTTCGGAGCTTCGATGATGTCCGGCTCCGACCTGCGAGGCCGGTGGATGCCTTCCTCCGTTACGGAAGAAGACGTGCTAAAGCTAAGAGATGCTAGGTATCTAACTGGCGAAATTTCGCTAGGCTGCCTGACCAAGGGCAGGTTATTCCCACTCCCAAGCCTGGCAAAAGCATGGTGTTCGCGTCTCACTTCCTTCGGGGGCTAGGCTTCCCGACAGACCCCTTCGTGAGGGGGCTCATGTTTTACTATGGGTTGGAATTTCATGACTTGGATCCGGAGTCCATCCTCCACATCTCATCGTTCATTGTCGTATGCAAAGCCTTCCTCCACATTACCCCTCACTTCGGATTGTGGCTCAAGACCTTCAAAGTGGAGCCAAAGATGATCAAGGGGCAGCAGGCAGAGTGCGGAGGGGCTGTTATAAGCAAGAATGCCGATGCTCCATGGCCCGAGGGCTCTTTTCAAGGGGAGCTCAGCCTATGGCAACAAGAGTGGTTTTATATCACAGCTCCCAGGGGCACCAAATGGGTGGCGCCACCTACCTTTCGCCGGGTCCTCCACATGGTGGCGCCATGGGTCAATAAAGGACTTGATCGAGGGCCGCCCAAGGACGTGCCTTTGTTGCAGGGCCGCATTCAAGACCTCCTAGAGAGAGAGATCTCTGTCGTAGTAGCGCAGTCATGCTGATTCGCCGCACCGCCTCGCAAACGCCGCCCCCTCCGCCTGTGGGAATTTAACCCGGAGGGACCACGAGCTCTCCAACATTTTATGGGCGCAACGCCCGTGGAGATGTACAAGCTTTTCTTCGGATCACAAGCGATGTGTCCGGACTTGACCGAGGACGCAGGTCTAAGCTGCAATCGCCCGGATACTCAAGTAAGTAGTCCTATACCCGGACACGCTATCCCATATTTATCACAAACTTGCCCTTTAAAAGAGTTGTCCCTTGAACAGGAGTGGGTAGCGAAAGCAAAGTTAATCAGGTGTCCGGCCCCCCTCCCTGAGACCACGCTGGATCCCGTGTTAACCAGGATGCTGGAGGTTGCGCCTTCGGAAGAAGGTGAAGGGGGGAACAAGAAAGCTACCATCTCGGCGAAGGAGGCTGTCAGGAAAGGAGGGATCGAGAATCCCTCCATCCAAGGGAAGAAGAGGACCGCCTCTGAAGATCCGGAGACCATGGTCTCAAAGCGGGGGAAGAAATCTTCGTCAGAGGGTCCTGCGCCGGGAGACACCTCGGTCGCATTGTGCCCCCAAGGGGATCAGCCCTCCACCAAGCCGTAAGTAAAAAGGGGAGTTTTTTTTAAAATAAAGGGTATCCCTGCCCTATTTCTTATGAAGATAACCAAAATTTTACCTTGTAGTTCGGATCTCAGCCCTTCTTAGTAGAGCTCATCTTCAGGGGATCTTCGTCCGGAGATGATGGAGAGCGAAACGCCTCCCCCTGCCGTACCGTCTTGCGAGGCGGGCGACCCTGAGGTGTCGTCGCGGAGGGTTTCTCCGAGTCCGGCGAGGACGGAAGGCAGTCGTATGCCTCCCAAAGCCCTCCGCGTCCGGCCTTCGAAAAAGGCCATCGGACAAGTCCGGCACCACCTGGCGTACGGTCGGAGGAGCTCAAGGATCTGCTCGGGCGAGCGTCTATCTCAGAAGATCACCGTGCGTTAATGGGTACGGTGATTGAAAGGATTTCATCCGCTGAGAGCGGATTGCACGGTTGTCGAAGTTTATCGATGTGTTTTGAGGTACGCAAAATGATGTACCTTCGGACAGTTCCGCATATAAAATGCGCCTATGTAGATAGTAGCCCCCGAGGCTCGGTGTGTTGTCAAAAATGACAGCGCGCCGAGGATCATGATCCCAGGTATAATATGTCGCCCTTCCTATGTAGGTGGCGAAGTGTCTGGTGGCTAGCCGGACTGATGAATTTGCCGAACTAAAGTGGCAACTTGACGTGGCAGATGCCGACATCGCGCTTGTGAATAAGCGGCTTGACGTCACAAGGTATGCGATTTCTCCGCGGACACCTGGTAAGGGAGCTTGATGCCCGTGCCTTACAACATGTATGCTTGATGCAAATGGTGCCGCTGCCATGGAGAACCTTCGGCGGAGCTCGCCCAACCAAGGAGCGAGCGAAAAAGTGATGCGTTGCCTTTAAAGGCGTCAAGAGCTAAAAGCCGAACAACCGCCACCGCCGAAGCAAGAAGGAAATGGCCGAGATGGCCGTGAAGTTGAAGAATGCTGCCGACCGCTGCAAGCTTCTTGAAAAGGAAGATCGAGCGGTGCAAGAGGACCTGAAGAAGGCCACTACTGAGGCCAAGGATGCTAGCTCTGTGATGAGAGCTATGAAGGATGAGCTACGTCAGGCCGGAGATATCGCGGCTGGAAAGCCCTTTCTGCTGCGGAGGAAGTTCGTGGATCCTAAATAAGCTCAGTTGGACCGGCTGTGGAGTGCGGAGGATGCTTATCTGGACTTGGCGGCAAGTGCCGCGGACGCGGCCGAACACTTCCAAGATCAAAAGGATCACGAAATGGAAAAGGTTTTTTGGTCGCAGTTCCATAATCCAGAGCGCCCTCTTCCATTAACCGATCGCTTGGCCGAATGGGCGGAGCTGAATAGTTTATCCATACTTGCCATGAAGGATGTCGTGAGTCTTTTGTGGCCGAAAAGGCCCGAGCCGAAGAGTTATTTTGGCTTGGTGCAGCAGTTCCTTGGTGCGGTGCCGCATATCAATGCAATGAGGAGGTCAGCATGCATAGAGGGTGTGTGGATGGCTCTTGCCCGTGTCAAGACATACTGAGCGGAGATGAAGGCCACCAATGTTGCATCCCAAGATTCGAACGGAAGCCGAGTACCTGTCGAGCAATATTTTCGTGAAGTTCTCGCAGGCGCTGCTTAATAGAGACGCAAAGGCTCAAGGATATTATGTTTGAATAACATGTATTATTGTGAAACAATGTTTCAATGAAATATAAAAGCTTTTTATACTTGCGCCTTCAAGAATTAAAATGCCTCCTGTGCGGTCGTTAATGTATATGTGTATATAACATGAAAGATGGCAGTCTTCGGCTTCAACCCCCACGCATATAATGCGGGGGTGTTTGCAAAAGGCGCATTTTTCACACTTGATCCAACGTCTTGGTCCTATAAAGGAGGTGGTAGCGCAGCAAACTAGGCAACCGGACTATAATGCTTTATCACTTTCACTTAGCCATAGGAGTTTGATAGTGGGGCTACTATATAGCCCCTAGGGGCACCGCGCTCACCCGAATTGGGCGCCAGATGTGCCGACCGAAACGCCCTTTGTCAATGCGGAGGAATCCTAAAGATTCTGGCAGGTCATCGAGTGGTTGACCAGTCTCACGTTATATCATGACAGTCAGTTTTTGGCTTTCTCTACTGAGGTGCTTGCCTGGCCGAACCGGGGCACAATCGCAGTAGTTCTTCTGGTGCCGCCTTAGCCGATAGAGCGGAACGTAAGGCAGCAAAACACAGGAGCCGGGCAAACCAAACATTTGACCAAAGACATGATTTGGAGCTGATGCATATAAGGCCTAACTTGAGACGCCGAACACTCCCTAAGGTATTTGGTCTTTATGAAAATGGGCTGAACAACGCCCTTGGTAATAAGCCCCTGGTGTCCAGGTACGCGCAAAATTCTGACGTGGCCCATGCCAAAACGCCAGCCTCCTCCTCGGTTATAGCAAGAAACCAGGAGATGTGTATCAACAAGAGACAGTAAAAAAGGTTTACGCAGGGTCTTGATCTTAAAAGAATCCTTGCAACGGGTCCCTACCGCACGTCTGCGCTGTGTCTCTCACAGTGCCAGATCACGGGACGGGTGTAGCACGGTGTTCATCTGTAAAAGAGAGGAACTTAGTTGAAAAAGATCGTGCGAAAATATATGTTATACTAAATAAACAAAGTACAATTCAAAAAATAAATAAAATTGAGCTTTATTGTCTCTTGTTGTACATGCGCGGAGCCCCTTGTACAGGGGTATGCGGCTAGTAAGCCCTTGTGTGTTTACGCCGGACTCGTCTAGGCGTGTCCGGGGTCTGAACGACCTGTTTAGGTGCTTTGATTGGTGAAGCCAGTTTAGTGTGTGGCTGTCAAGGCAGTCACACAATCTTCCGCGCTCGAGGAACACTCGGTATTTCCCTTTAAGGAGATGATGCCTCACAGACCGGGCATTTTAAGTGTAAGGGATGCATAATGCGGTATTGCGTTAAAGCGGCCAAAAGCTTCGCGTCCCAATAGTGCTTGGTATCTACTTGTAAATGGGGCGAGGTGGAAGGTTAACTTTTCGCGGCGAAGTTGTTGGGTGATCCGAACACAACTTCTAGAAGTAGAGAGCCCGTACAATGGGCATATGGGCCTGTCATTACCCCTTTAAAGGAAGTGTTGCTATGGCAAATTTTGGTTGGGTCTATCCCCATTTTGCGGATTGTGTCCTGATATAGCAGGTTTAGATCACTGCCGCCGTCCATTAGGACTTGTGTAAATTGGAGTCCATCAGTTATCGGATCTAATATCAAGGCAGTCCATCCCGCATTCCGGATACTTCTGGAGTAATCCTGATGATCGAAGGTGATTGGTTTTAACAACCAGTGGCAGGACTCCTCTGGATAGGCAGTATGGCGTGTATCTCTGTGGGCGCCGTTCTGTTTTTCCCTTTTGTCACGTGAAGTGAGTTTACTGTTTTGACTTCTTGTGGGAAATTCTTTTGTTTTCCGGTGCTCTGCTTGTAGGGTTCGTCATCGTCCTCGCTTGGTGTGTCGAGCCCCATGTGTTCGGCGTTGAGTTTGCCGGACTGCTTGAAGCTCTATGGGTATGATTTGCAGGCTTCTCGGGAGTACTGTGGATTTGGCATACCTTGTCCAAGATTTTGTTTAAGTTAGATAGCTCGTCCTGTTATCCTTAGGGGCAGTTTTTATGATTCTCGCTGTGAGCTTTTGAATCCGCGCTGATCGCCGTGTTTCTCCGGGCTGTTTCCCTTGGTCCGGCGCTGGTCCTTGCTGCGTCGCGGTTTCCCATTTCCATCCCTGACTTCGGATGTACTTGGTTTGCTGGTACTGCATCTTACCAGCCAGCTATCCTCTCCCGCGCAAAAGCGGGTCATGAGGCTTGTTAATGCGGCCATTGTTCTTGGCTTTTCTTGGCCGAGGTGTCTGGCGAGCCATTCGTCTCGGACGTTGTGTTTGAAAGCTGCTAAGGCTTCGGCGTCCAGATAGTCGACTCTTTGGTTCTTTTTAGTAAGGAATTTGTTCCAGAATTTTCGGGCTGACTCTCCGGGTTGTTGAGTTATGTTACTTAAATCGTCTGCATCCGGAGGTCGGACATAGGTCCCTTGAAAATTTTCCCGAAAAGCATCCTCGAGCTCTCCCAACTTCCAATGGTGTTTTCTGGGAGGCTTTTGAGCCAATGCCGGGCTGGCCCTTTGAGCTTGAGGGGTAAGTATTTTATGGCGTGGAGGTCATCTCCTCTAGCCATGTGTATGTGGAGGATGTAATCCTCAATCCAGACTCCAGGGTCTGTTGTTCCGTCGTATGCCTCTATGTTTACAGGTTTGAATCCCACTGGAAATTCATAATCCAGAACCTCATCGGTGAAACATAGGGGGTGTGCGGCACCCCTATATTTAGGTGTACCGTAATATTCGGATACTTGATGTGTTGCATTGCTTACTAGAGCTTGCTTTCTTGGCCCGTAGATAGATCTAACCGGGCCATCTTTTTGATGCGGATCCATGTGCGAATCGCGTGCCGGCTTGTGTGCGGCACCGTTTGCCACTCTATGTTTGCCATGGGGTCGTCTATCTGACCGGGTGTTCTCCTTATTCTTTGATTGCGGGGGTTCTACGGCCTCCTCATCAAATTCGGGCAGTAGTTTTCGCTTCGGGTAGCTCTTTGTTCGGCGACTATCACCGTATTTGTCTGCGGTGTTGAGTACTTTGCTCCTTCTAATTCTGAGCGCATCTTCCACTGTTTTGAGCTTCCGCTTCTGCTTTTTCAGGCTACGCGCAGTGGCGATGAGCCTTTTGTGGAGGTTCTTCTGCTCCAGCAACTTGTCCGGCGTGAGATCGTCCGGACTGTTATCTTCGCCGGGGACGGATTGACTATCGAGTTGTCTGTTCGGACGGTTGCTCGATAGCATGTTCGTCGTCCACCGGTTCGCCCTGCTCTATGGCTGGGTCTGTATGGCTGCTGTCTTTGTCGAGGCGGGATTTTGAGCGGCGCTTACATCGCCGTTTTGACTGCTTTTCGAGGGAATGATCCCTCATGGCGTCCCGTTGTTCCTCGTCGGCGCTTTCTTTAGGTGTGTCCACCATGTATACGTCGTGAGATGAGGTGGCTGTCCAGTGCCTTATAGGTGCTGGTACATGTTTATCTCCTACATCCTCGTCCATACCGTCGATGTCTTCGGAGTCGAAGTCGAGCACGTCGTTTAAACTTTCGACAGTGGCTACGAAGTGGGTGGTGGGTGGGCTTTGAATTTCTTCGTCGTCCGCATCCCAACCTTCCTAACCATAATCCGGCCAGGGCTCTCCTGATAAAGAGAGAGACTTTAGTGAATTCAGGATGTCGCCAAAGGGCGAGTGCTGAAAGATGTCCGCGGCGGTGAACTCCATGACCGGCGCCCAATCGGATTCGATTGATAGGGGCGCGGAAGGGAGTCCGGAGAGGAGTCCGACACCTTGGAGTCACAAGCCTTGCAAAGGACAGGGATGGTGTTCGGCTCAATCGCCGTAGAGATCGCAGCCCCCGAGGCGGTGTCCAGCCACCCGTCCTCGATCGGCGCAGTCGGCTCCGAGCGAAGGGTCGGAGCGACATCGGTGCGGCCTCCGTGGCATCGCTCAAAGCAGCAGAGCTAGATCATGCCCATCGTGATAGTGTGGCGCGCTTGGCTGTGGCTCGAACCCGTCGAAGATCAAGTCTCCGCGGACGTCAGCCGTGTAGTTCAAACTTCCAAATCTGACCTGATGGCATAGCTTTCAATCTGCTCCAGATGGCCAAGCGAATTGGCCCGCAGTGCAAAGCCACCGAATATGAAGATCTGTCCGGGGAGAAAAGTCTCACCCTAGACCGCATAATTCTTGATGATCGGAGGAGCCATCGGGCCTAAAGATGACGACACAGAGGAACTCTCAATGAAAGCACCAATGTCGGTGTCAAAACCGGCGGATCTCGGGTAGGGGGTCCCGAACTATGCGTCTAGGCGGATGGTAACAGGAGACAAGGGACACGATGTTTTACCCAGGTTCGGGCCCTCTCGATGGAGGTAAAACCCTACTCCTGCTTGAATAATATTGATGATATGGGTAGTACAAGAGTAGATCTACCACGAGATCAGAGAGGCTAAACCCTAGAAGCTAGCCTATGGTATGATTGTTGTTCGTGAAGGAAATATGCCCTAGAGGCAATAATAAAGTTATTAGTATTTCCTCATATCATGATAAATGTTTATTATTCATTCTAGAATTGTATTAACCGAAAACATGATACATGTGTGAATACATAGACAAACATATGGTCACTAGTATGCCTCTACTTGACTAGCTCATTAATCCAAGATGGTTATGTTTCCTAACCATAGACATGTGTTGTCATTTGATTAACGGGATCACATCATTAGGAGAATGATGTGATTGACATGACCCATTCCATTAGCCTAGCACTTGATCGTTTAGTATATTGATATTGCTTTCTTCATGACTTATACATGTTCCTATAACTATGAGATTATGCAACTCCCGTTTACCGGAGGAACACTTTGGGTACTACCAAACGTCACAACGTAACTCGGTGATTATAAAGGAGTACTACAAGTGTCTCCGAAGGTACATGTTGAGTTGGCGTATTTCGAGATTAGGTTTTGTCACTCCGATTGTCGGAGAGGTATCTCTAGGCCCTCTCGGTAATGCACATCACTATAAGCCTTGCAAGCAATGTGACCAATGAGTTGGTTACGGATGATGCATTACGAACGAGTAAAGAGACTTGCCGTAACGAGATTGAACTAGGTATTGATATCGACGATCGAATCTCGGGCAAGTAACATACCGATGACAAAGGGAACAACGATGTTGTTATGTGGTTTGACCGATAAAGATCTTCGAGAATATGTTGGAACCAATATGGGCATCCAGGTTCCGCTATTGGTTATTGACCGAGAATAGTTCTAGGTCATGTCTACATAGTTCTCGAACCCGTAGGGTCCGCACGCTTAACGCTACGATGACAGCTTTATTATGAGTTTATAAGTTTTGATGTCTCAAGTTTGTTCGAGTCCCGGATGTGATCACGGACATGACGAGGAGTCTCAAATGGTCGAGACATAAAGATTGATATATTGACTAATATATTCGACACCGGAAGTGTTCCGGACGTTTTGGAGAAAACCGGAGTGCCGGAGGGTTACCGAAGCCCCGGAGAGATAATGGGCCACATGGGCCTTGGTGGAAAGAGAGAGGGCGGCCAGGTGGGGCGCGCCCCCTCTCCCTATGGTACGATTGACTAGAGGGGGCGGCGCCTCTTCCTTCCCCCCCTCTCCCTTCCTTCCCCATCCTAGTAGGAGTAGGAAAGGGGAGTCCTACTCCTACTAGGAGGAGGACTCCTCCTCCGGCGCGCCTCTAGGGCCGGCCGCCTCCCCCTGCTCCTTTATATACGGGGCAGGGGGCACCCCATAGACACACAAGTTGATCTACGATCGTTCCTTAGGCGTGTGCGGTGCCCCTCCACCATATCCCACCTCGGTCATATCGTCAGCAGAGTTTAGGCGAAGCCTCGCTACCGTAGAACATCATCATCGCCACCACACCGTCAGGTCGACGAAACTCATCCCAAGCTTTGCTAGATCGGAGCCCGGAATCGCCATCGAGCTGAACGTGTGCTGAACTCGGAGGTGCCGACGCTCGGTGCTTGGATTGGTCGGATCGTGAAGACGAGGGACTACATCAACCAGCGTTGTGTTAACGCCCGCCACGGTCTCACGAGGGTACGTGGACAACACTCTCCCCTCTTGCTATGCCATCACCATGATCTTGCGTGTGCCTAGGAATTTTTTGAAATTACTACGTTCCCCAACAGGCATCCGAGCCAGGTTTTATGCGTTGATGTTATATGCACGAGTAGAACACAAGTGAGTTGTGGGCGATACAAGTCATACCGCTTACCAAAGATGTCATACTTTGGTTCGGGCGGTATTGTTGGATGAAGCGGCCCGGACCGACATTACGCGTACGCTTATGAGAGACTGGTTTTACCGCCGTGCTTTGCACACATGTGACTAGCGGGTGTCTGTTTCTCCAACTTTAGTTGAACCGAGTGTGTCTACGCCCGGTCCTTGCAAAGTTTAAAACAACACTAACTTGACGAACTATCGTTGTGGTTTTGATGCATAGGTAAGAACGGTTCTTGCTCAGCCCGTAGCAGCCACGTAAAATTTGCAACAACAAAGTAGAGGACGTCTAACTTGTTTTTGCAGGGCATGTTGTGCTGTGATATGGTCAAGACGTGATGCTATATTTTATTGTATGAGATGATCATGTTTTGTAACCGAAGTTATCGGCAACTGGCAGGAGCCATATGATTGTCACTTTATTGTATGAAATGCAAACGCCCTGTAATCGCTTTACTTTATCACTAAGCGGTAGCAATAGTCGTAGAAGCAATAGATGGCGTAACGGCAACGATGCTATGATGGAGATCAAGGTGTCGCGCCGGTGACGATGGTGATCATGACGGTGCTTCGAAGATGGAGATCACAAGCACAAGATGATGATGGCCATATCATATCACTTATATTGATTGCATGTGATGTTTATCCTTTATGCATCTTATCTTGGTTTGATTGATGGTAGCATTTTAAGATGATCTCTCACTAATTATCAAGAAGTGTTCTCCCTAAGGATGCACCGTTGCGAAAGTTCTTCGTGCTGAGACACCACGTGATGATCGGGTGTGATAGGCTCTACGTTCAAATACAACGGGTGCAAAACAGTTGCACACGCGGAATACTCAGGTTAAGCTTGACGAGCCTAGCATATACAGATATGGCCTCGGAACACAGAGACCGAAAGGTCGAACGTGAATCATATAGTACATATGATCAACATAGTGATGTTCACCATTGAAACTACTCCATCTCACGTGATGATCGGACATGGTTTAGTTGATTTGGATCACGTAATCACTTAGATGACTAGAGAGATGTCTGTCTAAGTGGGAATTCTTTAGTAATATGATTAATTGAACTTTAATTTATCATGAACTTAGTCCTGATAGTATTTTGCAAATTATGTTGTAAATCAATAGCTTGCATTGTTGCTTTCATATGTTTATTTTGATATGTTCCTAGAGAAAATTGTGTTGAAAATGTTAGTAGCAATGATGCGGATTGGATCCGTGATCTGAGGTTTATCCTCATTCTCGCACGTAAGAATTATGTCCTTAATGCATCGCTAGGTGACAGACCTATTGCAGGAGCGCGTATGCGCACGTTAGAACGTTTGGCTAGCTCAATATGATGACTAATTGATAGTTTAGTGCACCATGCTTAACGGCTTAGAATCGGGACTTCAAAGACGTTTTGAACGTCATGGACCATATGAGATGTTCCAGGAGTTGAAGTTAATATTTTAAGAAAATACCCGAGTTGAGAGATATGAAGTCTCCAACAAGTTCTATAGCTAAAAGATGGAGGAGAATTGCTCAACTAGTGAGCATGTGCTCAGATTGTCTGGGTACTTCAATCGCTTGAATCAAGTGGGAGTTAATCTTCCAGATAAGATAGTGATTGACAGAGTTCTCTAGTCACCATCACCAAGTTAGTAGAACTTTGTGATGAACTATAGTATGCAAGGGATGACGAAAATGATTCCCGAGCTCTTCGTGATGTTGAAATCGACGAAGGTAGAAATCAAGAAAGAGCATCAAGTGTTGATGGTTGACAAGATCACTAGTTTCAAGAAAAGGGCAAAGGGAAAGAATGGGGAACTTCAAGTAGAATGACAAGTAAGTTCTCACTCCCACGAAGAAGCCCAAAGCTGAACCAAAGCCTGAAACTGAGTGCTTACACTGCAAAGGAAATGGTCATTGGAAGCGGAAATGCCCTGAATATTTGGTGGATAAGAAGGATGGCAAAGTGAACAAGGGTATATTTGATATACAGGTTATTGATGTGTGCCTTACTAGTGTTTATAGTAGCCCCGAGTATTTGATACTTGTTAGGTTGCTAAGATTAGTAACTCAAACAGGAGTTACGTATAAACAGAGACTAGTTGAAGGGAAGTGACGATGAGTGTTGGAAGTAGTTCCAAGATTGATATGATCATCATCGCACACTCCCTATACTTTCGGGATTAGTGTTAAACCTAAATAAATGTTATTTGGCGCTTATGCTGAGCATGAATATGATTTGATCATGTTTATTGCAATACGGTTATTCATTTAAAGTCGAGAATAATTGTTGTTCGCTTACATGAATAAGACCTTCAATGGTCATACACCCAATGAACATAGTTTGTTGGATCTCGATCGTAGTGATACACATATTCATAATATTGATGCCAAAAGATGAAAAGTTAATGATGATAGTACAACTTATTTGTGGCATCGCCGCTTGGGTCATATCGGTGTAAAGCGATGAAGAAACTCCATAAAGATGGATTTTGGAATCACTTGGTTATGAATCATTTGATGCTTATAACCGTGCCTTTTGAGCAAGATGACTAAAACTCCGTTCTCGGAACAATGGAACAAGCTACCGACTTATTGGAAATAATACATACCGATGTATGCAATCCAATGAGTGTTGATGCTCGTGGCAAGTATCGTTATTTTCTGACCTTCACAAGATGATTTGAGCAGATATGGGTATATCTACTTGATGAAACATAAGTCTGAAATAGTTGAAAAGTTCAAAGAATTTCAGAGTGAAGTGGAGAATCATCGTAACAAGAAAATAAAGTTTCTACGATCTGATCGTGGAGGAGAATATTTGAGTTATGAGTTTGGCCTTCATATAAAACAATGTGGAATAGTTTCACAGCTCATGCCGCTTGGAACACCACAACATTATGGAGTGTCCGAACGTCGTAACCGCACTTTATTAGATATGGTGCGATCTATGATGTATCTTACCAATTTACCACTATCGTTTTGGGGTTATGCATTAGAGACAGTTGCATTCACTTTAAATAGGGCACCATCGAAATCCGTTGAGACGACACCATATGAACTGTGGTTTAGCAAGAAACCCAAGTTGTCGTTTCTTAAAGTTTGGGGCTGTGATGCTTATGTGAAAAAGTTTCATCCTAATAAGCTCAAACCCAAATAGGAGAAGTGCATCTTCATAGAATACCCAAAGGAAACTGTTGGTTACACCTTCTATCACAGATCCGAAGGCAAGATATTCGTTGCTAAAAATGGATCCTTTCTAGAGAAGGAGTTTCTCTCGAAAGAAGTGAGTGGGAGGAAAGTAGAGCTTGATAAGGTAATTTGTACCTTCTCCCGAATTGGAAAGTAGTTCATCACAGAAATCAGCTCCAATGATTCCTACACCAATTAGTGAGGAAGCTAATGATGATGATCATAAAGCTTCAGATCAAGTTACTACCGAACTTTGTAGATCTTCCAGATTAAGATCCACACTAGAGTGGTATGGTAATCCTATTCTGGAAGTCATGTTACTACCCATGATGAACCTACGAACTATGAGGAAGCGATGATGAGCCCAGATTCCGCGAAATGGCTTGAGGCCATGAAATCTGAGATGGGATCCATGTATGAGAACAAAGTATGGACTTTGGTGGAGTTACCCGATGATCGACAAGCCATATTGTATAAATGGATCTTCAAGAGGAAGACAGATGCTGATAGTAGTGTTACTATCTACAAAGCTCGACTTGTCACAAAAGGGTTTTCGACAAGTTCAAGGTGTTGACTACAATGAGATTTTCTCAACTGTAGCGATGCTTAAGTCTGTCCGAATCATGTTAGCAATTGCCACATTTTATGAAATCTGGCAAATGGATGTCAAAACTGCATTCCTTAATGGTTTTCTTAACGAATAGTTGTATATGATGCAACCAGAAGGTTTTATCAATCCTAAAGGTACTAACAAAATGTGCAAGCTCCAGCGATCCATCTATGGACTGGTGCGAGCATCTCAGAGTTGGAATATACGCTTTGATAAGTTGATCAAAGCATATAGTATTATACAGACTTGCGGTGAAGCCTGTTGTCGGTGCCAAAACCGGCGGATCTCGGGTAGGGGGTCCCGAACTGTGCGTCTAGGCGGATGGTAACAGGAGACAAGGGACACGATGTCTTTACCCAGGTTCGGGCCCTCTCGATGGATGTAAAACCCTACTCCTGCTTGATTGATATTGATGATATGGGTAGTACAAGAGTGGATCTACCATGAGATCAAGGAGGCTAAACCCTAGAAGCTAGCCTATGGTATGATTGTTGTAATGGTTGTCTGTCCTACGGACTAAAACCCTCTGGTTTATATAGACACCGGATAGGGCTAGGGTTACATAGAATCGGTTACAATGGTAGGAGATCTACATATCCGCATCGCCAAGCTTGCCTTCCACGCCAAGGAAAGTCCCATCCGGACACGGGGCGAAGTCTTCAATCTTGTATCTTCATAGTCTTGGAGTCCGGCCGACGACGATAGTTCGCTGTTCGACACCCCTAGTCCAGACTCCTCAAGAGCTCCCTAAACCAGGCTTCAATGACGATGAGTCCGGCGCGCATATTGTTCGGCATTGCAAGGCGGGTTCCTCCTCCAAATAATTCATAGAAGATTGTGAACACCAGGATAGTGTCCGGCTCTGCAAAATAAATTCCACATTCCACCGTAGAGAGAATAATATGTACACAAGTTCAATCTGCTGACGAATTTTGTGGCATGACGTCACACCACTACCAAGCCTTTACTTGAATCGTTTTTTATTATACCACCTCAGCGCATTTAGCGAAGCGGTTTCCTTGGCACGTCTTGTTGAAGCAGAGATCATGTTCCCCTTATTCTGGGATTCCCATGAATACGGACGTGGGTAACCCAACCGCGCCATTGATGGTGGCGCTTGGGAGATAAGTGAGTTTTACCAGGCCGGTGCGGACGCATAGTCTTCGTCCGCCCATATATAAGGGGATAAGCATCCACCCTTTTTTACCTACGCCTTCTTCCTCCTTTGCTTATCCATCTCCGCGCACTCGAGCTCCAGCGCCCAAGTTCGCACATCTCGCCTCAACCTTCTCCAGCCATGTCCGGAGCGGGAGGCAAGTGGGTGGCCTCCTCCATTACGGAGGGGCACATCGAAGATCAAGCGCACGGATATCTGTCCAAATGACATCGGCACCGGCTGCCCGACAAGGGGCAGCTCATCCCCACCCCCAGGCCCCATGAGAGGATGGTCTTCCTTCCCCATTTCCTCCACGGACTGAGCTTTCCGCTTCACCCCTTTGTCCAGGGGCTCATGTTCTACTACGGCCTAGATTTCCACGATCTGGCGCCAAACTTTATCCTCAACATCTCGGCGTTTATCATCGTGTGCGAAGCCTTCCTCTCAAGATCCAGCCCCACTTCAGCTTGTGGCTCAAGACCATCAATGTCAAGTCAAGGTAGTGAAGGGAATCAAAGCGAGGCGGAGGCGCCATGTTGGGTAAGATACCCAACGTCGTCTGGCTCGAGGGTGCCTTCGTGGAAACCATCAAGGGATGGCAATCGGGTGGTTCTACATCACCGAGCGCGTGACCCTAAATGGGTAGCGGCCCCGAATTTAGATCCGAATCCCCACGCTGCTCACCTCTTGGAAGGACAGTGGCCTGACCTGGGGTGATTCAGAGGAGCTGACCGGACTCCAAGCCTGTATCCAGAAGCTGGTGAACAAGAAGCTCAAGCTTGTCAACCTGGTCCAAGTCATGCTCATCCGCCGGATTCTCCCATGCCAAGAACGGGCATTTAAATTGTGGGAGTTCAATCTGGCACAGCACCAAACCTTGGGCAGGCTCTTCGACACTAGGTACGAAGATGCCTGGAAAGTGCTCTTCAAGGGCGCCGAAGCTCCCGTGATCCGCCATCAAGATCGCATGGATTTCGCCGCAAGATCCACCGACGAGGTAAGTGATTCTACCCTTTACGGGACACTTGTTTTAATAGTTTGACCCTCACGCGGATTTAATCTCCTTTTCCTTTGACAGATTGGATGAAGAAGGCCGAGCAGATCATCCGTCCGGCCCCATGCCGAAAAACCCAAGAGACGCCTGCCTAGCGGGTTGCTGGTTCCGGCGCCGCATGTGGTGCCGGAGAAGAAGGCCAAGAAGGAGGCCACGGGTACTCGAAAGAGTTCCCGTTTTCAGGTGTCCGATGACTTCGAGGCGGACTCCTCCCCCGAAGGCGAGGAGGAGGAAGAAGACTCTCCCCTGGAGGGGGGGGAGAGAGGAAGAGGAAGGCTTCCCCAACGAGGGAAGCCGAGGGGTCCAAGAGGGGAAGGACCCTTCCTCCGGACGGCTCCGCCAAAGCCAATGATGGCAACGAGGAGTGGCCCTCAAGGGCCAAGCCCCTGGCAAGATCATAAGTATCCGGATTCTTGAGTGATTTGTAATTTCTTTTTCGTGCTACACAGTGTCCTTCTAATGCCGCATACTATCTATAGCCCGGCCGAGGAGGATCTTCCCGCTTCATCCAGCGGGTCCTTGGCCCTGTCGGATGTAGATTCCATTCGACCGCCTCCACCCCGCGCAAGCCGAGGACGCCGAGGTGGGATCCTGTGAGGGGACCCGCCAGAGGGGAGGCCCGAGGTGCCACAAGGCAACCTCCGGACTTTCGTGCGGACTCGCGCCGTAACCCGCTGTGGTTCCGAGTCCGGCAGCGCCCTTCGCAAGAAGGGAAAGACCGTGACACCGCAGCCTGGCCCAACCGAGGCGCCGGACGACTTGTTGGAGGCGCCAACAGTGCTTCCATCAGGAAGAGCACCGCACTATCATGAGTGCGGTGATTCAAGGTTCAGCTTCGCCAAGGGCGGGCCGACTGAAGCTCGCAGAGCCTTCTAACAAAGCTTTGAGGTAAGAAGTTTAAAATATGTAATGTGATACCGCCTAGACAGAGCCCCGATGCTCGGTTCGGTGTTTGGAAAGAAAAGCCGGACCGAGGATCTAAAAAGATATACGCAGGATTGCTAAAAATTATGTCAATATGGGTTTGCAGTGCGCGCCTTGACCTCTCGCCAGACCGATCATGGAGGTCGGTGTTTTGAAGCAGACCTCGAGCGGTCTCGAGCAAGAGCTCGGCCGTGCCAAGAAGCAGCTCGAGGACAAAGAAGGTGAGTAACACCACTTTGAAATTTTACCTTACAGAAAAGGATTTAGGTTGCAATAAAAATAACAAGGATAACGTGGGTACTGTAGGGGCCACGAATGAGGTGGCGACCCTGAAGAAGGCCGTGTCCACGGCCGAACGCAATGTGGCCGCGGAACGGGCAGAGCGAGAGAAGCAGGAGGCGCGGGTGGCGGAGGTGCGGCAAGAGCTCCAGGCTCTCATGGAAAAGCATGAGAGTTTGGAGCACGGCTCAAAGACTCGAGAGTCCGAGCTTGCCTCGGCTCTTGAAAGTGCCAAAGCCGCCAAGGCCGAGGCCCATAAGTCCCTCCAGGAGATTGAGACGGTGAAGAAAATAGCGGCGGGTAAGGCATTTTTCATGCAAAGCAAGCATGTGAATGTAAATTACCTGTTACTTACCCGGATTCAGAGCTCTCCAGGGGCGTTTGCAGATCTGCCTTGCAGCGTCCGATGCTGCCGCATTCTACCGGGCCGAGGAGGGGAGCTCAACGGAGAAGGTATTTCGTCTCCAGACGCCGAGGCCGACATCCAGCTGTTTCTAGCGACCAGTGAAGCAGCTGGTCGAGCTCCACAAGGTAGCCGAAAGGCCATGAAGGGCCTCATAGTCCGGCTGTGGCCTCGGAGAGGCCATGCCCGGAGCTACTTCGCCTCGGCGGCGGCCGGTGGATGCGTGCCCTGGGTGGAGGTCATCAAGCGCCCGCCTACATTGAAGGTGCCTGCCGGGCCCTTGCCCACGCAAAGGTGCACTCGGGCAGGCTGGATGTCGAGAGGCTTCGACGCGCGCAACGGCGGGAAGGAGTATCGACGCCCAAATGTACTATAAGACTGTCTCAAGGGTGCCCGCAAGATTGCGGATGAGTGCCCCAGTAGATGTAATTTTTAGTAGACTCGCAATGTGTTATCCCGGCGCTGAAACTTTGTTCATATGCGCTAAGCAATGCTTGTTTGATTTAAAATATTACCTTCAGGCGCCGCTTATCAAATCGAGAGATGGCAACTCGTCGGCTTCAAGCCCCCATGCCACGAAAGTGCTGGGGTGTTCGGGATAAACTTGAGCGCTCTTGTTCCCATTTTGGGTCCATCTAGGAGGCGCCAACACAACGAACAAGGCAACAGGACTTATAATGCTTGAACACTCTCACTTAGCCATAGAATTCTATAATTTTAAATTTTGGCGAAGCCCCTAGTGTTCGAAGATCAATTGGGCGCTATCCACGCCTTTGGCCGGACACAACCGGTTCCTCGCTTCTAAGCGGCATAAGTCTTTAAGGACTCAAAAGACCTCTCAAACAGCGACCAGCTCTCGCCTTATCATGACAAATAGTTTAGCTTTCCATCGAGGCGCCGCCCAGCTCAACCGGGCGCAATCGCAGTGGTTCTCCAAAGTGCTACCTTAGCCGACGGAACGGAACGTAAGGTACCAAAACATGGGAGCGGGCAAACCCAACTATTGACCCAAGACATGTTTCGAGCCGATGCATATAGTGCTATAAGTTCGGGTGCCGACTTAGAAAGTGTTCGGACTTCACACCATAATGCGGGGAACATAAGCCCTCGTGTATTCGGCCGCACTAAATTGTATGGATGCAAGGTTTCATAAATGAACATATATATAAATAAAGGAATGCAATTATAAGTTAAAAAGTGATGCATTGTTTATTCAAGGAATTCGCCATGAGTGCGTAACGATACAAATAGTGCGTAAGCAAGGGAGTGGACTATTTTAAACATGTCCTCCGAGGGTGGGCTGGAATTGTGTAATAAACAGATTTAATGCTCGTAATGGAGACCACCCGAGTGTTCGTCAGTAGCCCTTGTTCCTCCCTGGCTGTTGCATCGTGAGTTTGGCGATCTATCGCTGACAGGCCTCTTCGAACGGAGTCCCGTGGATAAAAATAAAAAGGAAAAAAAAGAGCGACACACTTAGGAGCCCCCGTGTGGTCGAGCCGCACTGGGCTCTGTTGTGGTCGTGCCCTCCCCTATGCCCAAGGTATCTCCAGAGCGTAATGATGTACGCGAAAAGCTGGTCTTGCAATCATGCTAGGGCTGGGGTTAGCCGCATTGCTACGCTGCGTTCTGAACGCGCTGTGGGGTCTTGGTGTATGTTACTCCGGCGCGCTTAATCATGTCCGGTCTTTTAACGGCCGGACTCAAAATTGCCTTAAGAGGCTGCTCAGATTTCCGCCGAGAGCCGCTATGTGTTCCTCCGCTCGAGGGAGCGTTCGATGTTTCGCTGACCGTGATGACCCCACGAGGGCCTCGCATCTTGAGCTTGAGGTATGCATAATGCGGCACCGCATTGAACTTTGCAAACGCGTTCGTCCGAAAGCAGGCGTGATAGCCGCCGCGAACAGGACTATGTCGAAGATTAACTCTCGCTCGAAATTATCCGGGATCCGAAGACCACTTCAGCGCGGACCGAGCTCTGTATAGTTGGCCTCGACACCGGTATGACGTCTTTGAAGGTCGTCTTTGTTGGTTTAATCCTTGAGGGGTCTATGCCCATCTTGCGCACTATATCTTGATAAAGCAGGTTTAGGCTGCTGCCGCCGTCCATGAGGACTCTAGTGAGGTGAAACCCATCGACGATTGGGTCTAAAACCAATGCGGCGAATCCGCCATGGCGGATACTGGTGGGGTGGTCCCTTCGATCAAAAGTGATCGGGCAAGAGGACCATGGATTGAACTTCGAGGCGATGGCTCCATCGCATATACATCCCGGCGCACGCTCGCCCTCTTGGGTATGTGGGTTGCGATATCATATTTCCGTCCGCACTTGTGGGGGAAACCTTCATCCTCATTGTTCGGGCGGACGGTCTCCTCCTCGCCGCCGCTATGTAGCCCTTGTCATTGTTTTCGGTGATTAACTTGCTCGCTCGCTTGAATACCCAACAAACTCGCTGGTGTGGTTAGCTGGCTTTTCGGGTGCCATGTATCCGCAAGAGCGATCGAGTATTCGGTCCAAATTGGACGGACCCGAGTGGTTCTTTTGAATGGCTTCTTCCACGACCGGGTTTGGAGCCTCTGAATCTGGTGTCGACCGCCAGATCCTCATTGTTATCGCCATAACACGCGCTTGTTTTGTTTCAACGCAACCTGCCATTGTGGTCCTTAGTATCCGGACTGCCAGCATTTTTGCTGAGGTTGTTGCTGCGAGCTAGCCAGCTGTCCTCTCCCGCACAAAAGCGGGTCATGAGTGATGTGAGGGCTGCCATGGATTTCGGCTTTTCCTGTCCTAGGTGCCGGGCTAGCCACTCGTGGCGGATGTTATGTTTGAAGGCTGCGAGGGCCTCTGCATCCGGACAGTCGACGATTTGATTTTTCTTTGTTAAGAACCGTGTTTAGAATTGTCTGGCCGATTCGTCTGGCTGCTGAATTATGTGGCTTAGGTCATCGGCGTCTGGTGGTCGCACATATGTGCCCTGGAAGTTGTCGAGGAATGCGGCTTCCAGGTCCTCCCAACACCCAATTGACTCTGGCGGCAAGCTGTTAGCTTAATGCCGAGCTGGTCCTTTAAGCTAGAGTGGGAGGTACTTGATGGCGTGGAGATTGCCGCCGGGCCATATGAATGTGAAGGAGATAATCTTCTATCCAAACCGAGGGGTCTTGTGCCATCATAAGATTCAATGTTCACGGGTTTAAACCCTTCAGGATTTGATGATCCATTACTTCGCCTCGTGAAGCATAGTGGGTGTCTTGGCGCCTATATTGAGAAATATCACGACGTAGCTCAAGAGAGCGTTATTCGCAGGTTCGCCCGCCGGAGTTGTTGTATCCGCGCAACGGTAGTCGTTGTGGGTCGGGGCGCCCACGTGATCCGTAGATAGATCTGGATTGTCTTGCCTTGTCCTCCAATATATCCCGCAAGTCCGGCGATTCCCCGTGGCCCGTACTTTTCGAAGCGGTGCCGGGTACGGTCCCGATGGAGGGCCTAGATGCTCTTCGCCGCGACCACGGGTGGTCGGTCCGCTGTATTGTGCGCTGGTGATGAAGGTTTATATGCTTCCTCCTCTAGTCGGGGGAGAACTTGCGTTTTGGGTAGCTTTTGGAGGAGCGTTCGAGTTCATACTCTTCGGCCGCGAGGACCTCGGTCCATCTGTCGGCCAGCAGGTCTTGATCAGCTTGAAGTTGTTGCTGCTTTTTCTTTAGGCTGTTCGCCGTGGCCATTAGCCTGCATTTAAAACACTCTTGTTCAACGGGATCCTTGGGCACGACGAATTCGTCGTCATTGAGGCTTGCCTCATCTTCGGAGGGAGGCATGTAATTTTCGTCCTCCTTGTCTGCCGCTCTCTCCTGAGGGATGGCTACTCCGTCCTCCCTGTCTTTGAATCTTGTGGCGGGGGCCTGGGTGTTATTATCTCCGTGCCGACTTCCATTCTTCTTGTGGCGGGATTTAGAGCGGCGTCACGACGCCGGGCGCTTGGGCTGTTTCTTAGAGGAATCTGCCTCCGCCGCTTCTTCGCCGTCCCCATCCTTTGGGGTGTCCACCATGTATATGTCATATGACGAGGTGGTCTTCCAAAGGCCTTGTAGGCGCTGGTTCTTGATCGCCTCCGCATCGCCGCCCATACCGTCGATATCTTCGGAGTCATAGTCTAGCATGTCGTTTAGATCGTCGACAGTGGCTACAAAGTGGGTTGTAGGTGGGGTTTGAATTTCTTCGTCGTTCGCATCCCAACCATCCTGACCGCAATCCGGCCAGGGTTCTCCTGATAACGAGAGATATTTTAGCGAATTTAGGATGTCGCCAAAAGGTGAGTGCTAAAAGATGTCCGCGGCGGTGAACTCCATGATCGGCGCCCAATCGGATTCGATTGGCAGGGGCGCAGGAGGTTCGGAGTCCGGAAAGGAATCCGGCACCTCGGAGTCACGAGCTTTATAAGGGACAAGGTCGAGATTCGCCCATCGCCGTGGAAGTTGCAGCCCCGAGGCGTGTCTAGCCACCTGTCCTCGTCCGCGCGGTCGACCAACTATGGGTCGAGCGGACTCGCAGCGGCCTCGTGGTACCGTCTGGTCGGCAGAGCTAGATCATGCCCATCGCGACAAGACGACACGCCGGCCGTGGCTCGACTCCATCGAAGATCAAGTCCCGCGGATGTCACCGTGAAGTTTAAGCTTCCAAACCCGACCCGATGGCTGGGGCGAAGCTCGATCTGCTCCAGATGGCCAAGTGAATTGCCCGCAAAGGCGGTCGCCAACACGAAGATCTATCCGGAAGAAAAGTCTCACCCGACAACGTTGTTGTTGATTGAAGAAGCCATCAAGCCTATCGGTGACGCATACGAGGAACTCTCAATGAAAGCACCAATGTCGGTGTCAAAACCGCGGATCTCGGTAGGGGGTCCCGAACGTGCAAGGCCTAGGCGGATGGTAACAGAGACAAGGGATACGATATTTTTACCTGTGTTCGCCCTCTCGATGGAGGTAAAACCCTACTCTTGCTTGATTGATATTGATGATATGGGTAGTACAAGAGTGGATCTACCACGAGATCAAGGAGGCTAAACCCTAGAAGCTAGCCTATGGTATGATTGTTGTAATGGTTGTCTGTCCTACGGACTGAAACCCTCCGGTTTATATAGACACCGGAGAGGGCTAGGGTTACATAGAGTTGGTTACAATGGTAGGAGATCTACATATCCGCATCACCAAGCTTGCCTTCCACGCCAAGGAAAGTCCCATCCGGACACGGGATGAAGTCTTCAATCTTGTATCTTCATAGTCTTGGAGTCCGGCCGACGATGATAGTCCGGCTGTCCGGACACCCCCTAGTCTAGGACTCCCTCACCTGTATTTACAAGAAAGTGAGTGGGAGCTCTGTAGCATTTCTGATACTATATGTAGATGACATATTGTTGATCAGAAATGTATAGAATTTCTGGATAGCATAAAGGGATACTTGAATAAAAGTTTTTAAATGAAAGACCTCGGTGAAGCTGCTTACACATTGAGCATCAAGATCTATATAGATAGATCAAGACGCTTGATAAGTTTTTTTTTCAATGAGTACATACCTTGATAAATTTTTGAAATAGTTCAAAATGGAACAGTCAAAGAAGGAGTTCTTGCCTGTGATGCAAAGGTGTGAAGTTGAGTAAGACTCAAGACCCGACCATGGCAGAAAATAGAAAGAGAATGAAAAGTCATTCCCTATGCCTCAGCCATAGGTTCTATAAAGTATGCTATGTCAGTGAACTGCACCTATTGTATACCTTGCTCTGAGTTTGACAAAGGAATACAATTTTGATCTAAGAGTAGATCACTGGACAGCGGTCAAAAATATCCTTAGTGAGGACTAAGGACATGTTTCTCGATTATGGAGGTCATAAAAGAGCCCGTTGTAAAAAGTTACAACGATGCAAGCTTTTACACCAATCCAGATGACTCTAAGTCTCAATCTGGATACATATTGAAAGTGGGAGCAATTAGCTAGAGTAGCTCCGTGCAGAGCATTGTGGACATAGAATATTTGCAAAATACATACGGCACTGAATGTGACAGACCCGTTGACTAAGCTTCTCTCACGAGCAAAACATGATCACACCTTAGTACTCTTTGGGTGTTAATCACATAGCGATGTGAACTAGATTATTGACTCTAGTAAACCCATTGGGTGTTGTTCACATGACAATGTGAACTATGGGTGGTAATCATATACAGATATGAATATTGGTGTTAAATCACATGGCGATGTGAATTAGATTATTGACTCTAGTGCAAGTGGGAGACTGAGGAAATATGCCCTAGAGGCAATAATAAAGTTATTATTTATTTCCTCATACCATGATAAATGTTTATTATTCATGCTAGAATTGTATTAACCGGAAACATGATACATGTGTGAATACATAGACAAACATATGGTCACTAGTATGCCTCTACTTGACTAGCTCATTAATCAAAGATGGTTATGTTTCCTAACCATAGACATGTGTTGTCATTTGATCAACGAGATCACATCATTAGGAGAATGATGTGATTGACATGACCCATTCCGTTAGCCTAGACCTTGATCGTTTAGTATATTGCTATTGCTTTCTTCATGACTTATACATGTTCCTCAGAACTATGAGATTATGCAACTCCTGCTTACCGGAGGAACACTTTGGTACTACCAAACGTCACAACGAATCGGGTGATTATAAAGGAGTACTACAGGTGTCTCCGAAGGTACATGTTGAGTTGGCGTATTTCGAGATTAGGTTTTGTCACTCCGATTGTCGGAGAGGTATCTCTGGGCCCTCTCGGTAATGCACATCACTATAAGCCTTGCAAGCAATGTGACCAATGAGTTGGTTATGGGATGATGCATTACGTAACGAGTAAAGTGACTTGCCGGTAACGAGATTGAACTAGGTATTGGATACCGACGATCGAATCTCGGGCAAGTAACATACCGATGACAAAGGGAACAACGAATGTTGTTATGCGGTTTGACCGATAAAGATCTTCATAGAATATGTAGGAACCAATATGGGCATCCAGGTTCCGCTATTGGTTATTGACCGAGAATTGTTCTAGGTCATGTCTACATAGTTCTTGAACCCGTAGGGTCTGCACGCTTAACGTTACGATGACAGTTTTATTATGAGTTTATAAGTTTTGATGTACCTAAGTTTGTTCGGAGTCCCGGATGTGATCACGTACATGACGAGGAGTCTCGAAATGGTCGAGACATAAAGATTGATATATTGGACTTAATATATCCGACACCGAAGTGTTCCGGACGCTGGAGAAAATCGGAGTGCCGGAGGGTTACCGGAACCCCGGAGAGATAATGGGCCACATGGGCCTTGGTGGAAAGAGAGAGGCGGCCGGGGTGGGCCGACGCCCTCTCCCCTCGGGTCCGACTGACTAGGAGGGGCGCCTCTTCCTTCCCCTCCCCTTCCTTCCCTCCTAGTAGGAGTAGGAAAGGGGAGTCCTACTCTACTAGGAGGAGGACTCCTCCTCTGGCGCGCCTCTAGGGCCGGCGGCCTCCCCTTGCTCCTTTATATACAGGGGGGGCACCCCATAGACACACAAATTGATCTACGGATCGTTCCTTAGCCGTGCAGCGGTGCCCCCTCCACCATATTCCACCTCGGTCATATCGTCATGAGTTTAGGCGAAGCCCTGCACCGGTAGAACATCATCATCGTCACCACGCTGTCGTGCTGACGGAAATCATCCCCGAAGCTTTGCTGGATCGAAGCCCGGGGATCGTCATCGAGCTGAACGTGTGCTGAACTCGGAGGTGTCGTACGTTCGGTGCTTGGATCGGTCGGATCGTGAAGACGACGACTACATCAACCGCGCAGTTAACGCTCGCACGGTTCACGAGGGTACGTGGACAACACTCTCCCCTCTTGTTGCTATGCCATCGCCATTATCTTGCGTGTGCGGAGGAATTTTTTTGAAATTACTACGTTCCCCAACAGTTTGTCCTACGGACTAAAACCCTCCGGTTTATATAGGCACCGAAGAGGGTTAGGGTTACAGAGAGTCGGTTACAATGGTAGGAGATCTACATATCCGTATCGCCAAGCTTGCCTTCCACGCCAAGGAAAGTCCCATCCAGACACAAGACGAAGTCTTCAATCCTGTATCTTCATAGTCCAGGAGTCCGGCCAAAGGCTATAGTCCGGCCATCTCGACACCCCCTGATCCAGGACTCCCTCAGTACATGCACACAAAGAACAAATACTTGCAACCCGATACTTATGAGGGGTTGTCAATCCCTCTAGAGGTAACGGCGCCAGAAATTGTCAAGTTGAAGGGATCAAATTTGTGTAGATTGAACAAATAGATCTCATAAAAACGTGAAATAAAATAAATAGCAAAAAAAGCAGCAAGGTATTTTAGGGTTTTTGGAAATATAGATCTAAAAACCAAAGCAAATTAAAATAGATCTCAAGGCAAATATGATAAAGAATAGACCCGGTGGCCGTACATTTCACTAGTGGCTTCTCTCGAGAAAATAGCATACGGTGGGTAAACAAATAACTGTTGGGTAATTGATAGAAGATCGAATAATTATGATGATATCCAAGGAAATGATCAATATATAGGCATCACGTCCAAGATTAGTATACCGACTCCTGCCTGCATCTATTACTATTACTCCACACATCGACCGCTATCCAGCGTGCATCTAGTGTATTAAGTTCATGGAGAAACGGAGTAATGCAATAAGAACTATGACATGATGTAGACGAGATCTATTCATGCATGAATAGCCCTCATCTTGTTATCCTTAATAGCAACGATACATGCGTGTCTTGCTGCCCCTTCTGTCACTGGAAAGAACACCGCATGATCAAACCCATCAAAAAGCACCTCTTCCCATGGCAAAAAAAATTGATATAGTTGTCCTAACTAAACCAAAGATTCAAAGAAGAAGTACGATGCTATAAATAATCATGTATATAAGAGATCAAAAGAAGACTCAAATTATATTCATGGATATAGATATGATCATAAACTCAAAGTTTATCAGATCACAACAAACACACCGCAAAAAAAGAGTTACATCAAATAGATCTCCAAGAAACCATTGTATTGAGAATCAAAAGAGAGATAGGAGGCCTGATGTCTGCTAGAACTATGTCGGTATTTCCCCAAAGAGGAAGGGATGATGCATCACAGCAACGGTAGGTATTTCCCTCAGTGATGAGACCAAGGTTATCGAACCAGTAGGAGAACTACGCAACACAACATAAACAGCCCCTGCACACAAATAACAAATACACGCAACCCGACATGTTAAAGGGGTTGTCAATCCCTTTGGGGTAACGGTGCCAGAAATTGGCGAGTAGACGGGATAAAGTTGTAATAGATAGGATAATAGATTGCAAATGAAATAAAGTGCAGCAAGGTATTTTTGTATTTTTGGTTTAATAGAACTGAAATTAAAAGCAAAGGAAAATAAATCGCAAAGGCAAATATGATAAGAAGAGACCCGGGGGTCATAGATTTCACTAGTGGCTTCTCTCGAGAAAAATAGCAAACGATGGGAAAGCAATTACTGTTGCGAAATTGATAGAACTTCAAATAATCATGACGATATCCAGGCAATGATCATTATATAGGCATCACGTCCAAGATTAATAGACCGACTCCTGCTTGCATCTACTACTATTACTCCACACATCGACCGCTATCCAGCATGCATCTAGTGTATAAAGTTCATGGAAAAACGGAGTAATGCAATAAGAACGATGACATGATGTAGACAAGATCTATTTATGTAGAAATAGACCCCATCTTGTTATCCTTAATAGTAACGATACATACATGTCCCTTCTATAACTGGGATCAAGCACCGTAATATCGAACCCTTCACCGCCTAGTCAGCGAGACGCCGCTTCACCGCCCTCATCGCCTCGGTTCCCGCGGTAATCAATGCCAAGGCTGTCCAAGGCTGCCGCGCAGGTCAGCCTCCATTGATGCTCTATTGATGCCTCACGGGCGGCGTAGTGAAGGCGGCGCCCACGTGCTTCCCGCCCGCTCCCGCCATGCGTCGCCCAGCATCTAGCCTCCCCTCCGCCCCGTTGGGGCTATAAAAGGCGACCCCTCCCCGCCGGTGAACGCCACAAACCCCCTGCATCCGCCCTTGCAAAAGCAGGCCTCTCCCTCTCCCCCTTCCCGCTGACGAGCGACGCAAAGATGGCCGAGAGGTTTCCCGGTGATGGCGCAGCGGCGAACGGCTTCGGCCGCCGCCACCTCCAAGAGCCGGAGGCGCGCCTCCTCTACGAGGCCGAGTACTCGGTGCCCCCTGACATGCCGTGCCGGGGGCGTGGAGGCTGAGCGCCGGTGGCGTCCCGGTGCCACTGGTGCCCGAAGGGGCGACACGGTGGGCGGAGTTCGCCTGCATCTGCTCCTCCCTGACGGAGGAGCAGCGGAACGAGCCGAGGTACGCGCCGACAAATAAACATCAGGACGATGTACTTGAAGCGCCGCCGCGAGGAGCAGATCGCCTCTGTCGTGGCGTCATTCCTCGCTGGCTGCTGAACGCCGGCGACGGCGCGAGTGCGGGCGTCTCCGACCGCACTCGAGGCCGCCTCGACCACATCGAGACCGCAACGTGCAGCGCCGCCGAGTACCGACGCGCCGTCCTTTCTCGCCGCGGCAATTCCTGACGCCATGGCGAATGGAGCCGACGTCCTCGTCGTCGTGCTCTGGCTCGCTCTCCTCCAGCTCGCCGGCTCTCTGTCCCGTCAAGCCAGAGCCAGAGGAGACACCGCAGCGGCGTCGCACCCGCAGTGGCGCCCTCGTCATCAACGAGAGTGCCCGCCCCTCCCAGCGCTCCCTTCGCCTGGTCCGGCCGAAGCCTGAGCCGGGCCTGCTCCCCGTGAAGCCGGAGCACGCCGACATGGTGGCCCCTTGTCATATTCTTGAGGCCGTTGGACTCATTTTTCACGATGTTACATTTTGTCTGGACTTTGAAAATTGACCCAACAAGGATAAGAAAATGGTTGTGATTGCGACCAAAGCCATTGTTTCTTGGGCTCCTTGTTTTTTTCCTCCATATCAATATCGCTGTGCAATTATTTGTTCAAATGCTGTACATGTAGCAGTAGTCATTGATCACGAAAAGAGAGTTTTTTTTATCCATGAGAAAGATAAGATCCCCATGTATCCATGTGCATCGCTGAGCTACTTTTTTTGCAACAGGACTAGTGTAGTGAATCCTAGCCCTTGGTGATATAATTTGTGCTCCTTAATGGGGATTTTTCCGCTCTCGGGATATAGGCACAACATGTGTTTTGTGATCATGTTGTCTGCGGTGTTGGTCTTCCGGCCACCACAATAGTGGACTTTTTTTGTTCTATGAAATGCCAGCCTACATTTTACTTGGTCAGATCAACTTGTGGATTGTTAATGGCTGTCTTTGAGGTCGTTTGGCCATCTGGCCGTGGCCGACCGTGGTGCTGTGCTGTCCATCGATCAGATGGCTCAGTGTGGGGGTTTGTGGTCGTGGTCTTCCAGCCACCACAACCTTGTTATGGTGATCATCTCTCGTCGATAGTATAAGTCACAGTATTAGTGCTTTGCAAGATTCTGTGAAGGAGTGAAAACAAAATGCTTAACTATATGTGCAGTACTGTTGTGTATTGATAGAACAAGTGTTATCTCTTGTCATAAGTAGGAGACTGTGATACTGTTACTCTTTACTGTCATGGTGCATTTTTCTGTGTCTATCTGCCATAGTTTGTGCTCCCTTTGTAAAGAAATATAAGAGCATTTAGATCACGAGGAACTTCTATATGATCAAGGGTACACATGGAACATTCTGGTTTCGGATGCACTGCACAGTAGCCATTTTAATTTTGTAGCACTTTGTCTCGGGCGTTGTTTGCTTGAGAGGTGATACGTCATGAGCATATGAACTTTGTCCAGGTGTTGATCTAACGATCCATTTTTGCATTGGTTCATCATGTGGCTTAATTTTCTATTGTTCCTTTGACCATTGTTCGTATGGCCATTTATACTGTCGCTGATCATCTATTGCTCTTGGATTCTTATCCGCTTAAGCAGCTGTGTGACTAACTACTTGGTAAGGAGCACAAGAGACCGCAGTGTGGTGAACGCGGTGGAGAACATCTCGGACGCCTCCCTCCAGTGGTCGCTGCTTCTTCTACTCCAGTACAGCCGAGCTACCGGTTCCTCTGCTTTCTCTCTCTCTCTCTCCCGCCCCTCCCCGCGCTCCCTTCGCCTGGTCCGGCCGAAGCCTGAGCCGGGCCTGCTCCCCGTGAAGCCGGAGCACGCCGACATGGTGGCCCCCGACAACGAGGCCGCCCTAAAATGGGCGAAGGAGGACTACGTCCGCGAGCAGGTGTGCCTCCAGCGCCAGACGTACAAGGAGCTCCAGGCCCGGCGACGCGGCCGCGAGGAGGGCGGCGTCATCGCCCTCGACGGCGATGAGGAGGACGAGGCCGGGCCGTCCAGCGCCCGGCCAAGGCGTCGGCGACCACAGGAAGGGTTGCGGCGAGGACGGGTGGCTTCGGGCGGGCGCTGCGGATTTACGGCGACGGCGGCGGCGGCGACTACACCCGCTTCTACAGGCTTCTCGGCATGTAGATGACGGGCGAACGCGGCGTAGTGGCTTGCGTAGTTTGCATGTTTTTACTTTTTTCATACAAATTTCAATGAAATTTCGCCGAGTTCGTACTAGATCGTCGATTTTGCATAAGTTTGTACGTAATTTCGCCGAACTCAAGACGACCTGTTAGGCTATGACTGGGGACCGAGTCGTCCCCAAGCGCCAAACTTGCACCGGCTCGTTCCCAGGCGGCTTTTTTTTTTCCGTCCTGAGGGCCGAACGGCTGAAGGTGCTCTAACAGATAAGGTTGGTTGTTGAGGAGGCCCATGCACCATGAGCTTCGTGTTGATCAATCGCTAGATCACAGGCCCGTGGCAAGCAAGGGACGCGATTGATTTCTCAGAAATCAGCCGGCGGACAATAAACGTTTTTCTAAGCCGGCTGAGAATAAGCGTTTTTCTCAGATTATGTACACCATAAATTAAAATAAAGGCCACTACTAGGCGCCGGTGCGCCGGCCGAAAGTTTCGGCCGGTCGCACCCAAACCGTACGATCAAATGACACACACCCACATGATTCTCTCCTTCCTCCCGTGAACTTTTCTTCTTTTGTTGCCTGTACAAGTAGAAAAAAGCTCCCCCGCACTGCCATGGAGGATACGACCGGCCTCGAAGCATCTCCAGGCGCCGACCTCGCCGCCGGTCGCCGTCATCGCCGTCTTTGTCTCATCCGCGTTTGTTGCCGGCTCCACGCATGTAGTAGCTTTTGCCCATGGTTGTAGCTCCGGTGGCGATGCTTGCCTTCGGTGGTGATGCTCGCAGCTCTAGTTTGCGACGGCAGCAACTCCGGTGGTGACCGTCGCCGGTCGCAGCACACGTCGACGAGCTTGCAGTGAACCTCACCTCGGTTACTCAATGTAGCAAAGATGTCTGCTGGTTGTAGCAACTGGGTGTGCCGGTTCCAGCAAAGAAAAGAAACTCGCTGGTGCCGTTCACTTGATTTTGCCATTGATGGTGAATTTCTATGGTTCCAGCAAAACTTGATGTCGGATGTAGCAATTTGGGTCACTGGATGCAGCTCCGGCGGCCGGTCCCCGCACATAGTACGTCCCATCGACTTGTATCATTTTCGCCGCGGTTCCAAAGACACCAGATAGCGGTTCCAAAGCAATTTTCGCCACGGTGCAAAGACAGGCATTGTTGGTTCCAAGACGACGCTCGCTTGTAGCAAAAAGCTTCACCACCCTGAACGGCGGACCTCTGGTTCCAGCTTTCCTATGCATCGTTCCAAAGATCGCCGCCCGGTCTTTGGAACCGCCGATGGAGGAGCTACAACCGCATGGAACAGAGCTGCAACCGGTAGGGGGAGATGCTGGAACCTGCGGTTGATGGAGCGGCAACCAGCAGGCCAGAGCTGCATCCGTCTGGGCGAAAGCTGGAACCGGCTAGTGTCGGAGTTGCAAACGGCGAGTGGTGGAGCTCGAACGCGCTGGGTGTTCTCCCCCAGCTAGCTGACTGCAGCCATGGCGACGAGAGCGCCCCGGCTGCACACTCCTCCCTGCACAGGCGACTCGTGTGTCGCGCCCGAGAGGCGAGCCGGCGTGGAATCGATGTGATGGTAGCGTGGAAGAGAGCAAAAGGCAAAATAGAATGGGGATCGAGTAGATAAGGAAGAAGACATGGTCGTAACCGCTGCGTGGGCCCTCGCAGCCACGCGTATTGGTCGTGCGTGGCGTGGGATGACCTGACTAAGATCCAACGATGCGCCCTCGGCCGGCCGAATCTTGGGCCGGCGCACCGACAGCAAGCGTTTCCCTAAAATAAATCGCGAGCTTCTGTTACACATGGCACAAAACGTCATGGAACGCCACACTGATTATCTATCACTATGATGGAAGAGGCTAACTTTATTGCGATCACATATATAGAAAAGGATTTAAACTTTAAACTCGTGTCAAGTGTCCATTATTTAGGGTGAAGAAGTTGTCTTCTCTCTACACCGCACGGAATAGTGCACAAACTGCGCCAGGTTGAGTAAGCTGAGAGCAGCTATCATCCAGAAGAAATAGTCCAGATGCCCTTCGTTCAGGTTGTCCGGGATCCACCCAGGCGCCCCGCCACGCGTGGTGACCGCCGCGACGACACCAAGCACAATCGTGTTGAAGTAAAATCCGGACGCGACGGAGAGCTGCGCGAACGCCGCACAGAGGCTCTTCATGGCGTACGGGGCCTGGTTGTAGAAGAACTCCGTCATGCCGATGCCCGCGAAGACCCCCGCCGCGCCGTGCAGGACGTGCGACGGCGCCTGCCACAGGATGCTCATCGGCACCGGCACGTTCTGTCCGGCCAGGCCGCTGGCTCGCGCGACCGCCAGCCTCTTCGTCTCGAGCGCCGCCGAGTAGACCATGGTCAGCGCGGACAGCGCGAAGCCGATCCCGAGGCGCTGCGTCTGCGAGAAGCCCTTGTCGTTGCCGGTGCAGCGCCGGGCGAGCGGCACCAGCACAGTCTCGTAGACGGGCACCCAGATGAGCACGCTGAAGACGCCGAAGATGGAGAGGGAGGCGGGCGGGATGGCGAACCCGGCGACACGGTTGTCCATGACCATGCCCTGCTCGATGAACGTCGACGACAGTTGGCCGGTGACGGCGTGGAAGATCACGAAAGATGCCCAGACGGGGAACATCCGCAGAAGTATCTTGAGCTCTTCGACCTGTGTCACCGTGCACAGCTTCCAAGAACTCACCGGCGGCTCCACGCATGTTTTGTCCGAGGGGGGCAGCATAATGGCAGCCTTGTCGAGGAATCTGAAGATTACGGTCGGATAATTGGCTCAATACAAATGAATTGTTTCCAAATGCACATCTCGACTAGTGTTTAGTTTGTTGCAATAATTGAAGTAAAGTACTACGATCCATATTAGTTGTAGCTGATTTAGTGTCGGAGGGGTACCTGAATTGACTCGTATGCTGAATCGTGTGGCCTGATTCAGACGAACCGGTGAGCTCGTAGAAAAGGGAGACGTCATCGGGCAACTGCAGACGCCACTTCCCGAGGGCCGCGACCACCACCTGGCAGAGGCTGGTGAACGGGCTCACTGTGGGTTCTCTAAACCTGTACACCCTCGAGCCGCCAACAAGCACTGCGAGGGCCAAGGCCATGAGCGCCGTCGGGATCGCGAAGCTGACCCCCCACCCGACATTGTCCTGCAGCCAAACAAGCACCGTGCTCGACAGGAGGGAGCTGAGGTTGATCATGAAGTAGTACCAGTTGAAGAAGGAGCCCTTCTTCGCCAGCTCCGCCGGGTCGGCGCTGTCGAACTGGTCGGCCCCGAAGGTCGACGTGCAGGGCTTGGTGCCGCCGCCACCGAGCGCGGCGAGGTAGAGCCCTGCGTAGACCATGGTGTGATGAACCTCGCCGCCGCTGTATGAAGATGCTGGGAGTGATGCTGAAACTGTGAGGACCAGCATTGCCTGACAGAATGAAGTGTCTATTAGAGTTGCAACTTGCAAGCGTATCATACAAGTAGTACAATCTGAAAACTGAGAGGTTTGTTGATTGTTATCTTGTTGTGCTACTTACAAGGATGTAGACTGGGAGGGAAGCAACCATTGTCCAGTATCTTCCCAGGTAGGTGTCGGCCAAGAAGGCTCCGATGAGCGGCGTGAGGAAGCTGGCGCCGACCCAGGCGGAGACATTTCTGGCGGCGGCGACTCTGCTTTCGTGGAGCACGGTGGTGAGATAGGTTACCAAGTTCCTTGAGACAGCGAAGAAGGCCACGCATTCACAGAACTCAACACCTAGGATGCATGCGTTCAAGTGCTTAATTAATTAGCCTAGTACTAGCATGTATTGTAAGAAAAGGAGATGGACAGGAGTAGTTTGCATGAATTGCTGTCTGAATTCTGATACCTAAAATCATGTAGCATGCCCTCCAACGGCCTGTACTTCCCTTCAGAGCAGGCTGTTTGTTGATATCGACTGATCCATCGCTGGTATATTCTGAACCTACATCCTGCAGCAGAGTACCAAAATATTTAAGTTGCAGAGAATGGGGAAGACCGGAATTACTCCTACTCTTCCGATATGTGCCAACTGAAGAGAATACTCTCATGATCATCTGCAGGCAGGCATGAGAGGAAAGAAGAGGAAACGAGAGAATACCTGAGGATTGGGTTGTCGATTAAGCAGGGGCTTCTCCTCATCTGCTGCTTCCATGGCTGTCTAGAAAATGGAGCAGAAGGCGGGTTAGGCAAAGTGTTCAGCAGCTCACAGCAATTTGCAGGCAAGGCAAGCGCTTAAAAGCTAGTCTGTGTGATCTTTTCGAATCTCCGCTAAAAAGACTTTTAGGTGAGAGGGAGAGAGGTGGTACTGAGCAATGGAGAGAGAGAGAGAGAGAGCACAACACGGAGGACGGATGCTTCGAGGGGCGATGTCGCCCACGGTGGGCCCACCCAACCAAAGGGCCGGCTTTATTCGCCTACGTACATACCATGGCCCACGGCAAGAATACTAGTTCCAGATGTCAGTCTTCTTGTCTAAAAAAAGATGTCAATCTTCTTAGGAAAATATTAATTGTGGTTAGGTCTCAATCGACTGAGATTTAACCAAGTCTTCGTCAAATGATATAACATGCAGAAAAAACTAAAAGAAAATTTTTGCACAGATTTTAATGCAAAATCTCACAGATATAGTATCGACTGAGACTTAACGAAGTCTCAATCGACCGAGACTTAGGAAGACTGAAAAACATTAGGGCATCTCCTAAAAAGACACAATAATGTGGGAGCTGGCAATCAAACCATGTCCGTATACATTTCAAACCGCATTAGAACAAAACCGGACAAATTCATGCAAACATACGGGAATTCACTTAAGTTCAAACATATTAATGCATAAAACAAATGATATTTCTGTTCAACTAAAAACTTTAAAAAATAGACTAACTTGTAGCGGACAGTGACCTCGTAGACGTGGCCACCCTGGCCGGCCGCACCTGTAACGCCCTCGATGCGGCTATATCTCCCACGTGTCGAAGCACGACTTAGAGGCATAACCGCATTGAAAGCAATGTCGCAAGTGAGGTAATCTTCACACAACCCAAGTAATACATAAGGGAAAAAGATACATAGTAGGCTTACAATCGCCACTTCACACAATTACATGAATAAAACATTACATCATCCAGATACAATCAAGGTCCGACTACGGAACCAAAATAAAAGAAGAACCCCAAATGCGATAAAGGACCTCGATCGACCCTAACCGGGCTCCACTCTCGATCAACTAGAACGAAACAACACAAAGGGCAAGATCTTCATCGAGCTCCTCCTTGAGCTTGGTTCGCCACCGCTTTCGGTAACATAGGCACCGCAAACCGGTTTTGAAGTATCCGTGAGTCACGAGGACTCAAAGAATCTCGCACCCGCGAGATCAAGACTATTTAAGCTTATGGGAAGGATGGAGTAATGAGGTGGAGCTGCAGCAGCGACTAGCATATATGGTGGCTAACATACGCAAATGAGAGCGAGAAGAGAAGGCAAAGCACGGTCGATAAAAGTATGATCAAGAAGTGATCCTATAGCAACCACGTCAAGCATAACTCCAACATCAGTGTTCACTTCCGGACCACGGAAAGAGACCATCACGGTACACACACGGTTGATGTATTTTAATTAAGGTCGACGGGTTTTCTACAACCGACATTAACAAATTCCCATCCGCCACATAACCGCGGCACGGCTCGAAAGTTTAAACCTGCGCAGGGTGTCCCAACTTAGCCCATGACAGCTCTCGCGATCATCGAAGGAATAGACCTTCACCCAAGACACTCCGATCGACTCGGTATCTCGGTACATCAAGACATTTCGACAATGGTAAAACAAGACCAGAAGACCTCCACAGGCCGACAAATCCCGATAGGAGCTGCACATATCTCGCTCGTGGCACACCGGATGAGCCAGACGTCGGGTTGGCATAGACCCTGGTTGCCAGGGGCGCCGGACATCGCCAAAGTTGGATCAACACTGAAGGAGCACCGCCCGGGGGCTAAAATAAAGATGACCCTTGGGCTCCGAAACCCAAGGGAAGAAAAGGGCTAGGTGAGGCAAATGGTAAAAGTCAATGTTGGGCCTTCTTTGGACAAGTTTTATTCAAAGCGAACCGTCAGGGGGTCCCATAAATCACCCGACCGCGTAAGGAACGCAAAATCCGGGAACATAACACCGGTATGACGGAAACTAGGGCGCAAGAGTGGAACAAAACACTGCATAAGGCCGAGCCTTCCACCCTTTACCAATTATATAGATGCATTAATAAAACAATAGATATTGTGATATCCCAACAAATAAACATGTTCCAACAAGGAACAACACCTCCATGTTCCAACAAGGAACAAACTTCAATCTTCACCGCAACTAACAACGCTATAAGAGGGCCGAGCAAAGCGGTAACATAGCCAAACAACGGTTTGCTAGGAATGGTGTCAAAGGTTAGAGGTTTGACATGGCAATTTGGGAGGCTGACAAGCAAATGGTAGGCATCGTAGCATTGGCATAGCAAAAGAGCGAGCAAACTAGCATAGCAAAGATAGTAGTGATTTCGAGGGTATGATCATCTTGCCTGCAAGGTTTCTCAGAGTTGTCGAAGGCCTGAACCTCGTGGGCGTTCTCAACAGGTTCCTCGTTCACGTACTCGTCTCCCGGCTCTACCCAAAGCAAGAACACAAGCAACGGAACCACAATCAAACAAGAAACAATGCACAAGCAATATGATGCAAAACATGACATGCGATGCGAGATGTGATATGCAATGCATATGTATGCTCGGAAGGAAAATGATGAACTGGCATCAACTTGGCAAACCAAGTATGCCGCTGAAAGATGGGATGATTTCGGTGAAATCGATATAAAGATCACCGGAATCGGATGCACGGTTTGCAAAAGACAAGCAAAACAAGAATGATGCAAATCTGCGTTTAACAGCCCGATGCTACTTAGCAAGCAACAAGAAACTATGCTACAGCACCCCAACATAAAAACAAAGCATATGGCAGCGAACTACAGGAGATACTTAACAAAAGAGGAACACTGAGCTACGGCTAAATCACATCATAACATGTTCAAACAAGCATGGAGAAAGTGTTAAAAATATCAGGTTCACAGACTTAGTGAAAATACTAACATGGCAGGAATTAACATCAGGAAGGCATGTTTAGAGCAAGCAAACAACATGCTACAGGAACTTATAATAGCAAAGCAAGGCATGACATGATTCTACTCAAAGCCTATTTCAATAGTCCCTTACTGACCATAAGCCAAAAAGGACTCTAAGAAATGATGGCACCCATGTAAACATTGCAAGTTTTATTACAGATTTCAGACTTAGTGAAATATCAGGACATGGCAAAAACAGTTAACGAGTAGGCATGTTCGTGAGCTCGATGCACTCACTACAGAACAATACATGGCATGGCAAGGCAACCAACAGTAAGAAGGCATGATTATGACGCTAAGCATGGCAAGAGCAAGGTCATAGCATACACGGATCAACTACAACGACCCCGTGAAAATTGAATCTCATGCAAACAATCTGTCAGGAAATATTTTCAAGCAAATTTGGAGCAAGAAATGAACATGTTCCAGCAGGCTATAATTGCAACCAAGGGCATGAATGGATAGAGCAAGACATGTATATCAAAACATGTTTATAGAGCATCTCCAGATTATGCATAGATTGATTACTAGAAGCATGTTAACATGGCATCAAAATATAACAGAATCTGTCAGGAAAAACAACAACAGCAACTACCCTACTTTACAAGCTCGATGCACTCAGCACACACCTCACAAAAATACAAGGTCAACACCTCTGGAAATATGGCATGACAAAGTCCAACATTCATGTAGAGCTCACACTCATAAGATGCACACATAAATCATGGCAAGAATGACAAAAGAGCTCGAGCTGATAAGATTCTGAAACTAACAATCTGAAGCCTTCTTCCAACAGCGTTTCGTGCATCAAGATGAGCTCAAATGCAAATGGTGCAATGGAATGATATGATGTACTCGTCGAGGCGAATAATTTGACGTATTATACGCGCAAAACAGAGCTACGGATGCGGAGATGTGATGCGATGAAAATGCACGAAAATAACAGAAATCTGGGACTTAGCAGTTTTTTATACCTCCGGGAAAAGTCAACCCGGGACGACGCGGTACCGGGACGGAGTGGTACGGGACGGGCGCGGGTGCGTTTGGTTGGGCGGAGGGGTGGATCTGGTCCCGATCCCGGGCCTCGCCGGAGTTGGCCGGAGAGGTGGCCGAGACGACGCCGTGATTTATGGCGGGCCGGGAGCGCGAGAGAGGCGGATCCGGCGGGTCGCGGATCCGCTGGATCCGTGGTCGAGGCGAGGCTGCTGGAGGCCGGAGGAGCTCGCCGGCTGGGCGGAGCGAAGCGCGGCGGGCGGGCGAGCGGGCAGAGCTGCCACGGCGAAGTGGGCCATGGCAAGGCTGGCGGCGTGGCGCGAGGGGCGGCGGGCGGCGGCAGAGCCCTCATGGAGCGCTGGCGGCCGGGCGCGGCGGAGCAATGTGGGCGGCGGCGAAGGGCGGCGGCGGCGGGCGGCGGGCGAAGCTCGGCGGAAGGCTGGCGGTGGCCGAAGCGGCGGGCGGCGGTGGGGCGGCTCGGATCAAGGACCCGATCCGGCGCATGGCGGCGGACGGCGGCGGAGGCTAATGGCGGCGTACACGTGGCGGCGGCGGGCGAAGCGGACGTGTCCGCTGCGGCGGACGTGTCCGTGGCGGCGGACGAAATCTGCTAGGGTTAGGGGAAATGATCCGAATTTCGGGAGAGGGCATATTTATAGGTAGAGGGAGCTAGGAGAGTCCAAATGAGGAGCGGTTTTGCCACGCGATCGTGATCGAACGCATCGAGAGCATGGAGGGGAAATAGATGGGTTTTGGGCCACTTTGGAAGGGGTGTTGGGCTGGAAACAAAAGAGGCTTTGCGGTTACCCGGTTAACCGTTGGAGTACCAAACGACCTCCAAATGGCACGAAACTTGACAGGCGGTCTACCGGTGCTATACCAAGGCCGCTTGGCAAACCTCGGGCCATTCCGAGAACGTTTACCACCCGCACAAGAGAAGAGGCAAAAGGGGAACGCCGGAGGACATAGGAGTGCCGGATTGCAAAACGGACAACGGGGAAAAGGTTCGGATGCATGAGACGAACATGTATGCAAAATGAAATGCACATGATGACATGATAAAATGCAGATGATGACATGGCAAATGCAACACGTGAGCAAATGACATGGCAACAAAGGCGAATAACTGGCGGACACCTGGCGCATCGGATCCGGGGCGTTACAACACTCCACCACTACGAGAGGATCTCGTCCCGAGATCTATGATGGCACCGGAGGGAAAACGGAAGAGGAAGATAGGAGGCAAAACTAAGTTGCTTCTTTGACGAACGAGTGAAACCACGAACCTTGAGAGGTCGAGCAATTTAAAAGAAAGAGTACAACAGAGATGAACGAGATTGCAAACAATCCGGTAGAAAAGAGGAACAAGGAGTATTACGAGAATTTGAAGGTTGAAAGACATGGAAATAAGAGCTTCATGAATGAAAAGAATATGACCATATTGGTATAATGAGATAGCCAAGGAACAAGAATGGCAGAATTTGGACAGCACTCCGGTAGAAAAGAGAAGAAAACTTGAAGAGATGAAAATATATTGAAGAGATGATACAACACTCCGGTTAAATGGATAAGCACGAAAAGAACACGATCCTCACAATCGAGATGATGAGTGAAAAGAGCAACATCACAATGCCTCCGTAACGAAAGAATAGAAGTTAGACCGTTGGGATAAAGGAACGGGGAAGAAAATGACAACTTTTGCCGCAAGTGAACTTGGAAAGCATCCTTGCAAAGAAGAATCGAATGGAGTTGTTGGAAAATCAACAACGAGAAGCACAAGCTTGTTGTGGGCTTATGGCAAACATCTCAAAATGATGAGGTGACAACCGACCACTAACGGAAACAATTGCTTGCTTGTGATTAACGAATAGATGAAAGCTTGTTCCATCAAGATGGAAAAGAGATAACTTGGGTCATTGATAAGCACCACAAATAGCAACAACCCTTACGGAAAGGCTTTAGGTGACATCTATACCAAGATAACTCCAAAGAAGAGATTGATGGATTTAAAATACCTCATTCTTGACAACAATACGAATCATGAAACATGAAGGAAATTGTCAAGAGTGACATAACACCATCTCAAAAGATAAGGTAGAAAGAATGGCATTTCGGAATGCACGATGAAGAATGCTTGAACTCCTCAAAACAAGACATGTGTTGAGCACCATGTATATTTTTAAGTATGGCTTGACGGATCTTAACTTCAAGAGAAATCTTGAAGAACAATTGAACAATGAAAAGAATCCTTGACGAATCGCCATGTAGATCCTCCATGAAGAACTCCGGTAAAGAAAGGATGATAGAAAGAAAGAGAAGTTGAAAACACAAGGTGAAGCCTTGCAATTATTAAGATGGATCTCCGTGATAATTAGAGCTTGGAACTCCGGGAAAAAAGAGAAGATGAAACAAATGAAACCGAGAATTTTAAGGGCCTCCGGAATAAAGAATTAATCACTTGGATGAACAAGAATAAGAATTATGTTATGCTTATCCTTCGCCAATTAAATTGATGACAATCAACGGATTTGGCATACTACTTATTCCCGTAGAAAGGATTAAAAGAGATATATCAAAACTTGAGAAGGTCTTCAACGAACCACTGGTAGGATTGGAACAACAAATGAATTGATATGATAACGAAGGAATTGAAATCTTGAACTACGGAGGAAAGAAATGGAAACAACTCATGAAATGCTCCGGATGGTAAGAAAAGAATTGTCACAATCGAAAACAATTATGAGAGTATGGCATAAAGCTAGGACCATGAATATTGAAGAGAATGGAGCAAGATTTAAGAGAAACTCTTCTTCGGTCTTCAAATGATGAGAATGACAACGAGAAACACCACCAAAAATTATTGAGGCACACCGGAAGAATCAAAAGCGAAGAGGTTGAGCCAACTATGAAAAGAATTTGAAAGATCTTGGAGAAAAGCATTTGACTGATGATAACTCATTCTTACGTCAAACTTGGAGAAGAATTTAGGATAGCTCTGGGAAAATAGAAGAGTCAGGTAAGATCCTGGTAAAAGACCTGTGGGTTAGGGCCCACTCAAAAGAAAACACCGTTGAAATGATTGCTTGAAAGGAAGGTTGCACCGGTTGATTTAAATGGCTTGAATGAGATACCAATCTCGAAAGAGCTTGAACGAATGCATAGTGGAAACACGAATCTTCGAGATATCTTGAGCACTCCGAAATAACAAATAGCGAGAAGTAGAATGATAATGAGATGCACCGATATGAGAAGACATTGAAATGAGGAAAAAGGTATGATCAACAAAACTTGACTTGAATCCACCGGAGAAGAGAAAGGAATGAGGAATGACAAACTAGAAACTGTTGAGCATCTTCATGAAAAGAATGAAGAGACTTCACATGAATAAATGGATCCTTGATTAAGAAATCTGTGTCCTTGAAGAAAAAGGGTGGGTGGGCGGGAAAAACAAAGGCAACTTGGAGACGGATGAAACAAACACCGTTGAGAAGAAATGATAATTGGTCTTGCTGATGTTGAAGTGATCGGATCCACTTGAAGAGAAACACGCCGGTTGAAAAGGATTGACATGACAAAATCAATGATCAAAAGGATTAGTACTCACATAGCAATATGAGAACACCGTTTAGGAAAGGTATGGATTCAACATTTGACTTCGAAGCATTTCGAATACCACAAATAAAACAAAACAAAGGATTTGGCTTGCAGAATAAGCCGGAACAAACATATGATAGAAATTTCGTCCGAAGTTTTCGTGGTGGGGCCTACACGGGCTCAATCGACAAACACCATCATGTACAAGGCAAGGCACATGACATACGAAGTGTCCCAGTCGGCATAGCCAAGGACTCTTTAAGACACAACGAGACCATCTGAAACCAACCGTGAATAGGCGGACCACTAGACGTCGAACCCCAATTTCATATCATACATCCGTCGGAAAGATATCCTAAGAGCTACTTGAATTCCCACCTATAAAACTCCCAAACTTTCTCGGTTATGCAATCTGTGTTGGGGATACAGGGAGCAATATATCTCACACAAACTAACAATCCCTACATCCATTGTATCCATCCGTCAACACATAACCAAGAAATCTTCGAAATCGTCTACCTCAACCTTGAAAAGCATCCGTTATACGAGTCATGGCAATACTCCCGTACTCACCTCAAGATTGGGTTAGCGGGGTTATCTCACCAACAACTCGCATAAAAGAGATTTTCGATGTCGTACTAAACTCGGGTATTCCAGAATGCAACGATAAAATTATGACGACAACACCTCGGAGCTCAACTCCCCGGGACACTGCCACAACCCCTAAATGACAGGAGGCAACCAAGACAATGTTGTCATCATAAAACCATCGGAACGATTCTAAGATACCCGCGTGATCCTAAAAAAAATTTTTTTTTTGTGAAGTTTAAGAAGAGAAGAGTCAAAACTCTACGTCAGGATACCTCACCAGAAGGTCGAAGGGACTGGGGAGTAAAAAGAATTCCTAAACTCTCCGATATATATAATCCTAAATGACTCAAAACATTTTTCTAGACACAACTCGGCCACTAAAAACGATCAAGCAATGGGGCTCCTAAGGTCGGGGAAGGCTCTGATTACCAACTTGTAACGCCCTCGATGCGGCTATATCTCCCACGTGTCGAAGCACGACTTAGAGGCATAACCGCATTGAAAGCAATGTCGCAAGTGAGGTAATCTTCACACAACCCAAGTAATACATAAGGGAAAAAGATACATAGTAGGCTTACAATCGCCACTTCACACAATTACATGAATAAAACATTACATCATCCAGATACAATCAAGGTCCGACTACGGAACCAAAATAAAAGAAGAACCCCAAATGCAACAAAGGAACCTGATCGACCCCAACTGGGCTCCACTACTGATCAACTAGAACGAAACAACACAAAGGGCAAGATCTTCATCGAGCTCCTCCTTGAGCTTGGTTGCGCCACCGCTTTCGGTAACATAGGCACCGCAAACTGGTTTTGAAGTATCCGTGAGTCACGAGGACTCAAAGCAATCTCGCACCGCGAGATCAAGACTATTTAAGCTTATGGGAAGGATGGAGTAATGAGGTGGAGCTGCGACAAGCGACTAGCATATATGGTGGCTAACATACGCAAATGAGAGCGAGAAGAGAAGGCAAAGCACGGTCGATAAAAGTATGATCAAGAAGTGATCCTATAGCAACCCACGTCAAGCATAACTCCAACATCGTGTTCACTTCCCGGACCACGAAAGAGACCATCACGGTTACACACACGGTTGATGTATTTTAATTAAGGTCACTGTGTTTTCTACAACCGACATTAACAAATTCCCATCTGCCACATAACGCGGGCACGGCTCTCGAAAGTTTAAACCTGCAGGGTGTCCCAACTTAGCCCATGACAAGCTCTCGCGATCATCGAAGGAATAGACCTTCACCCAAGACACTCCGATCGACTCGGTATCTCGGTACATCAAGACATTTCGACAATGGTAAAACAAGACCAACAAGACCTCCCCACAGGCCGACAAATCCCGATAGGAGCTGCACATATCTCGTTCTCGTGGCACACCGGATGAGCCAGACGTCGGGTTGGCATAGACCTCGGTTGCCTGTGGGGCGCCGGACATCGCTTCAGTTGGACCAACACTCGAAGGAGCACCGCCCGGGGGCTAAAATAAAGATGACCCTTGGGCTCCTAAACCCAAGGGAAGAAAAGGGCTAGGTGAGGCAAATGGTAAAAGTCAATGTTGGGCCTTCTGGACAAGTTTTATTCAAAGCGAATCGTCGGGGGTCCCATAAATCACCCGACCGCGTAAGGAACGCAAAATCCGGGAACATAACACCGGTATGACGGAAACTAGGGCGGCAAGAGTGGAACAAAACACCAGGCATAAGGCCGAGCCTTCCACCCTTTACCAAGTATATAGATGCATTAATAAAACAATAGATATTGTGATATCCCAACAAATAAACATGTTCGAACAAGGAACAACACCTCCATGTTCCAACAAGGAACAAACTTCAATCTTCACCTGCAACTAACAACGCTATAAGAGGGGCTGAGCAAAGCGGTAACATAGCCAAACAACGGTTTGCTAGGAATGGTGTCAAAGGTTAGAGGTTTGACATGGCAATTTGGGAGGCTGACAAGCAAATGGTAGGCATCGTAGCATTGGCATAGCAAAAGAGCGAGCAAACTAGCATAGCAAAGATAGTAGTGATTTCGAGGGTATGATCATCTTGCCTGCAAGGTTTCTCAGAGTTGTCGAAGGCTTGAACCTCGTGGGCGTTCTCAACAGGTTCCTCGTTCACGTACTCGTCTCCCGGCTCTACCCAAAGCAAGAACACAAGCAACGGAACCACAATCAAACAAGGAACAATGCACAAGCAATATGATGCAAAACATGACATGCGATGCGAGATGTGATATGCAATGCATATGTATGCTCCGGAAGGAAAATGATGAACCGGGCATCAACTTGGCAAACCAAGTATGCCGCTGGAAAGATGGGATGATTTCGGGTGAAATCGATATAAAGATCACCGGAATCGGATGCACGGTTTGCAAAAGACAAGCAAAACAAGAATGATGCAAATCTGCGTTTAACAGCCCGATGCTACATAGCAAGCAACAAGAAACTATGCTACAGCACCCCAACATAAAAACAAAGCATATGGCAGCGAAGTACAGGAGATACTTAACAAAAGAGAAACACTGATCTACGGCTAAATCACATCATAACATGTTCAAACAAGCATGGAGAAAGTGTTAAAAATATTAGGTTCACAGACTTAGTGAAAATACTAACATGGCAGGAATTAACATCAGGAAGGCATGTTTAGAGCAAGCAAACAACATGCTACAGGAACTTATAATAGCAAAGCAAGGCATGACATTATTCTACTCAAAGCCTATTTCAATAGTCCCTTACTGACCATAAGCCAAAAAGGATTCTAAGAAATGATGGCACCCATGTAAACATTGCAAGTTTTATTACAGATTTCAGACTTAGTGAAATATCAGGACATGGCAAAAACAGTTAACGAGTAGGCATGTTCGTGAGCTCGATGCACTCACTACAGAACAATACATGGCATGGCAAGGCAACCAACAGTAAGATGGCATGATTATGACGCTAAGCATGTCAAGAGCAAGGTCATAGCATACACGGATCAACTACAACGACCCCGTGAAAATTGAATCTCATGCAAACAATCTGTCAAGAAACATTTTCAAGCAAATTTGGAGCAAGAAATGAACATGTTCCAGCAGGCTATAATTGCAACCAAGGGCATGAATGGATAGAGAAAGACATTTATATCAAAACATGTTTATAGAGCATCTCCAGATTATGCATAGATTGATTACTAGAAGCATGTTAACATGGCATCAAAATATAACAGAATCTGTCAGGAAAAACAACAACAGCAACTACCCTACTTTACAAGTTCGATGCACTCAGCACACAACTCACAAAAATACAAGGTCAACACCTATGGAAAGATGGCATGACAAAGCCCAACATTCATGTAGAGCTCACACTCATAAGATGCACACATAAATCATGGCAAGAATGACAAAAGAGCTCGAGCTGATAAGATTCTGAAACTAACGATCTGAAGCCTTCTTCCAACAGCATTTCGGGCATCAAGATGAGCTCAAATGCAAATGATGAAATGGAATGACATGATGTACTCGTCGATACGAACAATTTGACATATTATACGCGCAAAACGGAGCTACGGATGCGGAGATGTGATGCGATGAAAATGCACGAAAATAACAGAAATCTGGGACTTAGCAGTTTTTTATACCTCCGGGAAAAGTCAACCCGGGACGACGCGGTACCGGGACGGAGTGGTACGGGACGGGCGCGTGTGCGTTTGGTTGGGCGGAGGGGTGGATCTGGTCCCGATCCCGGGCCTCGCCGGAGTTGGCCGGAGAGGTGGCCGGAGACGGACGCCGCGATGGATGGCGGGCCGAGCGCGAGGAGAGGCGGATCCGGCGGGTCGCCGGATCCGTCGGATCCGTGGCGAGGCGAGGCTGGGAGGCCGGAGGAGCTCGCCGGCTCGGGCGGAGCGGGAAGCGCGGCGGCCGGGCGAGGCGGCAGAGCTGCTGGCGGCTGGAAATGGGCGTACGGCGGCGGCGTGGCGCGAGGCTGTGGGCCGGGCGGCGGCGGTGCCTCGCATGAGCGCGGCGGCGCGGGCGGAGCAAGCGGCGGGCGGCGGCGAAGCGAAGCAAGGCGGCGGCGGGCGCAGCTCGGGCGGTGGCGGCGGGCCGAGCCGGCGCGGGCGGCGGCGGTGGCGTGGCTCAAGGGTTCGATCCGACCCGCTGGCCGCGGGCGGAGGCTAATGGCGGCGTGCCACGTGGCGGCGGCGGGGCGAGCCAGACGTGTCCGGCTGCGGCCGGACGTGTCCGGTGGCGGCGGGGACGAAATCTGCTAGGGTTAGGGGGGAAATGATCCGGAATTTCGGGGGAGAGGGCATATTTATAGGTAGAGGGAGCTAGGAGAGTCCAAATGAGGAGCGGTTTTCGGCCACGCGATCGTGATCGAACGACCGAGAGCATGGAGGGGAAATAGATGGGTTTTGGGCCACTTTGGAAGGGGTGTTGGGCTGGAAACAAAAGAGGCTTTGCGGTTACCCGGTTAACCGTTGGAGTACCAAACGACCTCCAAATGGCACGAAACTTGACAAAGCGGTTCACGGTGCTATACCAAGGCCGCTTGGCAAACCTCGGCCATTCCGAGAACGTTACCACCCGCACAAGAGAAGAGGCAAAAGGGGAATGCCGGAGGACATAGGAGTGCCGGATTGCAAAACGGACAACGGGGAAAAGGTTCGGATGCATGAGACGAACATGTATGCAAAATGATATGCACATGATGACATGATAAAATGCAGATGATGACATGGCAAATGCAACACGTGAGCAAATGACATGGCAACAAAGGCGAATAACTGGCGGACACCTGGCGCATCGGATCCGGGGCGTTACAGCACCACCGTCGCCATTGTCGTCGTCACTGTCCTTCTAGCGGCGGAAGGGTGCGGGGACGCGACAGCCCTGTTCGGTCGCCGCCTAGCACTCACGAAGGAGCTGCTCTGCTTCCTCCTAGAACGTGCAGAGCACTGCCACACCCAATGCCGGCCCCAGCTGCGGTGCTCTGGCAGCCAAGGTGTTGCCTTGGCGGAGGTGTCACTGAACGACCAGACCTAGAAGATCTTGGCGAGCTTCTGTCGAGGCGGTGGAGGCGCCGCGCAACTGTCTCCATAGTGGTGAGCGACCGGTCACGGGATCATGCCTCCGCGAGGTCGGGGTCCTCGCGGGCCCTGGCCAGTGCCTCGTCGGGCGTGGAGAACAAGGAGAGGCGTGACACCTCCTTGTGCGTCCTCTCCCCGGCCGACACGATGGTTGAGGATGACCAAGAGCCGCTGTCACGACCAACTAGGTAGTGGTGGAGGCGGCTGCACACATTGGCGATGGCAGGCAACACCTCCTCCTTGACACCCTTGCCGGGCCAGGCGCGGCTTGGCAGGGATGTGAGCTGGCCGATACGGTTGTGGAGGCAGTTTGGCGGTGACAGTGGCTCGTCGTTCACACAACATCTGATTTGGACACAACAGTTGCTCGGGAGGGAGGCACTGTGGCTCCGGCTTCACGCGGCGGAGAGGCGGCGATGCTGACTCGTGCTTAACACGATAGCGCGGCGGCGAGGGCGGCGACGTTGTCCCCTCTAATTGCTCACATATGCTCAATCAAATCTTAATTCAGGTGCTCATGAGTTAGTCAATAACGAATTTGTTGATGCATTTGAGCAAGATGAAGTAGCTACTCGTCCCACGAATCGGCGGCCATGCCATATGCAAGCATCTGGAGTGTGGCCATGCACTTCTGGTATCCAGAGCACCCAATCATTCCCATGGCGTCCTTTTTCAAGGTGAAGTAGTCATCATAGGACCGTACGACGTGGTACAAATGACCAAAGATAGTCTTGTCAAAAACGCTGGCGAAATGGTCGGTGAAGAGTACATCGGGGGCAAAGTAGTCGGCCATCAATGTCAAATGGCCGCGCGCCCTGTTGTGATTGAGCACTAGATGACCCTTAATCGATCCCTTGAAATCGAGAACATGCTCCTCCGCACCATCCGCGTCTTCAAGGACCACCTGCATCATCGCTATCTTATTCATCTAGTCTTCCTCGTCAGACGACTCGACATACTGCGTGTATATGTACTCCAAATCGGAATCCATTGCTTGAAGAAGAAGGGACAACTTTTTTAGCTCTGACAATTCATCGAACAGTTGTCGAGCATGGTGAGTATAGCAGTAGCGGATGGTACCTGGCGGGCCGGTCGGAGGAGAGGTGTTGAATGGCTATGGAAGAGAAGCGGGGTGGAGCCCAGCTGGTACGCTGGAGATGACGGAGACATAGAGTTCTACCAGGGGTGTGACGTGGCGGTCGGGGTGGTGGAGCGGCGGCGAAGGCGAGAGAGAAAGAAGGAGAAAAAATAAAGAGGATGGAGTCATGGGGTCAGGAAAGAGTTTTGGATAGGCCGAGGGTGTCGGAGGCCTATGTGGCTGCTGCTTGGACTCCCGCAAAGCCTCCCACGTTTGTCCCGGGTTTGCTGGAAAAAAATACGTCCAGACCGCTCGACGAGCCGATACAGGTCCGTGTTGGATGGCAAACCGCGTCCGAACCGAATGATGCGGACAGTTACGGACGGTCTACGTTACACGGATACTTGGATACGTATCGGATACGTGATACGGGGATACGCCCGATACGCCAATTTTCTGAAAACATGGATACGGCGATATGTTTATATATAGATATTACATATATTAATTATTAAAAATATTGGAAACAAAATAGAGCTTCTAGGTCAAAGCATGCCTCAATAGGATTATTCCGTTTGTTTTCTTGCACTTGGTCCACTTTCATTAATTGGCAGTGGCATTTTCCCGGGTTTGTTGTTTCAATAAGTGCATCAACTCTCTCTTGCTCACCTTTAGTTGAACAAGAACATTGTTTTGGCATGAACTCATGCCCATGTTGGGTATCTTCAAAAGATGCGCCTTTACTATTGAGGGGATTTCACGTCGAACGAGGGATTTCAGGTATCCAAAACGTATCGCAGAAGTATCCTAGGAGTATCAAACATTATTTTCTTTTTTAAAAATCAAAAAATCGAGTGATACTTACGGGATACGTATCGGGCCGTATCGGGGCAGTATCCGAATATCGGAGCAGTATCCGGCTGGATAAGCGCGCTTTCTAAAGTATCCGCGTAACGTAGCGGACGGTTTGAGCTTTCGCCTTGAAGATGCCATTAGAGATAAAAATTTGTGACCCTCATGATGTCCTTTGACCATTAAGGTTACAACTAAATAAACTAAGAGATATCAATAGTGACGTGACTTTTAAAAAATAAGTTCATGTGGTGAACTAAAAAAGCCGCATGGTATTCGAGAAGAAAAATGAGCCGCATGATACCCTAAAGATACCCATTTGCACCCTGACAAATCAATGGCCCTGCTGGCAGCTAAGGAACCAATTATGGACACGGTTAATGGCGTCGAGGACATGCTTGAAGATAGCATCTTTTGAGAACCAAGGAGAGCCGCGCCGACAACCCTGGATAGCTGACATTTTAAAACTGACATTTCCGAGAGAGTATGTGCCAATGTGTTGTGCTTGCAGGCTGATTGAAGTTAAGAATTGCAGGTCGTCCTTCAGCACTCCTCACTATTTTTCAATCCCAAACAATGTTCGGCCATTGTCCAATCACTGTTCCTGGCATACACTTCACGTGCCCCTGTATGGTGTAGAACCCAAGACAAGCCAATGTTCGGCCATTATCCAATCACTGCGTCTACGAGTGGAGCCCCGTCCCCCCTGATTCCCAAACATTTGAAAATTAAAGGTAAAGTGATGTGGACTGCGGTTCATGTAGCCAGGTCCCTTTGGCCAGAGAAAAAAAATAAGGCCTCCACCTGCTTGCACACATGGCCGGCCTCTTTGATTAATACTCATTTTGTCATCTGTACTAATCAACTACTACTCCCTATATAAACTTATATAAGAGTGTTTAGATCTACTCTTATATTAGTTTACACATGGAGTATTTCCTAGTCATTATTGGCATGGGTATTTGCATTTGTAAGAGATGTGATTAGAAATACGTATGTATGAAGGACAAACAACATATGATGTATCAGTGTTGGAAATTTCGTTATTAAAGTAAAAAAAGGTTTGTTAAGGGAAGAGACTTGCCATTCCAAGTTAAGAAAGAGAGGTTTCATATGTTTCAGACAGCAACCACACAGTGGCAATATAAAACAATTACTCACGAGCTATGTTAGTGGAGCCATGATTCCGTAGTCTAAAAATCATCTGCTTCATTAATGAATGAGGCAAATCTTTCACCTTTGTTTAAAAACAATTTACTCGTGAGGTAGAGCAACATCCAAGCCCTTAGCACCCGCCTTCACCCACAACCGCGCCTCCTCCAGGACTTTACCCACAATGATCATAGAAGGGGTGGAGGCGTTCCTGGAGACCTTAGCGTTCCTCTCCTTCCATTAGTCCCAGGACATAAGCATCATGAGGGTAGGCATTACCTTTCAATTTGGTGATATCTTGAGGGCAATATGGGTCCTCCAATCTTTGACAACGACCATACTTGACTAATCACTTGTCATAATATCTTCGAAGCCAATTCGCGTCGTGACCATGTTCCAAATTGCGATCAAATATCGGCATTGAAAGAGGAGACGGGCCATTGTTTCTTGAACTTGGTTAATTATAAAGGGAGCAAAAACTGTAATTTGGCCACCCCTGTGATGAATCCTATCGGCCGTCCAAACCCTATTGAGGATGATCAATCAAGCAAAGAACTTGCATTTTGAAGTAGTGAACGTCTTCCAAATGGTCTTTAACAAAGGTGTGACGGTGAGCTCCTCAAATTGCATCTTGTAGGTTAAGGATGTCCAAAAGAGGCCATTCTCCGTAAACTTCCACGTGATCGCATCTTCGGGATCATGGTCAAGGTTCAAGGTTCACACCATCCAACCTCTTCGAAAGAGCTGCAAACTATTGAATGCGGTCGGTGGTAATGTCATCCCTCATATCAATTTGGCAAACCCAGAAGTTATCCTTTGGAGCCTTTAGCACAGTGCTACCCTTATTTCTAGAAATCTGCAAAGTTCTTAGCGCAATATCCATTGGCCTCAAACCGTCAATCCAAGGCGGCTTTCAAAATAGGCCTTGGTGCCTTTGTGGCTGCTATGAAGAGGTCTCTATATTTATCATCATAAGGGATACCCAATCCAAACCAAGACTTTGGTGGTTCAGACCATGAACCAAAGCCATTGAAGGCGAAGAGCGGTGACAAACTTGCTCAAGTTCAGAACTCCAAGACCTCCCATAATTTTTGGCCGACATATACGTTCTCAGTTAAGTTTTTCTTTTGCGGCTAAATAGGGATATACTTATACATGCTCGTTTCTCTCAACTTTTTTTAAAACGAAGGCAAAAAGTTCATCTTATCTCATTAAATAAGAGAAGAATAAAGTATGGTTCTTACATGAGCACAAAGGCCAAGAAACACAAGTGGGTCACTCTCCCGATAAAATGTTACCCAAATATTTTGCCCTTGCAAGCACCCAGAGTTTCTCCTCTGCCCTGATTGACGAAACAACATGGGTGGGCAAGGAGGCTTTGTTGCAAAACACTCTCACATTCCTCTATTCCATAATGCCCAGCAGACTAACATCTTCAATGAATTGAAGGCCTTCCTATTGACTCCTACCAGCACGTCGCCATCGTTCCACCACGTTGCCACTAATGGAAGGGTACTCCAGATGCTAATCTGAGATTGCATCCCACGCCAGGCGTTGATCGCATCCCTAATCCTAGCATAGTAGCGGCATTTAATGATGAGATGCATTGCTGTTTCCGGTTCTCTTTTACACAACTAACAAAGACCACAATTTGGCCACCCCCTCTGAGATAATCTTTCTGCCGTCCACACTCGATCATGCAGAATGAGCTATGAGAAAAATCTGATTTTTGGCGGAGCCCATATTTTTCAGACCATCCTTGGCATGTCAAACTTTATCGATCCTGCGAATTGCATTCTGTAAGAGCATCTACAACTGAAGACATCAAATCCGCCCCCTCAAATTCCCACGGACATCCACGCGCGTCTGAGGGCACTGACTGGACACTCCTCATTTTGCTGCATCCGCACCCGTGTATCTCAAATCCGGCCCCTCGTATCCATGCAACACATGCATGTATGAAATTGAACTTACGTAGATCAACGAACTAGCACCAAATCTAGTTAAATTGGGCAGAATTCTAGCATAAAGGATCATCGGACAACCAAAAGATGCATTTTCAATTTGGCAGTACCCTAAACACACGCTAAAAAACTTAGTTAAACGGGAAAGGGCAGAGGAAATCACCGTTTCCTCGCCGCCCCCTTACCCTTGCAGTCAGCGGTTGTGCTTTGGCCTTCGGTGTAGGCATCGACCGGCTGGGCGCTGCCGAGGGCACAAGCAGCCAACGGTGCAGGTGGACACCCTTGGGAGGTAGAATGGACGTGGTGGCGGCGGGGCAGCGTACCTGGAGTGGGGCGGAGTGGGCGGTGCTCCACCGATGCTCCATGCTGATACGTCTCTGATATGTCCATTTTGCATCATATTTACCTACTGTTATTTATATTGTTTTTATGCATAATAATGCTTTTTGGAGTAATTCTAATGCCTTTTCTCTCATAATTTGCAAGGTTCACACAAAGAGGGAGAATTCTGGTAGCTGGAAATCTGAACCTGAAAAAGCTACGTCAGGCCACCTATTCAGCACAACTCCAAATGAGCTGAAACTTCACGAGAAGTTTTTATGAAATAAATAAGAAATAATGGAGCAAATAACTACCGGAGGGGGGCCACCTAGTGAGCACAAGACACCAAGGCGCGCCCTGGTGGGTTGTGCTCAGCCCAGCCCACCTCCGGTGCCCCTCTTCTGGTATTTAAGTCATTTTGACCTAGAAAAAAAATAAGGAGAGGACTTTAGGACGAAGCGCCGCCGTATCGAGGCGGAACTTGGGCAGAAGCACTTCTGGCCTCCGGCTGAGCGATTCCGCCGGGGAACTTCCCTCCCGTACGGGGAAATCATCGTCATCATCATCACCAACAACTCTCCCATCTTTGGGAGGGCAATCTCCATCAACATCTTCAACAACACCATCTCCTCTCAAACCCTAGTTCATCTCTTGTGTTCAATCTTTGTACCGGAACTATAGATTGGTGCTTGTGGGTGACTAGTAATGTTGATTACATCTTGTAGTTGATTACTACATGGTTTATTTGGTGGAAGATTATATATTCAGATCCATTATGCTATTTAATAACCCTCTGATCTTGAGCATGATTATCATTTGTGAGTAGTTACTTTTGTTCTTGAGGTCACGGGAGAAATCTTGTTGCAAGTAATCATGTGAATTTTATATGTGTTCGATATTTTGATGATATGTATGTTGTGATTCCCTTAGTGGTGTCATGTGAACGTCGACTACATGACACTTCACAATACTTGGGCCTAAAGGAATGCATTGTGGAGTAGTTATTACATGATGGGTTGCGAGAGTGACAGAAGTTTAAACCCTAGTTTATGCGCTATTCCGTAAGGGGCTGATTTGGATCCAAAAGTTTAATGCTATGGTTAAGATTTATTCTTAATACCTTTCTCGTAGTTGCGCATTCTTGCAAGGGGGTTAATCATAAGTAGGAGGTTTGTTCAAGTAAGAACAACACCTAAGCACTGGTCCACCCACATATCAAATTATCAAAGTAGTGAACACAAATCAAACCAACATGATGAAAGTGACTAGATGAAATTCCCGTGTGCCCTCTAGAACACTTTGCTTATTATAAGAAACCGTTTTGGCATGTCCCTTGCAGCAAAAGGATTGGGCTACCTTGCTTTACATTTGTTACCGTTATCGTTATGTGCTTGTTACAAATTACCTTGCTACCAAACTACTCGTTACTTATAATTTCAGTGCTTGCAGATAATACCTTGCTGAAAACTGCTTGTCATTTCCTTCTGCTCCTCGTTGGGTTCGACACTCTTACTTATCAAAAGGACTACGATTGATCTCCTATACTTGTGGGTCATCAAGGCTCTTTTCTCCGTTGCAGGGGAGTGAAGCGCTCTTGGTAAGTGGAAATTGGTAAGGAAAACTCATTACTATGTGCTGAAATTTATTGTTACTTGTTACTATGGAGAACAATCCATTGAGGGGTTTGTTCGGGGTATCTTCACCTCGACCGGAACCACAATTAGTTACCCCTCAACCTTATACACCTACTGAAATATTGAAATGAAATTCCTTCGGGTATGGTAGAACAACTTCTAGCTAAACCTTATGCAGGAGATGGAACCGAACATCCTGATATGCACTTAATATATGTGGATGAAATTTGTGGATTATTTAAGCTTGCAGGTTTACCTGGAGATGAAGCTAAGAAGAAGGTTTTACCTTTATCTTTGAAGGGAAAGACATTGGCATGGCATATGCTATGTGATGATATTGGATCTTGGAATTGAAACCGATCGAAATTGGAATTTCACTAAATTTTTTATCCTATGCATCTAGTTCATTGTGATCGAAATTATATATATAATTTTTGGCCTCATGAAGGAGAAAGCATCGCTCTAGCTTGAGGGAGGCTTAAGTCAATGTTATATTCATGCCCCAATCATGAGCTCTCAGGATAAATTATTATTCAGAATTTTTATGCTCGGCTTTCTCATAATGATCAATCCATGCTCGATACTTCTTGTATTGGTTCCTGTATGAAGAAGACTATTAAATTTCATGGGATATTTTAGAAAGAATTAAACACAACTCTGAAGATTGGGAACTCGACGAAGGTAAAGAGTCAGGTATTAAGCTTGAGTTTGATTGTGAAATCTTTTATGAATACCGATGCTTTTCAAAAGTTTAGCACTAAATATGGACTTGAATCTGAGATAGTAGCCTCCTTTTGTGAATCTTTTGCTACTCATGTTGATCTCCCTAAGGAGAAGTGGTTCAAATATCACCCACCTATTAAATAAGAAATTAAAGAACCAGTAATAGCTAATGAAGAAACTATCATTTACAATGTTGATCCAGTTGTTCTTACCGCTTATATCGAGAAACCACCTTTCCCTATTAGGATGAAGGAACATGCTAAGGTTTCAACTATAGTCAATAAAAATTATATTAGAACACCTAAAGTAGCTGAGCAAATCAAGGTAGAACCTAGTGTTACTATGATTAAAGATCTCTTGGTCAATAATGTTGATGGGCATGTTATTTACTTCGTTGGTGAAGCTGCTAGAATTGCCAAACCCGATGGGAAAGACAAACATAGACCCGTTGTTGGCATGCCTGTTGTCTCAGTTAAAATAGGTGATCAACGTTGTCATGGTTTATGTGACATAGGTGCTAGCGTGAGTGCTATTCCTTTTACTTTATATCAAGAAATTATGAATGACATAGCACCCGCTGAGATAGAAGTCTTGGGTGGGAAAATAAAATACCCTACTGATTTTCTTATTCTTGGTTCCCCACAGGATGACTTTTGTCCCATTATATTTGGTAGACCTTTCTTGAACACCGTCAATGCTAAAATAGATTGTGAGAAACAAACTGTCGTTAGTTTTGGTGATGAGTCTCATGAGTTTAATTTTTTCAAGTTTAGTAGAAAGCATCATAAGGAAGAATTGCCTAGTAAGGATGAAATAACTGGTCTTGCTTCTATTGTTGTGCCTCCTAGTGACCCTTTAGAACAATATCTGCTAGACCATGAAAATGATATGAATATGCACGAAAGAAACGAAATAGATAGAATTTTGTTCGAACAACAACCTCTGCTTAAACACAATTTGCATATTGAAACTCTAGGAGGTCCTCCTCCACCTAAAGGTGACCCGGTGTTTGAATTAAAACAATTGCCAGACACTTTGAAATATGCTTATATTGATGAGAAGAAGATATATACTGTTATTATTAGTGCTAATCTTTCGGAACATGAAGAGGAAAGATTATTGAAAGTTCTAAGGAAGCACCGAGCTGCTATTGGATATACTCTTGATGATCTTAAGGGCATCAGTCCCACTTTATGTCAGCACAAGATTAATATGGAACCTGATGCTAAACCCATTGTTGATCACCAACATCGGTTGAATACGAAGATGAAAGAAGTGTTAAGGATGGAAATATTAAAATTTATAGAAGCAGGTATAACCTATCATCGAGCTGATAGTAGATGGGTAAGTCCTGTCCATTGTGTCCCTAAGAAGGGAGGTATTACTGTTGTCCCTACTGATAAGAATGAACTTATTCCACAAAGAATTGTTACATGCTATAGAATGGCAATTGATTTTAAAAAATTAAACAAAGCAACTAGAAAAAGATCATTACCCTATGCCTTTTATTGATCAAATGCTAGAAAGAATATCTAAGCACACACATTTTTGCTTCCTTGATGGATATTCTGATTTTTCGCAAATTCCTGTTTCTCAACCTGATCAAGAAAAGACCACTTTTACTTGCACTTTTGGAACTTATGCTTATAGACATATGCCTTTTGGTTTGTGCAATGCACCTGCTACCTTTCAAAGATGTATGATTACTATATTCTCTGACTTTTGTGAAAATATTGTTGAGGTTTTCATGGATGACTTTTCTATTTATGGGAAATCTTTTGATGTTTGTTTAAGCAATCTTGACTGAGTTTTGCAGAGATGTGAGCAAACGAATCTTGTCTTGAATTGGAAAAGTGCCACTTTATGGTTAACGAAGGTATTGGTTTGGGCCATAAAATTACTGAAAGAGGTATTGAGGTTGACAAAGCTAAGGTTGATGCAATTGAGAAAATGCCATGTCCTAAAGATATCAAAGGTATTCGTAGGTTCCTAGGTCATGCTAGTTTCTATAGGAGATTTATCAAAGACTTTTCTAAAATTTCTAGGCCTCTCACAAATCTTTTGCAAAAGGATATCCCTTTTGTTTTTGATGATGATTGTTTGGAAGCCTTCGAAACACTAAAAGAAAGCCTCAATTTCTGCACCTATTGTTCAACCACCTGATTGGAACTTGTCTTTTGAAATTATGTGTGATGCTAGTGATTATGACGTTGGTGCTATTCTAAGACAAAGAGTTGATAAGAAACATAATGTTATTCATTATGCAAGTAAAACTCTAGACAATGCACAAAGAAATTATGCTACTACGGAAAACGAATTTTTAGCAGTTGTGTTTGCTTGTGATAAATTTAGATCCTATATTGTAGATTCAAAAGTAATTGTTCACACTGATCATGCTGCTATAAAATACCTTATGGAAAAGAAATATGCCAAACCTAGGCTTATTCGATGGGTTCTCTTGCTACAAGAATTTGATTTGCATATCACTGATAAAAAAGGAGCGGAGAACCCCGTGGCTGATAACTTGTCTAGGCTTGAAAATATTCTTGATGACCCACAACCTATTAATGATAGTTTTCCTGATGAGCAGTTAGCTGCAATAAATGTTTCTAACAGTACACCTTGGTATACTGACTATGCTAATTATATTGTTGCTAAATACACCCCCTAGCTTTACATACCAATAAAAGAAAAAATTCTTCTATGATTTAAGACATTACTTCTGGGATGACACACATCTTTATAAAGATGGAGTAGATGGTATTATTAGACGTTGTGTACCTGAGCATGAATAGGGACAAATCCTACGAAAATGTCACTCCGAAGCCTATGGAGGACATCATGCGGGAGATAGAACTGCTCACAAGGTATTGCAATCTGGGTTTTATTGGCCTACTCTGTTCAAGGATGCCCATAAGTTTGTTTTATCTTGTGATGAATGTCAAAGAATAGGTAATATCGGTAAGCGTCAAGAAATGCCTATGAATTATTCACTTGCTATTGAACCATTTGATGTTTGGGGATTTGATTTCATGGGACCTTTTCCTTCCTCTAATGGATATACTCACATTTTGGTTGCTGTTGATTATGTGACAAAGTGGGTAGAAGCTATTCCAACTAGTAGTGCTGATCACAACACCTCTATTAAGATGCTTAAGGAAGTTATTTTCCCAAGGTTTGGAGTCCCTAGATATTTAATGACTGATGGTGGTTCACACTTTATTCATGGTGCTTTCCGTAAAATGCTTGCCAAGTATGATGTTAACCATAGAATTGCTTCACCCTATCATCCTCAGTCTAGTGGTCAGGTAGAACTTAGCAATAGAGAAAGAAAATTAATTTTACAAAAAATTGTCAATAGGTCCCGGAAGAATTGGTCTAATAAGTTAGATGATTGGCCTATAGAACAACATATAAAGATCCTATGGGTATGTCTCCTTATAAAATGGTTTATGGAAAAGCTTGTCATTTGCCTCTTGAGTTAGAACATAAAGCATATTGGGCAATTAAAGAACTCAACTACGATTTCAAACTTGCTGGTGAAAATAGGTTATTTGATATTAGCTCATTCGATGAATGGAGAACCCAAGCTTATGAAAATGCCAAGTTATTTAAAGAAAAATTTAAAAGAATCCAAAAGCGTGAGTTCAAGGTTGGAAAATAAGTTCTTTTGTACAACTCTTGTTTTAGATTATTTGCAGGAAAGCTCCTCTCCAAATGGGAAGGACCCTATGTTATCAAGGAGGTTTATCGATCTGGAGCTATCAAAATGAATAATGCCGAAGGTACTAACCCGAAGGTTGTTAATGGGCAACGAATAAAACATTATATCTCAGGTATGCCCATTAATGTTGAAAGCAATATTATCCAAACTCTGACACTGGAAGAGCACATAAAAGAAACCTTCCGGAACACTCCAGAATCGTGAAAAAGAGGAGGTACGTGATACGGTAAGTAAACGGACTCCAAAAAATCTGCAAAATTATTTTCTGTCCATTTTGGAATTTTTTTTTAGGAAAATAAGAAACAACCAGGAAGGTACCCCTGGTGGGCACAAGACACCAGGGCATGCCTGGCTTACCAGGCGTGCCCAGGTGGGTTGTGCCCACCTCGGGCACCTTCTAGACTCCGTTTTTCTTTTGTTTGCTTATTTCCCAAGATAAAAAATCTTTATATACCCCCCGAACCCATTGACCTCCATATCGCAGAGAAATTTTCTGTTTTCTTTTCTCGCTATTTGCTACGTCTTGAGCTTGTGTTGGTTTTCCTTGAAGAGGAAAGGGTGATGCAGCAATAGTAGCGTAAGTATTTCTCTCAGTTTTTGAGAACCAAGGTATCAATCTAGTAGGAGGCTCCTCAAAAGTCCCACGCACCTACACAAAGAAACAAAGAACTCGCAACCAACGCAATAAAGGGGTTGTCAATCCCTTCACGGCCACTTGCAAAAGTGAGATCTGATAGAGATAATATGATAAGATAAATATATTTTTGGTATTTTATAATATAGATAGGAAAAGTAAAGGTGCAAATAGAAGTAGATTGAAAGCTTATATGATAAAAGATAGACCCGGGGGCCATAGATTTCACTAGTGGCTTCTCTCAAGATAGCATAAGTATTACGGTGGGTGAACAAATTACTGTCGAGCAATTGATAGAAAAGCGAATAATTATGAGATTATCTAGGCATGATCATGTATATAAGCATCATGTCCGTGACAAGTAGACCGACTCCTGCCTGCATCTACTACTATTACTCCACACATCGACCGCTATCCAAAGATGCATCTAGAGTATTAAGTTCATAAAGAACAGAGTAACGATTAAGAAAGATGACATGATGTAGAGGATAAAGTCATGCAATATGATATAAACCCCATCTTTTATCCTCGATGGCAACAATACAATACGTGCCTTGCTGCCCTGCTGTCTTTGAAAAGGACACCGCAAGATTGAACCCAAAGCTAAGCACTTCTCCCATTGCAAGAAAGATCAATCTAGTAGGCCAAACCAAACTGATAATTCGAAGAGACTTGCAAAGATAACTTAATCACACATAAAAGAATTCAGAGGAGATTCAAATATTTCTCATAGATAAACTTGATCATAAACCCACAATTCATCGGATCTCGACAAACACACCGCAAAAAGAGTTACATCGAATAGATCTCCAAGAAGATCGAGGAGAACATGGTATTGAGATCCAAAAAGAGAGAAGAAGCCATCTAGATAATAACTATGGACCCGAAGGTTTGTGTTAAACTACTCACAACTCATCGGAGAGGCTATGGTGTTGCTGTAGAAGCCCTCCGTGGTCGATTTCCCCTCCGACGGAGCGCCGGCGAAGGCTCCAAGATGGGATCTTGCGGATACAGAAGGTTACGGTGGTGGAAATAGTTTTTCGTGGCCGCCTTTGATGTTCTCGGGGTACATGGGTATATATAGGAGGAAGAAGTAGGTCGGTGGACGCCTGAGGGGCCCACGAGATAGGGGGCGCGCCTAGTAGGGCGGCGCCCTCCACCCTCGTGGCCGCCTCGATCGCTTATTGACTTGCACTCCAAGTCCTCTAGATCACGTTCGTTCCAAAAATCACGCTCCCGAAGGTTTCCTTCCATTTGGACTCCGTTTGATATTCCTTTTCTTCGAAATACTGAAATAGGCAAAAAACAGCAATACGGGCTGGGCCACCGGTTAGTAGGTTAGTCGGAAAAATGATATAAATGTGTAAAGTAAAGCCCATAAACATCCAAAACGGGTAATATAATAGTATGGAACAATCAAAAATTATAGATACGTTGGAGACGTATCAAGCATCCCCAAGCTTCATTCCTCCTCGTCCTCGAGTAGGTAAATGATAAAAACAGAATTTTTGATGTGGAATGCTACCTAGCATAATTCTCAGTGTAATTTTCTTTATTGTGGCATGAATGTTCAGATCCAAATGATTCAAAATAAAAGTTCATATTGACATAAGAAATTGTAATACTTCAAGCATACTAATCAAAGCAATCATGTCTTCTCAAAATAACATGGCTAAAGAAAGTTTATCCCTACAAAATCATATAGTTAGGCTATGTTCCATTTTCATCACACAAAATACTCCCATCAAGAACAACCCTAGATTCAGCCAAGCAATTGGTTCATACTTTTTAACGCGCTTCAGCCTTTTTCAACTCTCACGCAATACATGAGCGTGAGCCATGGATATAGCACTATGGGTGGAATAGAATATGATGATGGTGGTTGTGTGGAGAAGACAAAAAGGGAGAAAGTCTCACATTGACGAGGATAATTAACGGGCTATGGAGATGCCCATCAATTGATGTCAACATGAGGAGTAGGGATTGCCATGCAACGGATGCACTAGAGCTATAAATGTATGAAAGCTCAACAAAAGAAACTAGTGGGTGTGCATCCAACTCGCTTGCTCACGAAGACCTAGGGCTTTTGAGGAAGCCCATCATAGGAATATACAAGCCAAGTTCTATAATGAAAAATTCCCACTAGTATATAAAAGTGACAACATATGAGACTCTCTATATGAAAAAAACATGGTGCTACTTTGAAGCACAAGTGTGGAAAAAGAGATAGTAACATTGCCCCCTTTTATTTATTTAATTTTTTTCTTTTTTTTTCTTTTTGGCCTTTCTTTTTTTCTTTTTCTTTTCTTTGGCCTTTCTTTTTTTCTTTCTTTTTGGCCTTTCTTTTTTTTATTTGGGGACAATGCTCTAATAATGATGATCATCACACTTCTATTTATTTACAACTCACTAATTACAACTCAAAACTAGAACAAGATACGACTCTATATGAATGCCTCCAGCAGTGTACCGGGATATGCATGGTGGCTTTGCCACAAATACGATGTCAACTACATGATCATGCAAGGCAATATGACAATGATAATGTGTGTCATGATGATAAACAGAACAGTGGAAAGTTGCATGGCAATATATCTCAGAATGGCTATGGAAATGCCATAATAGGTAGGTATGGTGGCTGTTTTGACGAAGATATAAGGAGGTTTATGTGTGATAGAGCATATCGTATCACGGGTTTGATGCACCGTGAAGTTTGCACCAACTCTCAAGGTGAGAAAGGGCAATGCAGTGCATCAAGAGGCTAGCAATGATGGAAAGGTAAAAGTGCGTATAATCCATGGACTCAACATTAGTTATAAAGAACTCATATACTTATTGCAAAAATTTTATTAGCCCTCAAAGAAAAGTAATACTACGCATGCTCCTAGGGGGGAGGTTGGTAGGAGCTAACCATCGCGCGCCCCCGACCTCCACTCAAGGGAAGGCAGTCAAAAGAGCACCCTATGCAATAAATTTGTTACACAACTTTTACCATATGTGCATACTACGGGACTTGCCAACTTCAACAGAAGCATTCTTTAAATTCATAATCACCCAACTAGCATGACTCTAATATCACTACCTCCATATCTCAAAACAATTATCAAGTATCAAATTGATCATAGCATCCAATTCACTTCCTATGATAGTTTTTATTATACCCAACTTGGATGCTCACCATTCTAGGACCAATTTTATAACCAAACCAAATACCATGCTGTTCTAAGAGACTCTCAAAATAATATAAGTGAAGCATGAGAGACTAACAATTTCTACAAAATTAAGCCACCGCCGTGCTCCAAAAGATATAAGTGAAGCACTAGAGCAAAAACTATCTAGCTCAAAAGATATAAGTGAAGCACAAAGAGTATTCTAATAAATTCCAATCAAGTGGGTTTCTCCCAAAAGGTGTGTAAAGCAAGGATGATTTTGGAAAACTAAAAAGCAAAAACTAATACCATAGAAGACGCTCCAAGCAAAACACATATCATGTGGCGAATAAAAATATAGCTCCAAGTAAAGTTACCGATAAACGAAGACGAAAGAGGGGATGCCTTCCGGGGGCATCCCCAAGCTTAGGCTTTTGGCTATTCTTGAAAATCTTGGGGTGCCATGGGAATCCCCAAGCTTAGGCTCTTTCCACTCCTTATTCCATAGTCCATCAAATCTTTACCCAAAACTTGAAAACTTCACAACACAAAACTCAACAGGAAATCTCATAAGCTCCGTTAGTGAAAGAAAGAAAAACCACCACATAAGGTACTGTAATGAACTCATTCTTTATTTATATTGGTGTTAAACCTACTGTATTTGAAGTTCTCTATGGTTCATACCACTTAATACTAGCCATATATGCATCAAAATAAGCAAACAACAGACGAAAGGCAGAATCTGTCAAAAACAGAACAGTCTGTAGGAATCTATAACTATAGAATACTTATGGAACTCTAAAAATCCTACCAAAATAGGAAGTCCTGGGCAATGTTTCTATTGATCTACAGCAAAAAGAATAAACGCAAAATCACATTTCTGTGAATTAAAAAAATTATTTTCGTGCGTGCAAAGTTTCTGTTTTTCAGCAGAATCTAATTAACTAACACCATAGGTTATCCTATAGGTTCTACTTGGCACAAACACTAATTAAAACATGAAAACACTTCTAAACAGAAGGTAGATGCAAAATTTATTACTAAACAGAAACAAAAACAAAGAAACTAAAATAAAATTGGGCTGCCTCCCAAATAGCGCTATCGTTTAACGCCCCTAGCTAGGCATAAAAGCGAGGATAGATCTAAGTAGTGCCATCTTTGGCACTCAATTCCTCAATAGAGCACTTATAATCTTTAGGAGTTTCTCCCTTTTTAGCAATGATTAAACTCTTAGGCAAGAATTCAAGAAATTTATTTGTAGCAAAAGGTTCCTTAATGATAGAGAGACAATTGGGATGAACACTTATTGATTTGAGATCCGCATTTCCCTTAATAGAAGATTCACCCTTATTTCTAGGAACATAGATAAATTTGGCAGTTTTGGTAGGAGGATTTGGAGCATTTTTTACGGAAGAAAACACCGACCCTAAGTTGGTAATGATATCCTCAAGTTTACCGATTCTCGTAAAATCTAGATCTATTCTTTCATTAACTATAGGTTCTTTCTCTTTAAAAAATTTCAAAGTAACTCCAACCGTAGATCCGTATTGGGTAATTTGATTATGAATCTTTTTTTCCAAATTTTCAATCAACTCAACAGTGGCAATTTTATTTTCAATAATTTCAAGCCTTTGCATCACATGTTCCAAAGTTAAAACAGTTCCATTAACCAAAAGAGGAGGTGGGCCAAACAGATCTAACATAGCATTAAAAGCATCAAACATATGGCTACTCAAGAAATCCCCTCCGGTAATGGTATCAAGAATGCATCTATTCCAAGGAGTAATGCCTACATAAAAGTTGCGAAGAAGAACGGAAGTAGAAAGATTCCTAGTAGATTTATTTTGAGCATTGCAAATTCTATGCCAAGCATCTTTTAAATTTTCTCCCCCCCTTTGATTAAAATTAAGAATTTCATGTTCGGGAGTAATGACGAGGATAGGAGGACTAGCCATAGCGACGAGCATGCAAAAGGCAAGCGAAAGAGAGAGGAGATTGGGAAAGAGAGGGCAAATAAAACGACAAGGGTGAAGTGGGGGAGAGGAAAACGAGAGGCAAATGGCAAATAATTTAAATGCGAGGGAGAAGAGTTTGTGATGGGTACTTGGTATGTCTTGACTTGAGCGAAGACCTCCCCGGCAACGGCGCCAGAAATCCTTCTTGCTACGTCTTGAGCTTGCGCTGGTTTTCCTTGAAGAGGAAAGGGTGATGCAGCAATAGTAGCGTAAGTATTTCCCTCAGTTTTTGAGAGACAAGGTATCAATCCAGTAGGAGGCTCCTCAAAAGTCCCACGCACCTACACAAACAAACAAAGAATTCGCAACCAACGCAATAAAGGGGTTGTCAATCCCTTCACGGCCACTTGCGAAAATGAGATCTGATAGAGATAATATGATAAGATAAATATATTTTTGGTATTTTATAATGTAGATAGGAAAAGCAAAGATGCAAATAAAAGTAGATTGAAAGCTTATATGATAAAAGATAGACCCAGGGGCCATAGATTTCACTAGTGGCTTCTGTCGTGGATTTGTCACGGTAGATCTCCTTAGTGTCAGGACTTAGTCGCGAGGCCAACGCATCTATGTGGTAGCTTGAGAGGGGTTGAGTGGGACGAGAGACGCAGGGCGGATCAACACGCAAGACAAGGGTTTAGACAGCTTCGGGCCCCGGGAAACATCATCCGGTAAAAACCCTACATGCTGTTTGAGGCTAGATCTCATTATGCTCATGGGGAGTCGCCGTAAACTGGCTCTCCTAATTGTGTCTAGCCCTAGAGATTATTGCTTGTTTGCTTGTAGCTTCTAACCTGTCCCTCTTTGGGGAGCCCTGCCCCTCCTTATATATGCTGAAGGGGCAGTTTACATGTGGAGTCCTGTTAGGATTAGGACTAGTCTATCTCTAATACAAATCGGATACAAGTCCTGATCTCAATTCCTTGTAAGGTAAATATTCCTCATGCCTTTCCTCTTAAACCGGCCCACCATAGTATGAACCGGCCTTCATGAACCGCCCGTTGGGCCACCGGGTCTTGTTGCTCCTCTGGCCCGCCTGCCGGATTACCAATGAGCAGTAAACCGTCTGTCAGTGCATGCAGGTCGCCGGTGAATCGCCAAGTCCGGCCGGTTTATCCTTCCGGCCGGTTTACGCCGCGAGGCATATCCCCGACATTAGCCCCCAAGTTTAGCTTGGATTTATCCATGGTAAACTTATGCTGCAAATAAACACCAGAACAAATTTGACAGGTTGTGCTCCGGGTTAAGAATTCTTGTAGACCGGCACTGATCGTCCTTAAGTCCTTGTCATTTCCTCCTTCTAGAAAAATCCGGGTCAATAACCAGCTTCATACTCAAATTGCTGATGTTGGCTTCTTATAGAAAAAACATTGTGAAGAATAATCCACTTGAATCGGCTTCCAAAGCACCGGTTTAATAAATATTGGTCTTGAAATACTCATCTGATATTCAACCGGTTTGAAGATGCAGAACTTGCCGATTTATAATTACCACCATTGTCGGGTTATAAAAACTGATAATTCCGGGTTATGATTGTCGCCAACGCCGGTTCATGATTATTAATGAAGCCGAGTTGCAGCCACAGGGTCATAATGATTGGTGACGCCGGGTCAACCTAGTTTGCTCAATCAGAGAATTTAAAAATATTTCTTCGATAATAATATAATACCTGTAGCCCCCAAGTCTTGAGCAGAACAAAGTGATGGCTTAAGACTTGCTTCAATATAAATACTGCCACTTAAGAAGAAATCCATGTTGTTCATCACAATCACTAGTCAGAATTGAGTATTCCCCATATGTAGCCCCCAAGTGCCGGGTTGTCATGCTTGCAGTAACCTGGGACTTGTAATTTCCTGATGCTCATAAAAAACTTCAACCAGTGTAGCCCCCAAGGGCCGGGTCATTATGCAATAATGAGCAGGGACTTTGATATATACTTCAATGAAAATAACATCATATGATGTAACCCCCATCATGGGGCTTGAATTCACGTCCACAAGGTTAAGAGCCTTGTGCTTTACCAACTGAGCAGTGGACCCTTCAATATAATGAATAAAAAGCTTTGTACCTTGAATTGTTTAATAGGAGCAATTGGTAGCCCCCAAGGGCCAGCTCATTATAATGTGATGAGCCGGGTCTTCAATAATATGAGCGAAAAATGAATTTGCATTAGCCCCCAAGTGTCATGGTGCATGCTTGCAGCGACATGAGACTTGCATATTTGATGTAATCTCAACTTTAATAACGTAGCCCCCAAGTGCCGGGTTGTAAGCCTGCAGCAACTCGGGACTATTCCTTCAATTGTAGAATAAAAGCCATATTCATCGATAAAATAATATCCATTGCGCTAAAGCGACTTTGAAAACCTCAATCATTAATAACCATAATAAAAATCCAGCCATGTTGGCTATTCAAGATAATATAATCCGGTATGAAAACCTTATTCATCCAATATCATAATGTAATTTCAGCCAAGTTTGGCTATTTGAATAATATAACCCAATCATTTATAAGCGCATGATTCCAATGGCGCAATCCAAATATATGCTGGCGACTTATAGTCGAAAGCAGACCGGGCCGATAGTCTCCGGATTATAACTTGATCGTGTACTGACAACTTGTAGTTGAAAGCCAAGCCGGGTTGATAAACACCGGTCTACTCCATAATAGGATGGTAACAGAAAATCAAACCGGGAAGATAACCTCCGGATTAAGATTTAACCGTGTTCCGTCAACTTGTAGTTGACAGTTGAACCAGATTAAAACTTTGTCGGTTTAAAAAGCGCAACAAAAATCGAATAACAATTATGAAAAAATATGCAAGCAAAGGCAACAACTTTTTGCAAAAGAAAAGCTTTACTGAGCTGGTCAGATGGCGTTACCATGGTCAGACGCAACCAAGCTCCCCGAAGGCGTAGCGATGGTGCCAGTCGGCCAGGTCCCCAAAAGACTCTTGGCGAGTACGCCGGCCAAGTGGCATGACATTGGTTGGGTTCGACCAAGCCCCCAAATGACTCTGGCCCTATTGGCCGACCAAGAGGCGTGACCGGTTCAGACGTGACCGTGTCCCCAAATGATCTGGTGGCTTCCGCCTATCAAGAGGTGTTGCATTGGTTCGGACACGACCAAGCCCCCAAGTGATAAAAAACAAATGTCAAGGGGTAAACCGGAGGCCGTTTTAAGACAGAACCTCCGTGTAACCACGCATGATGTAAAAAAGAACAGTGACCCCGCTTTATGAAGCAGAAGCCCCTATGTGATCAATAATATATTAGGCCAATAAGGCATGATATCCATGTTTGAACCGCGCATCATGGCAACAGGTCCTCTTCGGTAATTTTTAACTTTTTTGCAAGAGATAAATTCTTCTTGAACCGGGATCTTGAACCGGATATTTGAGAGCTTCAAAGCTTCGTGGGAGACATTTTCCCCCTGAACCAGAATTTAAACCGGAATCTTCATTTTCAGCCGGAAATTTTCTGACGGCCTTTAAACTCGAACTTTGCGAGAAGTTAATTCCTTTTTGAACCGGAAATTTTAAACCGGATTTGAGAGCTTCAAGAAGACCGGCTTCCTTGAGCCGGATTTTAAACCGAATCTTTTTCGATGACCCGAACTTCTTCATTGAGCCGATTTTGTAATTGTCATATACTTTCTAAGCCGGAAATTTTTCGACGGCCTTCAAATAACAAAGAGCCTCCGGGACGGGTTATCTTTCCTCCATTGTCACGGGTTTTTAATTTTTTCAAACTGCAAGACTTGTTGCGCCATATCATCATAGCCCCGAGTCTCAAAGTGACTCAAGAGTTGGCTTGAGATTCTCCATATGTAATCGTGATGTAAACCGCATAAGTTGTATATCATCGGTGTTGATAGCATGATGTGAATCCACGAAGGTTGAGGTATTGCGGCGGGTTATAAATGATCCCGTATGAGCTGTGTCAAGAACCTTCGCCAATGGTTCCTTCCAATGGCGATTTGAAGTTAACCAAAGCGTAGTGGCGGCGTTTTGTGCGCCTGCCCATTGAGCCATCCAGTGCAAACGGCGGTTGATAGTATATGATAATTTGCCTCCATTTTGCTTGAAAGAAAACCCGGGCTTCCCAAATAGTGACTTGCTCATACTCAGTAAACAGCTCATGCAAACAGGTGCGGTCCGGTGTGTTGATGGTAATTTGCCTTCAATTTATTGGAAGAAAACTGGGCTACCATTGAGCACGGCAGCACAGATAAAGGTTAGTGCAACATGACGATGGTATGCACTCCATATCCGTGATATAACTCCACTTCGACGGTGAATAATTATCCTGATGTATTTGGATGACTGATGATATTGTCGTCTCGCCATGATCATGGAACAAAAATATTAAAGAGAGGACAATTGTCCCGGAGGAACTTAAAGTATATTGAAAAAATAAATAAGATGGATAGCACCTGATCTTTTCCTGGGACGTCGAGCCAGTCATGTCGGTCGTCGGTTTTCAATTGATCCGAATTATACTGCTTCCACGATTTTTTTTACTCCACGTGGCCTTCTCTTGTCTTAACGTGATGGTAAACCGGCCATAGCATTGTACTACTCCAAGAATATGCGTGTACTCTGGTTGCACCTTTGGCAACCAATTGACTTTCAACGAAAGCAATTTTCCATCAGACCCGGGGAGTTATTCCATGCAACCGTACTAGCAATTGTCCATGACTTCCAACGAAAGCAACAACATCTAGTAGCATGATGGATTGCCTGACCACGTGGTAGCTTCAGTCTTCTTGGTGTATATTTCCTGTATGAATTTGCCAAGGCTGATCCGATCTGGTCACTCCCCTTGTAGCAGTTTTAGCCAATAGAAAATTTGTAGCTGCGGCACTCAGCGCGGTAGCTCGGACGTGGGCGTGGGCGTGGCTTGACTTGGAGCAGCTCGAGGCTGTGACAGCATCAGAGTGCGGCGGCGTAAGGCCGTGGCGAGGCGCTGGGGTAGTCGACGAGGAAAGGAACGGGGACCGCAGAGATGTCCGAGTCTGTGCCCACGAGTCCTTCTCCCGGCCTTACAGGCGAGGTGCACCCGCGACTTGCAGGCCAAACAGAGGTGAGTCAGCAGAGACGGGACCTGGTGGAGCTAGAGAGAAGGCGACCGGTGGCGACGGCGTGTGGCCGAGCGGGGGCGGCTCAGAGGTGCAAGGCCGCAACGGAGGCAGAGACCGCTGCAGCCACTCGGTCACCGCAGAAGCAGAGCGCAGTCCTGTGGAGGCGATCAGGTAGCGCGGTCATGACCGTAATGATGGTGGTGCAAGGCGGCAGCAAGGCCGCGACGGAGACAAGACTGCTGCAGCGGCTCAGTCTCCGCAGAAACGGAGCGTAGTCAGGGCGGTTCACCACATGGGGGCCCGTTCGAAGAAACAGAAGGATCCGCGAGAATGCGAAGCGCGCGTGACCCGGCGAGTCAGGTCGAGACGGTGCGGGGTGGCCAAAGCGCCAGAGTCACCACGGGCAGAAGACTTCCCAGAGCGAGCTAAAGCGATCAGGGTTGCGGACGACGTGGCCGCGAAGGTGGATGCGGGGTGCGTCAGGTCACGCGCAGCCAGCAGGCGGACGGCGGCTTGAATCCGGGCACGGCCCGGTGCGGCCATCGAGGTCGATCGACGGGGGCAGCTTGTAGACGAGGCCCATGGCGGTTCAACGGCAGATCACGTGCAGCTTGGTAAGTCGACGCGAAGCCGGTACGAGATAGTGCAGGAGGCCAGGCGCTGCGCAAGCAGCGAAAGCAGAGTCCAGGTCACGATGATGATCTGGCAGCAGCACTTGATTTCTTCCGCCTCGGATGGATGCAGTAGTCAAGGAAAAAGACATCTGATATAGTAGTAGTATTGAAGTAGTGCTGGCCCTTTTCCCGAAGGGAACGGTTGATGATGGATTTCACATGGCATAGTACTAGTTTAAGTAGTACTAGTCTGAAACTTTCGTTTTGGACTTGATTGGACCGTGAGTAAATGATTGCTCAATCGTGCGCTGGCTCCCCTGTATCAAACAGCAATTGAACAGCGAAATATTCTGAACCGGTCTCGGTTTCGCCGGATTGCACGACCGTTCCGGCGGAAGTCAACTTTACTTGGACTGGCGGATCAATAGGTCACGCGCGACGGCGCGCACGGAACCCTAGCTTCTGTCGATCTCAAACCATGTACTACCGGCTCCAAACTTAATCATGTTCCTGATCACAAAATAACAAATTTGCCAGTTCTTCCTCATCCGGCGAAATCACGAGCTCATCGATCCCTAGATGAGATCCCTTCAAGAACTCAACACCACCGTGCGCAAGCCCCATGGTGGGCGCCAACTGTCGTGGATTTGTCACGGTAGATCTCCTTAGTGTCAGGACTTAGTCATGGCGCCAACGATCTATGTGGTAGCTTGAGAGGGTTGAGTGGGACGAGACGCAGGCGGATCAACACGCAAGACAAGGGTTTAGACGACTTGGCCCCGGAAACATCATCCGGTAAAAACCCTACATGCCGCTTTGAGGCTAGATCTCATTATGCTCATGGGGAGTCGTAGTAAACCGCTCTCCTAATTGTGTCTAGCCCTAGAGATTATTGCTTGTTTGCTTGTAGCTTCTAACTTTGTCCCTCTTTGAGAGCCCCGCCTCCTTATATATATCAAGGCGGTTTATATGTGGAGTCTGTTAGGATTAGGACTAGTCTATCTCTAATACAAACCGGATACAAGTCCCGATCTCAACTCCTTGTAAGGTAAATATTCCTCATGCCTTTCCTCTTAAACCGCCCACCATAGTATGAACTGCCTTCATGAACCGCCTGTTGGGCCACTGGTCTTGTTGCTCCTCCGCCCGCCCGCCGGATTACCAATGAGTCAGAAACCGTCTGGTCTGCGGTGTCGCCGGTGAATCGCCAAGTCCGGCCGGTTTATCCTTCCGGCCGGTTTACGCCGCGGGGCATATCCCCGACAGCTTCTGTCAAGATAGCATAAGTATTACGGTGGGTGCACAAATTACTGTCGAGCAATTGATAGAAAAGCGAATAATTATGACATTATCTAGGCATGATCATGTATATAGGCATCATGTCCATGACAAGTAGACCGACTCCTGCTTGCATCTACTACTATTACTCCACACATCGACCGCTATCCAGCATGCATCTAGAGTATTAAGTTCATAAAGAACAGAGTAATCATACATAAAAGAATTCAGAGGAGATTCAAATATTTCTCATAGATAAACTTGATCATAAACCCACAATTCATCGGATCTCGACAAACACACCACAAAAAGAGTTACATCGAATAGATCTCCAAGAAGATCGAGGAGAACATGGTATTGAGATCCAAAAAGAGAGAAGAAGCCATCTAGCTAATAACTACGGACGCGAAGGTCTGTGGTAAACTACTCACAACTCAACGGAGAGGCTATGGTGTTGATGTAGAAGCCCTCCATGGTCGATTCCTCCCATGAGTGCTTGCCAAGGCTCCAAGATGGGATCTCGCGGATACAGAAGGTTACGGTGGTGGAAATAGTTTTTCATGGTCGCCTTTGATGTTCTCGGGGTACGTGGGCATATATAGGAGGAAGAAGTAGGTCGGTGGACGCCCGAGGGGCCCACGAGATAGGGGCGCACCTAGTAGGGGGGGGGCCTTCACCCTCGTGGTCGCCTCGATCGCTTATTGACTTGCACTCCAAGTCCTCTGGATCACGTTCGTTCCAAAAATCACGCTCTCGAAGGTTTCATTCCGTTTGGACTCTGTTTGATATTCCTTTTCTTCGAAATACTGAAATAGGCAAAAAAAAAACAGCAATACGGGATGGGCCTCCGGTTAGTAGGTTATACGTCTCCAACGTATCTACTTTTCCAAACACTTTTGCCCTTGTTTTGGACTCTAACTTGCATGATTTGAAACTAAGCGGACCGTATTTGTTTTCAGCAGAATCGCCATGGTGTTGTTTATTGTGCGTAAAACAAAAGTTCTCGGAATGACCTAAAATCCACGGTGATAAGTTTTGGAAAATATAAAATATCGGCAAAGAATCAAGTCCAGGGGCCCACACCCGTCCACGAGGTGGGGGCGCGCCCCCGGGCGCGCCCTCTATCTCGTGGGCCCCCTGAGGCTCCACCGGCCTCAACTCCAACTCCATATATTCCGTTTTGCGGAGAAAAAAAATCAGAGAGAAAGTTTCATCGCGTTTTACGATACGGAGCCGCTGCTAAGTCCTAATCTCTCTCGAGAGGGCTGATCTGGAGTCCGTTCGGGGCTCCGAAGAGGGGGATTCATCGATGTCGTCCTCATCAACCATCCTCCATCACCAATTTCATGATGCTCACTGCCGTGCCTGAGTAATTCCATTGTAGGCTTGCTTGACGTTGATGGGTTGGATGAGATTTACCATGTAATTAGGTTAGTTTTGTTAGGGTTTGATCCCTAGTATCCACTATGGTCTGAGATTGATGTTGCTATGACTTTGCTATGCTTAATGCTTGTCACTAGGGCCCGAGTGCCATGATTTCAGATCTGAACCTATTATGGTTTCATGAATATATGTGAGTTCTTGATCCTATCTTGCAAGTCTACAGTCACCTATTATGTGTTATGATCCGACAACCCCGAAGTGACAATAATCGTGATACTTCTCGGTGATGACCGTAGTTTGAGGAGTTCATGTATTCACTATGTGCTAATTCTTTGTTTCGGTTCTCTATTAAAAGGAGGCCTTAATATCCCTTAGTTTCCACTAGGACCCCGCTGCCACGGGAGGGTAGGACAAAAGATGTCATGCAAGTTCTTTTCCATAAGCACGTATGACTATATTTGGAATACATGCCTACATTACATTGATGAATTGGAGCTAGTTCTGTGTCACCCTATGTTATAGCTATTACATGAGGAATCGCATCCGACATAATTATCCATCACTGGTCCAATGCCTACGAGCTTTTCACATATTGTGTTTCGCTTATTTACTTTTCCGTTGCTACTGTTACAACTACTACAAAACTATTATCTTTACTTTTGCCACTGTTACCATTACTATCATACTACTTTGCTGCAGATACTAAGTTATCCAGGTGTGGTTGAATTGACAACTCAACTGCTAATGCTTAAGAATATTCTTTGGCTCCCCTTTTGTCGAATCAATAAATTTGGGTTGAATACTCTACCCTCGAAAGCTGTTGCGATCCCCTACACTTGTGGGTTATCAGTAGGTTAGTCCCAAAAATGATATAAATGTGTAAAGTAAAGCCCATAAACATCCAAAATGGGTAATATAATAGCATGGAACAATCAAAAATTATAGATACGTTGGAGACGTATCACTGTTTTCCTGATAGATATGAAATTATGTCATCCCAAGACTCGGCGGGTGAGAGCTATGTTGCCGATTATATCGAAAACCCTAAGGTTTATGGGGATGTGGAGCACTATAGTTGGACCGGTGGAAGAAGAAGACTATGATCCTAAAAGAGAGGGGGAGACGAGCTCAGACAAGCATGAAGCCCCATTGCCCAACCTGGGGACATGCACGTTGAATTCAAGAAGTCGAGTCGCCCGAACAAAGCAAAGATACCTAGGATCCAGTTTATCCCCTTTCGTCTTTTGCAGGAAAACAAGCAAGATTTATGCAAAAAGGTATTGGAACTTGAGCAGGAGATTGGTGGATTGAAGGAAGAGAATTCCATCCTCAAGCGTAAGCTAAGGAAGAAAGATAAGCCCTCCACTTCATCACCACAACCTCCTTCATCACCCAAAGAAAATTGAGTATTGGGTATGGGCACTCCCCTTGGCTTGTACCAAGCTTGGGGGAGGTGCCCCAGTATCGTATCACCTCCACTATATTTTGCCTTTATTTATCTTAGTTCGATCCATAGTTATCTTTTGCTTTAGATGAATAAAAGTTTAGTTCGATCCTTTCTTTTTAAAGTTTTCTTAGTGATCTATCCTTGTAATCATGTGCGAGATATATAATAAAGTTTAGTTTGAGTTTTGCTTTCTTTACTTTCATGTTTCAATAAAAAGAAAGGAAATAAATGAAAGAGATCATATGCTAATCTTATCGTAAGTAATGGCAGCACATAAGGAAAAGTATAAGTAGAGAATTTTATTGGAGATTGACAAACATATAACATTGGTCAATGATGCAATTCATTGTGACGCCCCCGATTCAATCGTACACTAATCATACATGCAAATGTGTACGATCAAGATCAGGGACTCACGGGAAGATATCACAACACAACTCTAGACACAAACTATAATAATACAAGCTTTGTATTGCAAGCCAGGGGCCTTGAGGGCTCGAATACATAAGCTCGAATACAAATGAGTTAGCGGAAGCAACAATATCTGAGTACAGACATAAGTTAAACAAGTTTGCCTTAAGAAGGCTAGCACAAAAGCAACATCGATCGAAAAGGCAAGGCCTCCTGCCTGGGAGACTCCTAACTACTCTTGGTCGTCGGCGGGCGTCACGTGGTAGGAGGCACCCTCGGGGTTGTAGTAGTCGACAGCGGTGGAAGCAGTCTCATGGGCTCCATCATCTGGTTGCATCAAACGGATATGGGAAAAAAATAAAGCAAAGCAAACATGAGTACTCATTCGAAGTACTCAGCAAGCAAGGATCTACACTACATATGCAACATTATCAAAGGAAGGATGTATATGTGGACTGGGCTGCAGAAATGTTAGAATAGAGGGGAGAGCCTAGTCCTATCGAAGACTAGCAGCTTCAGCATCTTCAGCGGTCTTGCAACATTAGAAGAGTGCAGACTAGCATAGAGTAAAGTAGTAGTAGTGTCATCAACCTCGCCCAGAGATCCTTCCTCGACTCCCTGCGAGAAAACAATCCCAGAGCCATACTATCTATTTCTTATCTCAAGTATCTAGTTCTAGTTGTATCGATCGGGATACAACTCCGAGTGTCGGTTACCGTTGGACATGCTATCGATAGATGTTTTCTTCCCTGCAGGGGTGCACCAACTTATGCACCACGCTCGATTAACTCCGGTCTGACACACTATTCTAGGTCATGCCCGGCCTCGGCCAAACGATACGCCGCAACCCGACCTAGGCCTCATAGAGAGGTCAGCATGCCGGACTAAACCTATGCCCCCAGGGGTCTTGGTCCATCACCCCGGGAACTCCTACACATTGCGTGGGCAGCCGGTGAGCAGACCTAACCGCCCTTATACAAGGCGAGGCATTCCAATCCAACCCGGCGCATGCTGCTCAGTCGTTGACATCTATTAAGCTTCGGCTGATGCATACGACGTAGAACGCCCATACTATGCCCACATAATGGTTAGTCCTATCAGGCCAGAGCCCCCTCGGATCAAATATCCAAATCATAGTGAATTAGGAGCGCAGAGTAACAAGCAGAGACTCATTCCGATGTGACCCCGTCGCCCCGTCTCGTGGACTTGCGGCAAGGGCTAAGAATACCCGGCTACGCCACATAATTATCTTGCCGGAACCTTCTAGGTCAACCTGACTCCACATCACTCGCAGATATGCTCGCGCGGGTACCCCTCAGGGCCGACCCGTCTTTAGCCACCTTAATTAGTAACAATAGTAATGTAAATTCATTCCGTGTGGCTACCACATCAAGAAGGAACCCGATGCATCACCTGAAGGAAATATGCCCTCGAGGCAATAATAAAGTTATTATTTATTTCCTTATTTCATGATAAATGTTTATTATTCATGCTAGAATTGTATTAACCGGAAACATAATACATGTGTGAATACATAGACAAACATAGTATCACTAGTATGCCTCTACTTGACTAGCTCGTGAATCAAAGATGGTTAAGTTTCCTAGCCATAGACATGAGTTGTCATTTGATTAACGGGATCACATCATTAGGAGAATGATGTGATTGACTTGACCCATTCCGTTAGCTTAGCACTTCATCGTTTAGTATGTTGCTATTGCTTTCTTCATAACTTATACATGTTCCTATGACTATGAGATTATGCAACTCCGTGCTACTGTGAGGAACACTTTGTGTGCTACCAAACATCACAACGTAACTGGGTTATTATAAAGGAGCTCTACAGGTGTCTCCGAAGGTACATGTTGAGTTGGCGTATTTCGAGATTAGGATTTGTCACTCCGATTGTCGGAGAGGTATCTCTAGGCCCTCTCGGTAATGCACATCACTATAAGCCTTGCAAGCAATGTGGCTAATGATTTAGTTGCGGGATGATGCATTACGTAACGAGTAAAGAGACTTGCTGGTAACGAGATTGAACTAGGTATTGAGATACCGACGATCGAATCTCGGGCAAGTAACATACCGATGACAAAGTTAACAACGTATGTTGTTATGCGGTTTGACCGATAAAGATCTTCGTAGAATATGTGCGAGCCAATATGGGCATCCAGGTCCCGCTATTGGTTATTGACCGGAAACGTGTCTCGGTCATGTCTACATAGTTCTCGAACCCGTAGGGTCCGCATGCTTAACGTTTCGTTGACGATATAGTATTATATGAGTTATGTATGTTGGTAACCGAATGTTGTTCAGAGTCCCGGATGAGATCATGGAGATGACGTGGAACTCCGGAATGGTCCGGAGATAAAGTTTGATATATGCGATAATAGTGTTTGATCTCCGGAAGGGTTCCAGAATTTACCGAAAGAGGTTCCGGATGTTTCCCGAAATGTTTGGGTACGAGAACACGTTATTTGGGCTAAAGGGAAAGCCCACGAGGCTTTTGGAAAGTGCAAAGGAAGTTTTATGAGACAGAGGCTAGACGCCAGAACCTGGCGTTTAGGGGTAGACGCCAGAACCCTGGCGTTTAGCCCCGAGTCCGTAGGACTCTTGCTTTTCGGCAAAACCGACTTTGAGCAGGCTTTTACTCCAAGTTTCACCCTGTGGCTCAACATATAAATAGAGGGCAGGGCTAGCACCAAAGACACATCAAGAAACACCAAGCCGTGTGCCGGCAACCCCGTCCCCTCTAGTTTATCCTCCGTCATAGTTTCCGTAGTGCTTTGGCGAAGCCCTGCGGAGATTGTTCTTCACCAACACCGTCACCACGCTGTCGTGCTGCCGGAACTCATCTACTACTTCGCCCGTCTTGCTAGATCGAGAAGGCGAGGACGTCATCGAGCTGAACGTGTGCTGAAATCGGAGGTGCCATGCGTTCGGTACTTGGATCGGTCGGATCGTGAAGACGTACGACTACATCAACCGCGTTGACAAACGCTTCGGCTTAGCGATCTTCAAGGGTATGAAGATACACTCCCCCTCTCGTTGCTATGCATCACCATGATCTTGTGTCTGCGTAGGAAATTTTTTGAAATTACTACGTTCCCCAACAGTGGCATCCGAGCCTGGTTTTATGCGTAGATGTCATATGCACGAGTAGACACAAGTGAGTTGTGGGTGATATAAGTCATCTTGCTACCAAAGATGTCATACTCGTTCAGCGGCATTGTGAGATGAAGCGCCCGACCGACATTACACGACGCTTACGCGAGACTGGTTTCACCGCTATGAGCACTCGTTGCTTAAAGGTGACCGGCGGGTGTCTGTCTCTCTCACTTTAGTTGAACCGAGTGTGGCTACGCCCGGTCCTTGCGAAGGTTAAAACAACACCAACTTGACAAACTATCGTTGTGGTTTTGATGCGTAGGTAAGAACGGTTCTTGCTAAGCCCGTAGCAGCCACATAAAATATGCAACAACAAAGTAGTACATCTAACTTGTTTTTGCAGGGCATGTTGTGATGTGATATGGTCAAGACGTGATGCTATATTTTATTGTATGAGATGATCATGTTTTGTAACCGAAGTTATTGGCAACTGGCAGGAGCCATATGGTTGTCGCTCTACTATATGAAATGCAAACACCCTGTAATTGCTTTACTTTATCACTAAGTGCTAGCGATACTCGTAGAAGCAATAGATGGCGTAATGACAACGATGCTATGATGGAGGTCAAGGTGTCGCGCCAGTGACGATGGTGATCACGACGGTGCTTCGGAGATGGAGATCACAAGCACAAGATGATGATGGCCATATCATATCACTTATATTGATTGCATGTGATGTTTATCCTTTATGCATCTTATATTGCTTTGATTGATGGTAGCATTATAAGACGATCTCTCACTAATTATCAAGAAGTGTTCTCCCTGAGTATGCACCGTTGCGAAAGTTCTTCGTGCTGAGACACCACGTGATGATCGGGTGTGATAGGCTCTACGTTCAAATACAACGGGTGCAAATCAGTTGCACACGCGGAATACTCAGGTTAAACTTGACGAGCCTAGCATATACAGATATGGCCTCGGAACACGGAGACCGAAAGGTGAGCGTGAATCATATAGTAGATATGATCAACATAGTGATGTTCACCATTGAAAACTACTCCATCTCACGTGATGATCGGACATGGTTTAGTTGATTTGGATCACGTGATCACTTAGATGACTAGAGAGATGTCTGTCTAAGTGGGAGTTCTTAAGTAATATGATTAATTGAACTTAAATTTATCATGAACTTAGTCCTGGTAGTATTTTTCAAATTATGTTGTAGATCAATAGCTTGCGTTGTTGCTTTCATATGTTTTTTTATATGTTCCTAGGGAAAATTGTGTTGAAAGATGTTAGTAGCAATGATGCGGATTAGATCCTTGATCTGAGGTTTATCCTCATTGCTGCACAGAAGAATTATGTCCTTAATGCACCGCTAGGTGATAGACCTATTGCAGGAGCAAATGCAGACGTTATGAACGTTTGGCTAGCTCAATATGATGACTACTTGATAGTTTAGTGCACCATGCTTAACAGCTTAGTATTGGGACTGAAGGAAATATGCCCTAGAGGCAATAATAAAGTGATTATTTATTTCCTCATATCATGATTAATGTTTATTATTCATGCTAGAATTGTATTAACCGGAAACATGATACATGTGTGAATACATAGACAAACATAACGTCACTAGTATGCCTCGACTTGATTAGCTCATTAATCAAAGATGGTTATGTTTCCTAACCATAGACATGCGTTGTCATTTGATTAATGGGATCACATCATTAGGAGAATGATGTGATTGACATGACCCATTCCGTTAGCCTAGCACTTGATCGTTTAGTATATTGCTATTGCTTTCTTCATGACTTATACATGTTCCTCGTAACTATGAGATTCTCGCAACTCCGTTTACGGAGGAACACTTTGGGTGCTACCAAACGTCACAACATAACTGGGTGATTATAAAGGAGTACTACAGGTGTCTCCAAAGGTACATGTTGGGTTGGCGATTTCGAGATTAGGTTTTGTCACTCCGATTGTCGGAGAGGTATCTTTGGGCCCTCTCGGTAATGCACATCACTACAAGCCTTGCAAGCAATGTAGCTAATGAGTTAGTTACAGAATGATGCATTACGTAACGAGTAAAGAGACTTGCCAGTAACGAGATTGAACTAGGTATTGGATACCGACGATCGAATCTCGGGCAAGTAACATACCGATGAGAAAGGGAACAACGTATGTTGTTATGCGGTTTGACCGATACAGATCTTCGTAGATTATGTAGGAGCCAATATGGGCATCCAGGTTCCGCTATTGGTTATTGACCGAGAATAGTTCTAGGTCATGTCTACATAATTCTCGAACCCGTAGGGTCCGCACGCTTAACGCTACGATGACAGTTTCATTATGAGTTTATAAGTTTTGATGTACCGAAGTTTGTTCGGAGTCCCGGATGTGATCACGGACATGACGAGGAGTCTCGAAATGGTCGAGACATAAAGATTGATATATTGGACGGCTATATTCGGACAACGGAAGTGTTCCGGGTGTTTTCGGAGAAAACCGGAGGCCGGAGGGTTAGCGGAACCCCCCGGGAGAAGTAATGGGCCTTAGTGGGCCTGAGGGGAGAGAGAGGGCAGCAGCCCAGGAGGTGGCGGCCCCCCATGAGGAGTCCGAATTGGACTAGGGGAGGGGGCGCGACCCCCTCCTTTCCCTCTCCCTCTCCCCCTCTTTCCTCCCCCCTTCCTCCTTCCTAGTGGGACTAGGAAAGGGAAGTCCTACTCCCACTAGGAGGAGGACTCCCCCCTCCTTGGCGCGCCCCCTAGGGCCGGCCGGCCTCCCCCTTGCTCCTTTATATACGGGGGCACGGGGGCACCCTAGGACACACAAGTTTGATCTACGGATCGTTCCTTAGCCGTGCAGCGGTGCCCCCTCCACCATATTCCACCTCGGTCATATATCGTCATGAGTTTAGGCGAAGCCTGCGCCGTAGAGCATCATCATCGCCACCATGCTGTCGGTTGATGGAACTCATCCCTGACACTTGGCTGGATCGGAGTCCGGGGATCGTCATCGAGCTGAACGTGTGCTGAACTCGGAGGTGCCGTATGTTCGGTACTTGGATCGGTCGGATCGTGAAGACGTACAACTACATCAACCGCGTTGCCATAACACTTCCGCTTACGGTCTATGAGGGTACGTGGACAACACTCTCCCCTCTCGTTGCTATGCCATCACCATGATCTTGCGTGTACGTAGGATTTTTTTGAAATTACTACGTTCCCCAACAGTGGCATCGGAGCCAGGTTTTATGCGTAGATGTCATATGCACGAGTAGAACACAAGTGAGTTGTGGGCGATACAAGTCATACCGCTACCAAAGATGTCATACTTTGGTTCGGGCGGTATTGTGAGATGAAGCGCCTGCACCGACATTATGCGGCGCTACGCGAGACTGGTTTCACCGCTACGAGCACTCGTACTTAAAGGTGGCTGGCGGGTGTCTGTCTCTCTCACTTTAGCTGAATCGAGTGTGGCTACGCCGGTCCTTGCGAAGGTTAAAACAACACTAACTTGACGAACTATCGCTGTGGTTTTGATGCGAGGTAAGAACAGTTTTGCTAAGCCCGTAGCAGCCACGTAAAATTTGCAACAACAAAGTAGAGGACGCCTAACTTGTTTTTGCAGGGCATGTTGTGATGTGATATGGTCAAGATGTGATGCTATATTTTATTGTATGAGATGATCATGTTTTGTAACCGGTTATCGGCAATCGGCAGGAGCCATATGGTTGTCGCTTATTGTATGAAATGCAAACGCCCTGTAACAGCTTTACTTTATCACTAAACGGTAGCGATAGTCGTAGAAGCAATAGATGGCGTAACGACAACGATGCTACGACGGAGATCAAGGTGTCGTGCCGGTGACGATTGTGATCACGACCGGGCTTCGAAGATGGAGATCACAAGCACAAGATGATGATGGCCATATCATATCACTTATATTGATTGCATGTGATGTTTATCCTTTATGCATCTTATCTTGCTTTGATTGACGGTAGCATTTTAAGATGATCTCTCACTAAAATTATCAAGAAGTGTTCTCCCTGGGTATGCACTGTTGCGAAAGTTCTTCATGCTGAGACACCACATGATGATCGGGTGTGATAGGCTCTACGCTCAAATACAACGGGTGCAAAACAGTTGCACACGCGAATACTCAAAGTTAAACTTGACGAGCCTAGCATATAACAGATATGGCCTCGGAACACGGAGACCGAAGGTCGAGCGTGAATCATATAGTAGATATGATCAACATATTGATGTTCACCGTTGAAACTACTCCATCTCACGTGACGATCGGACATGGTGTAGTTGATATGGATCACGAATCACTTAGAGGATTAGAGGATGTCTATCTAAGTGGGAGTTCTTAAGTAATATGATTAATTGAACTTAAATTTATCATGAACTTAGTACCGATAGTATTTTGCTTGTCTATGTTTGTTGTAGATAGATGGCTCGCATCGTTGTTCCGTTGAATTTTAATGCGTTCCTTGAGAAAGCAAAGTTGAAAGATGATGGTAGCAATTACACGGATCGGGTCCGAACTCGAGGATTATCCTCATTGCTGCACAGAAGAATTACGCCCCGAAGCACCGCTGGGTGCCAGCCTGCCATCGATGTAACCGACGACGTTAAGAACGCCCGACAGAGCAAAGCTGATGACTACTCGATAGTTCATGTGCCATGCTTTACGGCTTAGAACTGGTCTTCAACGACGTTTTGAGCGTCATGGAGAATATGAGATGTTCCAGAGTTGAAGTTAATATTTCAAGCAAATGCCGGATTGAGAGACATGAAGTCTCCAATAAGTTCTATAGCTGGAAGATGGAGGAGAATAGTTACAGAGTGAACACATAGTCAAAATGTCGGGTATAATAATCACTTGATTCAACCGGGAGTTAATCTTCCGATGATAGTGTCATTGATGTAATTCTTCAATCATCGCCACCAAGCTACAAGAGCTTCATGATGAACTATAATATGCAAGGGATGGACAAGACTATTCCCGAGCTCTTCGCAATGCTAAAAGTCATGGAGGTAGAAATCAAGAAGGAGCATCAAGTGTTGATGGTTAACAAGACCACCAGTTTCAAGAAAAGGGAAAAGGGAAGAAGAAGGAACTTCAAGAAGAACAGCAAACAAGTTGCTGCTCAAGAGAAGAAACCCAAGTCTGGACCTAAGCCTGAAACCGAGTGCTTCTCCGCAAGCGATCGACATCGGAAGCGGAACTGCCCCAAGTATTTGGCGATAAGAAGGATGGCAAAGTGAACAAAGGTATATGTGATATACATGTTATTGATGTGTACCTTACTAATGCTCGCAGAGCACTGGTATTTGATACTGGTTCTATTGCTAATATTTGCAACTCAAACAGGACTACAGATTGCGAAGATTGGCTAAGGACGAGGTGACGATGCGCATGGGAAATGGTTCCAAAGTCGATGTGATCGCGGTCGGCACGCTACCTCTACATCTACCATCGGGATTTGTTTTAGACCTAAATAATTGTTATTTGGTGCCAGCTTTGAGCATGAACATTATATTTGGATCTTGTTTAATGCGAGACGGTTATTCATTTAAGTCAGAGAATAATGGTTGTTCTATTTATATGAGTAATATCTTTTATGGTCATGCAGCCTTGAAGAGTGGTCTATTTTTATTGAATCTCGATAGTAGTGATACACATATTCATAGTGTTGAAACCAAAAGATGCAGAGTTGATAATGATAGTGCAACTTATTTGTGGCATCGCCGCTTAGGTCATATCGATGTAAAGCGCATGAAGAAACTCCATACTGATGGGCTTTTGGAATCACTTGATTATGAATCACTTGGTACTTGCGAACCGTGCCTCATGGGCAAGATGACTAAAACGCCGTTCTCCGGAACTATGGAGCGAGCAACTGATTTGTTGTAAATCATACATACCGATGTTTGTGGTCCAATGAATGTTGAGGCTCGCGGCGGGTATCGTTATTTTCTCACCTTCACAGATGATTTGAGCAGATATGGGTATATCTACTTAATGAAACACAAGTCTGAAACATTTGAAAATTTCAAAGAATTTCAGAGTGAAGTGGAAAATCATCGTAACAAGAAAATAAAATTTCTACGATCTGATCGTGGAGGAGAATATTTGAGTTACGAGTTTGGTCTACACTTGAAACAATGCGGAATAGTTTCGCAACTCACGCCACCCGTAACACCACAACGAAATGGTGTGTCCGAATGTCGTAATCGTACTTTACTAGATATGGTGCGATCTATGATGTCTCTTACTGATTTACCGCTATCGTTTTGGGGTTATGCTTTAGAGACGGCCGCATTCACATTAAATAGGGCACCATCAAAATCCGTTGAGACGACGCCTCATGAACTGTGGTTTGGCAAGAAACCAAAGTTGTCGTTTCTTAAAGTTTGGGGCTGCGATGCTTATGTGAAGAAACTTCAACCAGATAAGCTCGAACCCAAATCGGAGAAATGTGTCTTCATAGGATACCCAAAAGAGACTGTTGGGTACACCTTCTATCACAGATCTGAGGGCAAGATTTTCGTTGCTAAATTCGGCTCCTTTCTAGAAAAGGAGTTTCTCTCGAAAGAAGTGAGTGGGAGGAAAGTAGAACTTGATGAGGTAATCAGTACTGCTCCCTTATTGGAAAGTAGTTCATCACAAGAACCGGTTCCTGTGACAACTACACCAATTAGTGAGGAAAATAATGATATTGATCATGAAACTTCAGATCAAATTTCTACTGAACCTCGTAGGTCTACCAGAATAAGATCCGCACCAGAGTGGTACGGTAATCCTATTCTGGAAGTCATGTTACTTGACCATGAAATCTGAGATGGGATCCATGTATGAGAAAAAAGTATGGACTTTGGTTGACTTGCCCGATGATCGGCAAGCCATTGAGAATAAATGGATCTTTAAAAAGAAGACTGACGTTGATGGTAATGTAACTGTCTATAAAGCTCGACTTGTTGCGAAAGGATTTCGACAAGTTCAAGGGGTTGACTTCGATGAGACTTTCTCACCCGTAGCGATGCTTAAGTCTGTCCGAATCATGTTAGCAATTGCCGCATTTTATGATTATGAAATTTGGCAAATGTGTCAAAACTACATTCTTGAATGGATTTCTGGAAGAAGAGTTGTATATGATGCAACCAGAAGGTTTTGTTGATCCAAAAGGAGCTAACAAAGTGTGCAAGTTCCAGCGATCCATTTATGGACTGGTGCAAGCATCTCGGAGTTGGAATAAACGCTTTGATAGTGTGATCAAAGCATATGGTTTTATACATACTTTTGGAGAAGCCTATTTACAAGAAAGTGAGTGGGAGCTCTGTAGCATTTCTAATATTATATGTAGATGACATATTATTAATTGGAAATGATATAGAATTTCTGGATAGCATAAAGGGACACTTGAATAAAAGTTTTTCAATGAACGACCTCGGTGAAGCTGCTTACATTTTGGGCATCAAGATTTATAGAGATAGATCAAGACGCTTAATTGGACTTTCACAAAGCACATACCTTGATAAAGTTTTGAAAACGTTAAAAATGGATCAGGCAAAGAAAGGGTTCTTGCCCGTGCTACAAGGTGTGAAGTTGAGTCAGACTCAATGCCCGACCACAGCAGAAGATAGAGAGAAAATGAAAGATGTTCCCTATGCTTCAGCCATAGGCTCTATCATGTATGCAATGCTGTGTACCAGACCTGACGTGTGCTTAGCAATAAGCTTGGCAGGAAGGTACCAAAGTAATCCAGGAGTGGATCACTAGACAGCGGTCAAGAACATCCTGAAATACCTGAAAAGGACTAAGGATATGTTTCTCATATATGGAGGTGACAAAGAGCTAGTCATAAATGGTTACGTCAATGCAAGCTTTGACACTGATCCGGACGATTCTAAATCGCAAACCGGAACACTTTGGGTGCTACCAAATGTCACAACGTAACTGGGTGATTATAAAGGAGTACTACAGGTGTCTCCGAAGGTACATGTTGGGTTGGCGTATTTCGAGATTAGGTTTTGTCACTCCGATTGTCGGAGAGGTATCTCTGGGCCCTCTTGGTAATGCACATCACTACAAGCCTTGCAAGCAATGTAGCTAATGAGTTAGTTACAGAATGATGCATTACGTAACGAGCAAAGAGACTTGCCGGTAACGCGATTGAACTAGGTATTGGATACCGACGATCGAATCTCGGGCAAGTAACATACCGATGACAAAGGGAACAACGTATGTTGTTATGCGGTTTGACCGATAAAGATCTTCGTAGAATATGTAGGAGCCAATATGGGCATCCAGGTTCCGCTATTGGTTATTGACCGAGAATAGTTCTAGGTCATGTCTACATAGTTCTCGAACCCGTAGGGTCCGCACGCTTAACGTTACGATGACAGTTTCATTATGAGTTTATAAGTTTTGATGTACCGAAGTTTGTTCAGAGTCCCGGATGTGATCACGGACATGGCGAGGAGTCTTGAAATGGTCGAGACATAAAGATTGATATATTGGACGGCTATATGCGGACACCGGAAGTGTTCCGGGTGTTTTCGGAAAAAACCGGAGTGCCGGAGGGTTACCGGAACCCCCCGGGAGAAGTAATGGGCCTTAGTGGGCCCGAGGGGAGAGAGAGGGCAGCAGCCCAAGAGGTGGCCCCCCCCATGAGGAGTCCGAATTGGACTAGGGGAGGGGGCGTGGCCCCCCCTTTCCCTCTCCCTCTCCCCCTCTTTCCTTCCCCCTTCCTCCTTCCTAGTGGGACTAGGAAAGGGGAGTCCTAACCCACTAGGAGGAGGACTCCCCCCTCCTTGGCGCGCCCCCTAGGGCCGGCCGGCCTCCCCCCTTGCTCCTTTATATAGGGGGCAGGGGGGCACCCTAGGACACACAAGTTGATCTACGGATCGTTCCTTAGCCGTGTGCGGTGCCCCCCTCCACCATATTCCACCTCGGTCATATCGTCGCGGAGTTTAGGCGAAGCCTCGCGCCGTAGAGCATCATCATCGCCACCACGCCGTCAGGTCTTGTGGAACTCATCCCGACACTTTGCTGGATCGAGTCCGGGATCGCCATCGAGCTGAACGTGTGCTGAACTCGGAGGTGCCGTACGTTCGGTACTTGGATCGGTCGGATCGTGAAGATGTACGACTACATCAACCGCGTTGCCATAACGCTTCCACGTGCGGTCTACGAGGGTACGTGGACAACACTCTCCCCTCTCGTTGCTATGCCATCACCATGATCTTGCGTGTACGTAGGAATTTTTTTGAAATTACTATGTTCCCCAACAGGGACTTCAAATACATTTTGAACGTCATGGACCATATGAGATGTTCCAGGAATTGAAGTTAATATTTCAAGCAAATACCTGAGTTGAGAGATATGAAGTCTCCAACAAGTTCTATAGCTAAAAGATGGAGGAGAATCGCTCAACTAGTGAGCATGTGCTCAGATTGTCTGGGTACTACAATCGCTTGAATCAAGTGGGAGTTAATCTTGCAGATAAGATAGTGATTGATAGAGTTCTCTAGTCACCATCACCAAGTTAGTAGAACTTCGTGATGAACTATAGTATGCAAGGGATGACGAAAACGATTCCCGAGCTCTTCGTGATGTTGAATTCGATGAAGGTAGAAATCAAGAAAGAGCATCAAGTGTTGATGATTGTCAAGAACACTAGTTTCAAGAAAAGGGCAAAGGGAAAGAAAGGGAACTTCAAGTAGAATGGCAAGCAAGTTGTCACTCCCGTGAAGAAGACCAAAACTGGACCAAAGCCTGAAACTGAGTGCTTACACTACAAAGGAAATGGTCACTGGAAGTGGAAATGCCCTGAATATTTGGTGGATAAGAAGGATGGCAAAGTGAACAAGGGTATATTTGATATACAGGTTATTGATGTGTGCCTTACTAGTGTTTATAGTAGCCCCTGAGTATTTGATACTTGTTCGGTTGCTAAGATTAGTAACTCAAACAGAGTTACGTAATAAACAGAGACTAGTTGAAGGGGAAGTGACGATGAGTGTTGGAAGTAGTTCCAAGATTGATATGATCATCATCACACACTCCCTATACTTTCGGGATTTGTGTTAAACCTGAATAAATGTTATTTGGCATTTGCGTTGAGCATGAATATGATTTGATCATGTTTATTGCAATACGGTTATTCATTTAAAGTCAGAGAATAATTGTTGTTCTGTTTGCATGAATAAAACCTTCAAATGGTCATACACCCAATGAAAATAGTTTGTTGGATCTCGATCGTAGTGATACACATATTCATAATATTGATGCCAAAAGATGCAAAGTTAATAATGATAGTGCAGCTTATTTGTGGCATTGCCGTTTTAGTCATATCGGTGTAAAGCGCATGAAGAAACTCCATAAAGATGGATTTTCGGAATCACTTGGTTATGAATCATTTGATGCTTGCGAACCGTGCCTTTTTGGCAAGATGACTAAAACTCCGTTCTCCGGAACAATGGAACGAGCTACTAACTTGTTGGAAATAATACATGCTGATGTATGCGGTCCAATGAGTGTTGATGCTCATGGCCGGTATCGTTATTTTCTGACCTTCACAAATGATTTGAGCAGATATGCGTATATCTACTTAATGAAGCACAAGTCTCAAAACATTTGAAAAGTTCATAGAATTTCAGAGTGAAGTGGAGAATCATCATAACAAGAAAATAAAGTTTCTACAATCTAATCATAGAGAAGAATATTTGAGTTACGAGTTTGGCCTTCATTTTAAACAATGTGGAATAGTTTCACAGTTCACGCCACATGGAACACCACAGCGTGATGGTGTGTCCGAACGTCCTAACTGCACTTTATTGGATATGGTGCGATCTATGATGTATCTTACCGATTTACCACTATCGTTTTGGGGTTATGCATTAGAGATAGATGCATTCACTTTAAATAGGGCACCATCTAAATCCATTGAGACGACACTGTATGAACTATGGTTTAGCAGTAAACCTAAGCTGTCGTTTCTTAAAGTTTGGAGTTGCGATGCTTATGTGAAAAAGGTTTCAACCTGATAAGCTCGAACCCAAATCAGAGAAGTGCGTCTTCATAGAATACCCGAAGGAAACTATTGGGTACACCTTCTATCACAGATCCGAAGGCAAAACATTCGTTGCTAAGAATGGATCCTTTCTAGAGAAGGAGTTTCTCTCGAAAGAAGTGAGTGGGAGGAAAGTAGAACTTGATAAGGTAATTGTACCTTCTCCCGAATTGGAAAGTAGTTCATCACAAAAATCAGTTCCAGTGATGCCTACACCAATTAGTGAGGAAGTTAATGATGATGATCATGAAACTTCGGATCAAGTTACTACAGAACCTCGTAGGTCTTACAGAGTATGGTCTGCACCAGAGTGATACGATAATCCTGTTCTGAAAGTCATGTTACTAGACCATGATAAACCTACGAACTATGAGGAAGCGATGATGAGCCCAGATTCCGTGAAATGGCTGGAGGCCATGAAATCTGAGATGGGATCCATGTATTAGAACAAAGTGTGGACTTTGGTGGACTTGCCTGATGATCGGCAAGCCATAGAAAATAAATGGATCTTCAAGAGGAATACAGACGTTGATAGTTGTGTTACTATCTACAAAGCTAGACTTGTCGAAAAAGGTTTTTTTTGACAAAGTTCAAGATGTTGACTACGATGAATTTTTCTCTCACTTGTATCGATGCTTAAAGTCTGTCTGAATCATGTTAGCAATTGCCACATTGTATGAAATCTGGCAAATGGATGTCAAAATTGCGTTCCTTAATGGATTTATTAAAGAAGTGTTGTATATGATGCAACCAGGAGGTTTTGTCAATCCTAAAGATGCTAACAAAATGTGCAAGCTCCAGCGATCCATCTATGGACTAGTACAAGCATCTCAGAGTTGGAATATACGCTTTGATAAGTTGATCAAAGCATATAGTTTTATACGGAGTTACGGTGAAGCCTGTATTTACAATAAAGTGAGTGGGAGCACTACAGCCTCTCTGATTAGTATATGTGAGTGACATATTGTCGATCAGAAATGATGTAGAATTTTTCTAGAAAGCATAAAGGAATGTTTGAAAGGAGTTCTTTAAAAGAAAGACCTCAGTACAACTACTTACATATTGAGCATCAAGATCTATTGTGATAGATCAAGACCTTGATAAGATTTTCAATGAGTACATACCTTGACAAGATTTTGAAATAGTTCAAAATGAAACAGTCAAAGAAAGAGTTCTTGCCTGTGTTGCAAAGGTGTGAAATTGAGTAAGACTCAAATCCTGACCACGGCAGAAAATAGAAAAAGAGAATGAAAGTCATTCCCTATGCCTCAGTCATAGGTTCTATAAAGTATGCTATGCTATGTACCAGACCTATTGTATACCTTGCTCTGAATTTGGCAAGGGAGTACAATAGTGATCTAGGAGTAGATCACTGGACATTGGTCAAGAATATCCTTAGTGAGGACTAAGGAAATATTTCTCGATTATGGAGGTGATAAAGAACCCGTCGTAAAAAGTTACATCGGTGCAAGGTTTCACACCGATCCAGATGACTCTAAGTCTCAATCTGGATACATATTGAAAGTGGGAGCAATTAGCTAGAGTAGCTCCGTGCAGAGCATTGTAGACATAGAATATTTGCAAAATACATACGGCTCTGAATGTGACAGACCCGTTGACTAAGCTTCTCTCACGAGCAAAACATGATCACACCTTATACTCTTTGGGTGTTAATCACATAGCGATGTGAACTAGATTTTGACTCTAGTAAACCCTTTGGGTGTTTGTCACATACAGATGTGAGCTATGGGTGTTAATCATATACAGATATGAATATTGGTGTTAAATCACATGGCGATGTGAACTAGATTATTGACTCTAGTGCAAGTGGGAGACTGAAGGAAATATGCCCTAGAGGCAATAATAAAGTTATTATTTATTTCCTTATTTCATGATAAATTTTTATTATTCATGCTAGAATTATATTAACCGGAAACATAATACATGTGTGAATACATAATACATGTGTGAATACATAGACAAACATAGTATCATTAGTATGCCTCTACTTGACTAGCTCGTGAATCAAAGATGGTTAAGTTTCCTAGCCATAGACAGGAGTTATCATTTGATTAACGGGATCACATCATTAGGAGAATGATGTGATTGACTTGACCCATTCCATTAGCTTAGCACTTGATCGTTTAGTATGTTGCTATTGCTTTCTTCATAACTTATACATGTTCCTATGACTATGGGATTATGCAACTCCCGTTTACCAGAGGAGCACTTTGTGTGCATCCAAACGTCACAACGTAACTGGGTGATTATAAAGGAGCTCTACAGGTGTCTCCGAAGGTACATGTTGAGTTGGCGTATTCCGAGATTAGGATTTGTCACTCCGATTGTCGGAGAGGTATCTTTGGGCCCTCTCGGTAATGCACATCACTATAAGCCTTGCAAGCAATGTGGCTAATGAGTTAGTTCCGGGATGATGCATTACATAACGAGTAAAGAGACTTGCCGGTAACAAGATTGAACTAGGTATTGAGATACCAACGATCGAATCTCGGGCAAGTAACATACCGATGACAAAGGGAACAACATATGTTGTTATGCGGTTTGACCGATAAAGATCTTCGTAGAATATGTGGGAGCCAATATGGGCATCCAGGTCCCGCTATTGGTTATTGACCGGAAACGTGTCTCGGTCATGTCTACATAGTTCTCGAACCCGCAGGGTCCGCACGCTTAACGTTTCGTTGACGATATAGTATTATATGAGTTATGTATGTTGGTAACCGAATGTTGTTCAGAGTCACGGATGAGATCATGGACATGACGAGGAACTCCGGAATGGTCCGGAGATAAAGTTTGATATATGGGATAATAGTGTTTGATCTCCGGAAGGGTTCCGGAATTCACCGGAAGAGGTTCCGGATGTTTCCCGAAATGTTTGGGTACGAGAACACGTTATTTGTGCCAAAGGGGAAACCCCACGGGGCTTTTGGAAAGTGCAAAAGGAAGTTTTGCAGAGACCAGAGGCTAGACGCCAGGAACCCTGGCGTCTAGGGGGTAGACGCTGGGAACCCTGGCGTCTAGCCCAGGAGTCCGTGTAGGACTCTTGCCTTTCGGGCAAAACCGACTTTGAGGAGGCTTTTACTCCAAGTTTCGACCCCAGGGCTCAACATATAAATAGAGGGGCAGGGCTAGCACCAAATACACATCAAGAAACACCAAGCCGTGTGCCGGCAACCCCGTCCCCTCTAGTTTATCCTCCGTCATAGTTTCCGTAGTGCTTAGGCGAAGCCCTGCGGAGATTGTTCTTAACCAACACCGTCACCACGCCGTCGTGCTATCGGAACTCATCTACTACTTCCCCGTCTTGCTGGATCGAGAAGGCGAGGACGTCATCGAGCTAAACGTGTGCTAAACTCGGAGGTGTCGTGCGTTCGGTACTTGGATCAGTGGGATCGTGAAGACGTACGACTACATCAACCGCGTTGACAAACGCTTCCGCTTAGCGATCTTCAAGGGTATGAAGATACACTCCCCCTCTCGTTGCTATGCATCACCATGATCTTGTGTGTGCGTAGGAATTTTTTTGAAATTACTACGTTCCCCAACATCACCCTCGTTGGATTCCCACCTGATGTAAACATCGAGGTGAACGTAAGAGGAAATCATCCTCGAGGTTCACACTTGAGGTGTTGCACGACAGCGGCGATATCGGAAGTGGAAAAGGAAGAGTCACCCTGGATGACCATGACCGAGTAACTACTCCATAGAGTTAGCATCAAAAATGCTAACAAGGTATCACCCTCAGCACTCGGTAGTAACACTACGGTGTCGTACAACTATGGGGGAATGTTGTGTGGTGCCGGGGCATGGTCTTAAATCCCATTGATCGGGTCTTCTGATTATGCAGCGGGATAGTTGGGTCAACATGGGGTCTCTGATGGGTCTCTAACTAGCCTATACTAAGCAGTTTGGGATAAACAGATAGGTAACAATAGCAGGTTACAAGATCAGACTATGCATCAGAATAGGTAAAGCAGTAGCAGCAACAATTTCTAATGCAAGCATAAGAGAGAAGAGAATAGGCGATATCGAAATGTTCAAAGGGGGGGGGGGTGCTTGCCTGGTTGCTCAACGGCAAAGGCAGGATCGTAAGTGGTGTTGTCGGTGACGTAGTCGATCACAGGGACAACATCGGTCTCAGGGTCTACCGGAGAGAAGAGAGGGAAGAAACAAATAAATATACAGTAATCATATGCAACACAGAGTATGCTATGCTAACGTGCAGTGCAGGGTTGCCTAAAGATATGTCTAAGTCATATTAGTTATTCTAGGATTAAAGTTGGATTTAATAACCGGTGTATATGCACTATTCATCTACCGGAAACAGGCTAAAAGTTACGGGTTCACCAACGTAGAGGGTTCCGACATAGAAATAGACGCCACGATCAGATTCGTCTCGTCATTCTGAGCAACTTTCATGTATAAAGTTTTTCGATCCGAGCTACGGTTTATTTTCTATGAATTTTCAAAGATTTTAGTATTTTCTGTAATTATCTAAATTAACAGAAAAAGAAATATGACGTCAGCATTGCATGGAAATGATATCAGCAGTCAACAGACTCGCTGATCAGGTCAAACCGACCTGTGGGTCCAGTGGGACCCACATGTCAGCCTCTGTTAGTCTAACAGTGGATTAAACTAACTATCTGGGTTAATTAGCTACTGGACCCCACCTGTCGTTCATAATGAACTAAACTAATTAAGTTTTAACTATAAATATGTTTTAATTAACCTAACCCATGGTGGGGCCCGCATGTCAGTGGCTGGGGGCTGCCTAGTCAGCACAGTTGACCAAGTCAACTGGTCAACTTGGGGCTAGGGGCCCCACTGGCAGTGACCCAGGGGATGGCCCCAGGTGTGCCACGTCGGCGCCGGTGCCGGAGATAACTCCGGCGACCAAAAACAACGGCGACGCGCTCAGTAGGTGGTCGGGTTTCGCGCCGTTTCGAGCGCGGCCGGGCTTGTTCGAACAAGAAGACGACGGTGATGCAATCTAGGGTGGTGGCAGAGGCTGCGGTGGTCGGGAACATCGACGGCGAGTGGCGATGCGGATGCCGGACTTCGGTCCTCGTCGGGATCGGGGTAGGGGTGCATTTACCGGCAAACTAAGCGGCTAGGCAGGGCCTACGCGGTGCGGTGAGTGCAATGGTCGCATGCACGGGACCATTTGGTCACCGTGGTCACACCGGTGATGAGTAGAGGCGGCGTCGCATTCGGGAGGCCGTCGGAGTAGGTGATAGGGGGCTCGGGATGCTCGTGCACACGCTCGTGGGGCTCCTGGGAGCACTAGGAGCACGATGTCGTGCTCAGGCGAGCACGACAGGGGCCATGGCCACGGTGGCAAGGCGATCCGCGGCGACGGGTTCACGACAACGGTGATGAGCTAGCAATGCTGCGCAAGGGGGGTTAACGAGGAGGAGTAGGAGGCGGAGGAGCTCACCGTGCGACACGCAAGATGGCCCTTGGAAGATTAGGAGCAGCAAAACATCGCGGGGGAGGAAGGGGATTGCCGGTGACCCGAGGAAGATGGCGACGCGTTCGGGCGATGCAGAGCTCCACGACACCCTCAAGCGGCTCCAGAGGACGCGGTAGTCCACGGCAATGCCGACGAGCACGTCCATGCCGCGTGGAAGGCACGGTGGCCACGGAGACGACGAAGACGCGGCAGCAGAGGAGACGGGGACGAGCTCGATCCTGACCGTGCGGTCGTCCCCGAGTTCGATGGCGAGGCGTAGTCGAGGTAGAGGTAGACGGAGCATCTCATGGACGTGCTGGCAAGGCGCAAGGTATGAGGCGGCCATGCCTACGGCACAACCATGGTGACGGCGGTGACGGGTGTTAGTGGGGGAGGAAGAAAGCGAGAGGAAGAGGAGGATCTGAGGGCGCTAGGGTTAGGAGGGGGGCGCGGCGTCGCCCTTATCCATGTGGGACGACAGCTGATGGCCGACACGTGGCCATCCCTGCCATGGACGCGCCTATGGCATCCAGCGCGACGATGAAAAGGGGGGAGGAAGGGGATGAGTGGTAAGTGGGCTGGCCTGCCCGGGGTTTGCTCCTGTGGGCTAAGGCCCAAGGGAGCATGGGGATTTTCCTTTTTTTATACTTTGCCTTTTCTTTTCTTTTCCTATTTCTATTTTTGTTTCTGTTTTGTCTTCTCTTTTATTACAGAACACTTTTGCAAAATATGGGACTTGCCTACATAAATAGTATGCAATATTTACCACTATTAGAAAATGGTTTAGAGGCAGTTGGATTTTATATAAATTTTGTATTAAACAAATTGGATTAAACCTTGTTGTTTTGGTACTATTTCTTACTGTTTGAGTCACTTAACTAATTTAGTAAATGCTGATTATAATTTTAGAATTGTCTCTGGATTATTTACAATATTATGAACATTTAGCTCCTGGATTTGAAGAACTTTTATTTTCACTTTATGTTTGAATTTCCGTTTGAATTTGAATTTGAAATGAGATATGTTACTAATAATGATTAAGCAATGTTGATCATGATGACATGGCATAATCAAAAGGGTGATCACTGTAGCTAATTACATGGGGTTTTACATTCATGAAATAATTAATAAGGGAAGAGAAGATTCACATGCAAATACACTATCTTGGAAATCTTTTGTGCTTGTGATCCCCCATCAAAATATTATATGCCAAAATTGTTGACGTTGGACAAGGAAGACAACGTAATGATTTATGTTTGTTCATATTCACATAGTACTTATATTGTCATAGACCCTTCAACATGTGGTGCTTGCCCCCTATCTTTGCTAGCCAAAAATTCTGCACTAAGTAGAGATACTACTTGTGCATCCAAAAACCCTTAAACCCAGATCTTATTTTCAAGAGTCCACCATACCTACCTAAGGATTGAGTAAGATCCTTCAAGTAAGTTGTCATCGGTGCAATAAGGCAATAAAATTGCTTCTAAAAGAGTTAGATCATTTAGTGTAAGAGAAAATTGAGCGTTGTACGAACTTGTGATGGTAAAGAATAAAAGCGACAGACTGCATAATAAAGGTTGCTATCACAAGGGGCAATATAAGGTGATGTTCTTTTGCACTAAGGGATTGAGCATACAACCAAAAACTGCATGGCAACCTCTGCTTCCCTCTGCGAAGGGCTTATCTTTTACTATTATGTATTTACTTTCATGCAAGAGTCAAAGTTTTTCTCTTTTGGCAAGCATCATGTGGTGAGGAAAGATCTAGGCACATATATCCAGTTGGATATGGGTAGCATGAGTTATTATTGTTGATATCACCCTTGAGGTGAGTATATTGGGAGGCAAAACTATAAGCCCCTATCTTTCTATGTGTCTGGTTGAAACGTTTTACTCATGTGTATGCGGTGAGTGTTAGCAATCATAAAAGACTATATGATGGTTGAGTATGTGGACTTGCCAAAAAGGCTCCGATACGTGACCCTTCCTGAAAAGATGATGAATTGTAGTTGTAAAGTTGACTGAGAACATAGTTTGTTGGTTTTCAATAGAGTTTATTGTTTATACTTTGATGTTGTGATGAATTGTTACTTGTTCATGAAAAGTCTATGATAAAAGTTCTATGATAAAAGTTTTATGTTAAAGTTTGTTGCTGTTATAATAATTTACATGATGCTTCTATGTTCGTATTTTGTTTTTATCGACACCTCTCTGTCTAAGCATGTGGCCATGTTTTTCGATTTCGGTTTTCGGTAGAGGACAAGCGAGGTCTAAGCTTGGGGGAGTTGATACGTCCATTTTGCATCATGTTTACCTACTGTTATTTATATTGTTTTATGCATAATAATGCATTTTGGAGTAATTCTAATGCCTTTTCTCTCATAATTTGCAAGGTTCACACAAAGAGGGAGAATTCCGGCAGCAGTAAATCTGAACCAGAAAAAGCTACATCAGGCCACCTGTTCTGCACAACTCCAAATGAGCTAATACTTCACGAGGAATTTTTATGGGATAAATAAGAAATAATGGAGCAAATAACTATTGGAGGGGGGCCACCTGGTGAGCACAAGACACCAGGGCGCGCCAGGGCCCTGGTTGGTTGTCCTCATCCCAACCTACCTCCGATGCCCCTCTTCTGGTATTTAAGTCATTTTGACCTAGAAAAAAAATAAGGAGAGGACTTTCGGGACGAAGTGCCGCCGTCTTGAGGCGGAACTTGGGCAGCAGCACTTTTGCCCTCCGGCGAAGCGATTCCGCCTGGGGAACTTCCCTCCCAGAGGGGGAAATCATCGCCATCATCACCACCAACAACTCTCCCATCTTGGGGTTGGAAATCTCCATCAACATCTTCAACATCACCATCTCCTCTGAAACCCTAGTTCATCTCGTGTTCATTCTTTGTACCGGAACAATAGATTGGTGCTTGTAGGTGACTAGTAGTGCTGATTACATCTTGTAGTTTATTAATATACGCTTTATTTGGTGGAAGATTATATGTTTAGATCCATTATGCTATTTAATACCCGTCTGATCTTGAGCATGATTATCATTTGTGAGTAGTTACTTTTGTTCTTGAGGTCACGGAAGAAATCTTGTTGCAAGTAATCATGTGAATTTTATATGTGTTCGATATTTTGATGATATGTATGTTGTGATTACCTTAATGGTGTCATGTCACTACTGCAGGATGGTCCAAACGCGATAGTCGAATCAGAGACCCTTCAACGAAACTGTGTGTGATGCATCAGTCACAAACGGTGATGTAATAAAACCATCAAAAAAGATGCAAAACGTTTGCGATGGCATCGACATCAAAGACGGTTCATATTAGATGTGCGTGTGTGATGAGTGGCAACCATTTAATCCAGAAGAACTATTTGCGATGATGAAGAACAATAGAAATGGGCAGACAGATGAGGGTGTGTGCGATATACAACATACAGTTTACTAGGATGAACTGTGTGTGATTAGGCAACACAATGGGAACATTTCAACTGAACAAGATTTGTGTGATACGCGGGAAACAAGTCCGTAATCAGAAGTGTGTGCGAAGACCAATAATAACACAGACAATTGCTGCTAATAAGCCATGTGATTTGCTTTGTCTACAGAAGAATAACATTTATATATAACTGAAATAAACATCCAATTACATGAGTGACAATACAGAACATTCGCACACACCTCAATAAACAATTGCATGCAAAAGTAGGAGAAATGATCGTCTAGTTATCAACTTCTTGTGACGCTCCTGCCATTGCTCTGTGGCTCAATCCCTCGTCTGGGGCATGAAGAAGACACTTCCTCATGTCAACAATCTGCCTGTACATCTCGAAGCTTGTGTATGCGTCCTTGGCCGCGTACTTAACGTGTTGTCCATCCAGTCTCTCATGCCAAACACTGTGCCAGGCTTTCTTGTCCTTATTGCTCTCATCCTTCATCTTCATGTAGTAGGGGTCGATGATGGCCGAGGCGAGGTCAACCAGGGAGTTCAGTTTTTTATCGTCGCTGCCGTAGACCTTGTAGTAGTCCTGGATGTTGACAAGATTTCGACATTTCAAGACCGAAACCTTGAGCGCTATTAGATCGTTGGTGGTGTCGACCATAGCGAAGTTTTAGTCAGAGCTGTTGATAAACCTAGAGAAACGCTCGCAAGGCCTTGTGGCTAGGTGGTAGTGGCAGACGAGGACATCATGTTGCACGCACAACTGGGCGACGACAACCTTCTGATCGTGCCCGGCACGACCGATGGTGTACTCGAGGTCGAAGCCGACCACATGGTACTTGTCCTCGGCAAGGAACTGCTCTATAGTTTGGATGGAGCTCTCCACCGACACCGGATCATTCGTGTAAACCACCGAGAGGGCCATCCCCCTCACGTGGGTGTCCACTACGTGATGCGTGATGAACTGCCCGCCATTGTCGTCGTCGGCCGCCGGGAGCGCCATTGGAGCCACAAGGATCACCATTGGAACCGCTGGATGTCCTCTGCGTATGTGTCATCATGGGTGTGCTTATTATGTCGTGTGACGCGAGAGATGAAGGATAATGGGGGCCGGGCGGCCTGGATTCTTGGCGCGTCCAAATGGCAGTTTTTGCAGCGCGTAACTGCATTGTTGCACCGCGCCCGGCGCAACTGCATGCACACGAATGTGCGTGATCGTGGGCTGACCCCAAAGATTGGTAGCGCGCTTGGAGGGACGAGGGCAGAGCACCCGAAGGGGCGCGAGAGCAGAGTGTGCGCGGTAGGACGCGACCAGAGCGCGCCGCGGCCACCTCAACCGCAAGCAACCACACACATAGAGCAGTTGAACACGCAGGAAATGGTCGCCTACAAGCCGGCCGACATTTGCATCACTGCATAGAGAGCAACCGTGTGCTACTACCTCCGGCTTGGTCTATAGTCCCCTTTATATTCTATGCCATACTTTTCCCTCAAATTTAACCAACAAAATGTTAATGCATGTTATAAAAATTATATAATTGGAAACTATGTTGAAATACAAATCCAACTATATAATCTTTGGCGACATGCATTCATATTTTATTTGTTAAATCCTACTCCCTCCGTCCTAAAATTCTTGTCTTAGATTAGTCTAGATACGGATGTATCTAATACTAAAACGTGACTTGATACATCCGTATTTAGACAAATCTAAGACAAGAATTTTGGGACGGAGGGAGTACTTATAAACCAGGACGGGGGTATAGTAGGTAATTAAATCGCAAACGTTTTTTTATTAACCGTATGTGTATGTGGCCTTTCGTCCTCCTCTCGCACATCTTCTCACACCGCTGCCGCAGTAGGCTTAGAACGCAAGCTTCCGCAGCGCGCAGGGGCGTTCTTTTGGTAAAACGGTGGCGCCAATGAATCATCGGTGAGCCCGTTCCCGCGCAACCTTGCAGGTTCCCGCGCAAGCTTCCCACCTGACTCGGTGAAATCCCCCAAAATCCCAATGCTTACCGGCCTACTATATAAACCCTCACGGCCGGCGAGTCCTGCGTCGCATTTTCCCCTCCCTCCCTGTTGCTTATCTCGTCTGCTTCTCCCACAATCGCCAATGACACCGGTCCATCATGGTCGCTCAGCCACTCTGTTGTCATCAGATAACAGCTCCAGCTGGGAGGCTACACCGCGGCGGCAGCGCAATCCCCGGCGTAGTGTAGTGCGCATGGCGTCCCTATTGGGTGTGCACGGAACACCCACCACACGCTCCGACACTGCTGCCCGCCGGCAGTTGTTGCCTGCCGCCGTGGCCGCCACACCACCATCAAAAGCCAGGGCCATCGCCCGCTCCACCGCCGCGGCCTAAAGGCGGGAGGTGGCCGTCGTGGCCGCCAACCCACTACCGGCCACCGTGACCATCACCCGCTCTGCCACCGCGGCCCAAAGGCGGGAGGTGGTGGTCGTGGCCGCCAACCCATCGTCGGCTGCCGTGGCCTCCAGCCCACCATTGACCGCCGGGGTCATCACCCGCTCCACCATCGCCGCCCGAAGGTGGGAGGCGGAGGTGGATGCCCGCACGTGCGCCAGTGACCTTGCGTGCTACACTGAGTTAGTGCGGGAGGAGAAGGAGCACCTTGTCGAGCTTGCAAAGTGCCTTACCGCTGCCGTGGCCGCGGCACACGCCGCCTCGGAGGCGAGGAATCAGGAGATCTACAAAGAGAACCACCGCTTTGAGAGGGGTCATCTGGAGCTGTAGAGGGCGTTCAAGGTGTGCGTCGCTAGAGGTGCAGCAGCGGCAGGCACCGTATTGCAGTTGTCCAGCTCATCGGTAGGCTCCTCCTCCTCTGCCTCTTACTGAGCGTGCTCGGCAGAGGAGAGGCTACCGGAAGTAGTACAAATCCCATCCATAGTAGTAGTATTTAGGGGCTATTTTGTTCAGTTCATGTGACTATAGATGTGGTAGAACTGTATAACGTACTTAAAATTAGCTAGTATATAAAGTAGAACTAGCTATTTCAATACGTGTTGCCAACATTTGGGGAAAAGTTTGGTCGGTTCAGCTGTCGAGTTGAAATGTTTGTATAAAGAACTACTGCTTAATCTATGAATGAAATATATGCTTAATTACTGAATTTTAGTTGCAAAAATTAGATACTTCTAGTGATTTTTAGCTGCATATTTTGACAAATCATAGTGTTACAAGGTTAACAAATGGTAATGTTACTAGATCAACAAATGTCAATCTTTCCAGTTTGACAAATGTCAACATACCCAATATGACAGAAGCAAATCTTAGCAAATTGTTTGTACTCCCTCCGTTTCTTTTTAGTCTGCATATAAGGTTTGGTCAAAGTCAAGCTTTGCATAGTTTGACTAACTTTATATTAAAAAATATCAACATTCACAACATGAAATCAACATTTTCAGATGCACCATGAAATGTATTTTCATATTATATAGTTTAAGTATTGTAGATGTTCATATTTTTCAATATAAATTTGGTCAAACTTTGTGTAGTTTGACTTTGACCAAAACTTATACGCGGAGTAAAAAGGAACGGAGGGAGTAAGTGGTTGCACATGGGTCATCCAAAATAACTGTTTGTGTTGAAGAGATGCACAAACCCTGCTCTCACTTTGCATACGGGTGTTCTATCTAAAACGTTTGCGATCATGAGCTGCACAAATCCTGCTTGGCCATTTTCCCTTTGTTTCCTAGGGAAGCTGTCGGTTTGCATACGGGTGTTCTAACTACAACGTTGGCGATGAGTGTTTTATATTTAAAAACCATTGATGTTTTTTCAAAACAAAATCGTTTGATAAGTCTGTACATTAAGAGAGAAAAATGCAGGTTCGCTCAAACCATATATTTCATTCGGTCACACTGCGAATTTATATTCATATGATTGAGATACAGTACTAAACCCAAGAAAAAAACTATTTACGACAGCGGAGGCGGCATGCCGCATCGTCCTTGTCGTTGTCGTCCTCCGGGACGCCGTTGTTTAAGTCTTCAGGGCTGCACGGAATGTTCTTCGCTTGTAAATCAAACATCATGTCGTCGCACGATCGACGGGCGGGGCGCGAGAGGACGGCAGCTGGTGGCGCTGACAGGTAGCGGTCGACGGCAGCGTCCAATGCTGCTGAGGGGGCACGCGCACGGGCATGGGCACGGTGGGTGCAACCAAATGAACGGGGACCAGCGCCGCGGTGGGTGGAGGGGCGCGCATGGGCACGGGCACTGGCACTGGCATGTACAGGAGCTCGCGCGGTGAACGTCAACAACGTATCTATAATTTTTGATTGTTCCATGCTATTATATTACCCATTTTGGATGTTTATGGGCTTTACTTTACACTTTTATATCATTTTTGGGACAAACCTACTAACGGGAGGCCCAACCCGAATTGCTATTTTTTTTGCCTATTTCAGTGTTTCGAAGAAAAGGAATATAAAGCGGAGTCCAAACGGAATGAAACCTTGGGGAGCGATCTTTTGGAACAAACGCAACCCAGGAGACTTGGAGTGGACATCAAGAAGCGAACGAGGCGGCCACGAGGGTGCCTGGCACGCCCCAGGGGGGTGGGCGCGCCCCCACCCTCGTGGGCCCCTCGTGGCTCTACCGACCTACTTCTTTCTCCTATATATATCCACGTACCCCGAGAACATCCAGGAGCACCACGAAAACCTAACTCCACCGCCACAACCTTCTGTATCCGCGAGATCCCATCTTGGAGCCTTCGCCGGTGCTCCGCCGGATGGGGAATCGACCATGGAGGGCATCTACATCATCTCCAAGGACTCTCCGATGAGTTGTGAGTAGTTTACCACAGACCTTCGAGTGCACAGTTATTAGCTAGATGGCTTCTTCTCTCTCTTTGAATCTCAATACAAAGTTTTCCTTGATCTTCTTGGAGATCTATTCGATGTAACTCTTTTTACGGTGTGTTTGTCGAGATCCGATGAATTGTGGGTTTATGATCAAGTTTATCTATGAAAAATATTTGAATCTCCTCTGAATTCTTTTATGTATGATTGGTTATCTTTGCAAGTCTCTTCAAATTATCAGTTTGGTTTGGCCTACTAGATTGATCTTTCTTGCAATGGGAGAAGCGCTTAGATTTGGGTTCAATCTTGCGGTGTCCTTTCCCAGTGACAGCAGGGGCCGCAAGGCACGTATTGTATTGTTGCCATCAAGGATAAAAAGATGGGGTTTATATCATAGTGCATGAGTTTATCCCTCTACATCATGTCATCTTTCTTAATGTGTTACTTTGTTCTTATGAACTTAATACTCTAGATGCAGGAAGCAGTCGGTCGATGTGTGGAGTAATAGTAGTAGATGCAGAATCGGTTCGATCTACTTGTTGCAGACGTGATGCCTATATACATGATCATGCCTAGATATTCTCATAACTATGCACTTTTTTATCAATTGCTCGACAGTAATTTGTTCACCCATCGTAATACTTATGCTATCTTGAGAGAAGCCACTAGTGAAACCTATGGCCCCCGGGTCTATCTTTTATCATATAAGTTTTCCATCTACTTTTATTTGCATCTTTTACTTTCCAATCTAAATCATAAAAATACCAAAAATATTTATCTTGTCTTATTATCTCTATCAGGTCTCACTTTTGCATGTTTTCGTGAAGGGATTGACAGCCCCTTTTGTTGCGTTGGTTACGAGGTTCTTGTTTGTTTGTGTAGGTGCGTGGGACATTTGAGGAGCCTCCTACTGGATTGATACCTTGGTTCTCAAAAACTGAGGGAAATACTTATGCTACTTTGCTGCATCACCCTTTCCTCTTCAAGGGAAAACCAACGCAGTGCTCAAGAGGTAGCACGCGAGTCCGCAAAGACCTCACTGATGCCCGTGGCTTCCAGGTCTGTGATAGTGCTCGGCGACCATCCCCGTTAGGGATGGTCGCTGGCGCGGGCGCGGGTGTCGGTGTCAAAACTGGCGGATCTCGGGTAGGGGGTCCCGATTTGTGCGTATAAGGCTAATGATAACAGGAGGCAAGGGACACGATGTTTTACCCAGGTTCGGCGCTCTCGATGGAGGTAAAACCCTACTTCGTGCTTGATTGATCTTGATGATATGAGTATTACAAGAGATATCTACCACGAGATCGTAGAGGCTAAACACTAGAAGCTAGCCTGTGATGATTATGATTGTCCCTCTACGGACTAAACCCTCCGGTTTATATAGACACTGGAGGGGGCTAGGGTTTACACAGAGTCGGTTACAAAGAAAGCGATCTAACATCCGGATGGCCAAGCTTGTCTTCCACGCAAAGGAGAGTCCCATCCGGACACGGGACGAAGTCTTGAGTCTTGTATCTTCTCGGTCCAACAGTCTGGCCAAAGTATATAGTCCAGCTGTCCGGATACCCCCTAATCCAGGACTACCTCAGTAGCCCCTGAACAAGGCTTCAATGACGATGAGTCCGGCGCGCAGATTGGCTTTGACATTGCAAGGCGGGTTCCATCTCCGGACACTCCAAAGTGCCTGTTGTAACGAATAGTGTCCGGCTTCCCATCTATGTTGTGCTCCTCGGCTTCTCTGCTTCAATAATGGCCATCTCCACGTGTCTAGTGAATACGAGGAGCCGGAGCATTTTTACATTTGCCACCCCGGCCCTGCAGGAAATCCGTCTATTTGAAGAGACGGGGATCCTCAGACCCAAATCTCACCTTCTTCCCTCGAGCAAGCATCAACAGAGCGCATCCGGAAAAAACCATCCCAGCATGGCCGGTCGCCGCAGCTCCTCTTCTCGCTCCCTTAGCTCTAAGCCAGGTAATTGGGAAGAATGTTCTGTTCCCCATAGCCGTTTAGCAGAGTTGCAGACCCAAGGGTTTCTTCCACCGGTGTTCATGGTCCCCGTCCGAGCCGGACTAGCCACCTATAATGGCGGGGAGCAAGCGGAGAGATCTCCTAACCCATCTCAGGGGGAGCGAATATGCCTCATCCCATATTTGCTAAGAGGCGTCGGGTTTCCAATCCACCCATTCCTTCGCGGGCGCCTAGAGTTCTATGGCCTCCAGTTGCACAACTTCACCCCCGCCTCCGTGCTGCACATTGCAGGATACGTTGCCCTTTGTGAATTATTCCTGGGCTGCGAGGCTCACTTCGGGTTATGGAAGAAGTTATTCTGCCTCGTCCCTCGCAATCAGGGGGGATCTATATATAAAGTGGGCGGAGCCGAAATATGGCGCATCGCCCAACCCAGATACCTGTCCGGTACTCCAAAGAAGGCATCTAAAGGCTGGCCCTCAGAGTGGTTTTATGTAGACGACGTTCCCCTTCTAGATCCAATCCGGACGGGCCTCCCTGAGTTTAACAATGCTCGCTGAAGAAACGCCGAAGTTAGCACCCTCGGAGCCCCCAGGAGGAAGATACCAGAGAAGTCCACTTCTTGATGAGCAGGATAAAGACACTGGCCAAATCAGGACTGACAATAGTCGAGGTTATATCAATATGCATAATGCGGGGGGTGCAGCCACTTCAATATCGGGGGAAGCCCATGTGGCACTTCAACGGGGAAGACGATGCCACCCACTGTGGTCGTAAAGGTCCGGACTCCGCCACTACTCTGGCGAGAATACTATCCAATTTATATAAAGGAGAAGAAGAAGAATTCCTTTGTATTAAACCGCAGGATGGATTTTCCATGTACAACCCCTCAAGTTGGGTAAGTCGTCACTCTTTACCCCACTCTATCCATTCTGGCGCCCTCCATCACAATCATTTACCTTGATATTTCTGAGCAGGAACTGAGGAGGGCCGTGGAAGGATACAACAGCCCCTCCCTGCAGCCAGAGGACCCCGGAAGGGCCTTTGATCGAGGACTTGAAGAAGATCCGGATATATCTGTGGAGCTTGTCGACGGGACATTTTATCAGGCCAGCTGCGATGGCACCTCGGTGGCTATTATCGCCGACTATCCCGCACTGCTACCTGCGTCGTGTGTAAGCAAAGCCGAAGCCTTATCCTCTGAAGAGGACTCCTTTCTTATACCATGCCTTATGCATAAAATATCGTATTTTTATAGAGATGACCATCGAGCGGCGCCGAGCCCAGGGGCTCGTCGGCAAAGCGTCGCCCGAGCGAGCTTAAGAGGAAGGCGGTTAGGGCCGAAACGCCATTACAGAGGTATAGTTAAAACCTGCTCTGTGATTATCGTGTTTCAAATGTAACAGCATCCTTCGTGTCCTGGCAGAAAGAGGAGTCGCCGGACTATATCCGGAGATCCTGCCGGTCACGTCTCTACCAGCCGGATTCCAGAACCGGCTTCGAGAGAGGAGGCCAATGTGGGGCCAGTGTTGAATTGTCCTCCAACAGATGATGTGGATATGCTCTCCGCCACAAATTTCGAAGTAGAGAGTGCCATGAATCACCGGCGCCGACGGGCCGTACTTCTCAATGGCATCTTTTCCGAAGAGGCATTCAATGCTTTCAATTCGGGAGACGCATACATCCGAGCTGCTCAAGGCGGGCTCACCCGAGCGACGGACCAGTATGTGAAAGATATACGGGTAAGAAAATTTGATAAGCATGTATAGCAGTAGCCCCTGAGACTTGAAACGGTTGGAACAACCGATTTAAGGATCATTTTATGCACAGTTTCTTGTAGAGAAGAATACCCATTTGTCACAAGAGCTGGAGGAGTGCAAGACCCAGCAGAGGGCCGCAGTTGCCAAACTAGAGGAATCCCAGAAGGCCTCACTTGGTAACATTCGTCTCAATAATGAAATTTTAAGGAAATATACCAGTTAGTAATTGGCTTGCTTTATAAGTCTAACAGAAAATTCTGCAGACAATCCCGGGGAGAATCCGGAGATTGTAAGAGATAGCGAGTCACATCTCCAAAGACAAATAAAAGCTAGCGAGCGTGTGCTTACGCATGTTAGGCAGGAGAAAAACAATCTCCAAGATGCCAACGTCCGGCTGGGCGTCAAATTAGCAGATGTTCAAGCTCAGCTGGCGGACTCCATAAAGGAGAGCATGAGGCTTCGTCGCAACATTTATGGTAAGTGCCTAAATGAACTGCAGTACAGTTCGGCGAGGAAGCATTTTTAAAAGAGTTAATATCTGTGTAGGTATCTTGTGGGCCGTCTGAGCAGGAGATGCCCGGTCATGACGATTCTTGCAAGATCTCTCACAGCTACACGAACGAGTTTGGCAGGTGATGCAGGGTATGTCCCAGGCCTTGTGGCCATCCACTTCCCTGCCAGGAGGCATGGGGGAGCTCATGGATATGCTCCAAGGAGCACGGCGGTGCTTCCGGGTGTGGATGGTATCAGCCTGCCGACAAGGTGCAAGGGAAGCCTGGACCATGGTGAAGACGCGCTACACCAAGCTTGACCCGAACCATATGGCCGAAGTCGGACCGGCGGGGCTAGATGGGCAAGAGATTCCCGTGAGTCTGGTGTATGACTAGGTAGAGCTAGCCGGAAAATATTCCCAACAAGATTGCAAGCTAGATAGCTTGTTGGATGGTATAGAGGAAGAATATAGCAAGTCCAAGTGACTATGTAATTCAATGGACATATGTAGTCCCTAGCCGGATTAAAAATTCTTTTGCCATGGCGGACCTTTTCACTTCAGCCCCCGGCTCCGACAGTCCGGGGTGTATCCGAATACCCGCTCAGTTATGCAAAACCAGGGTATGTATGGAAACCAGGCGTAGGGGTCATAAGTGCTTGAATAGGCAAGTACCCAACTAGTTATGTTATATTACATTAGTAGTAAGAAACATCTTCCAGGGAGAATAGTTTCGTTAGGGGTTCCTTTCCCTGGGTACGCATGCATCGATGTACATGTCCGAACTGTGAACAAAAACGCAGGATACAAGACATCTGGGGATTCACGTTGTAATAAATGAAAGAAACATATTTTGTTCACCGACCGAATATTCCCTTAAGAATGCTAGCTTTCGGCTTCACCCAGTCTGAGGTACACATCCAGCTGAACCGACAGTAACAATCGCAGAGGTGCTCCCCTGATGCCCTAGCCGAATTAATGGGAACGTAGGGCATAAACACAAGAGCTAAGCAACCCAGCATGGCCACATCTTAAGTCATATCGATGCATACAATGGTGAAGAAAAGGCACATATGGAAAAAGAACGCATATGTGATAGGTAGGAAGCCATAAAAGTAATTATATTTAGCTTCCATATAGGAAGCCCCCAGGTATGGTGAACAGACATAGTGCGGCCGAAGTGATCCGAGCATCCGCACTGTATTGAATACTTTGTGTGAAGAAGGGAAAAAGGGCGAGAAAGGAAAAAGGGGGAGGGGACATAATTAAAAGAGCAGGGGTAAGGAGACGAACACTAAGTTCGACACTAGGCGTAGAATCTCCGGAGTCTGGCCACGTTCCATGGGTTCGGCTCGAGTCTGTTATCCGATGCATTACGTAGGCGGTACGCTCCTCCGGTGAGAACTTTATCAATAATGAAGGGACCCTCCCACTTAGGTTTGAGCTTGTCCTTCTCCTTCTCCAGTAGGTGTAGAACGAGTTCGCCAACGTTATAAGTTTTGGCCCCTCACTTCTCTGCTTTGATAGCTTCGAGCCTACTGCTGATAGAATGCGGAACGGGCTTTTGCGACATCGCGCTCCTCCTCCAGGGCATCTAAGTTGTCCTGCCGATCTAACTCGGCTTCCTTCTCTTCGTACATGCGCACGCGAGGTGAGCCGTGGATTCGTGGATTATGTCGCAGGGTAGTACTGCTTCTGCGCCGTACACCATAAAAATGGTGTGTATCCGGTGGTGCGATTCGGCGTGGTCCGCAGCCCCCAGAGTACGGAGTCGAGCTCCTCGACCCAGTGCGTGTCCGATTCTGTCAAGGATCGCACTAGTCTGGGTTTGATGCCGCTCATGATGAGACCATTTGCACGTTTGACCTGGCCATTTGTTTGGGGATGGCATACGGAGGCGTAATCGAGCTTAATGCCCATGTTGCTGCACCAAGTTTTCACTTCATCGGCTGTGAAGTTTGAGCCATTGTCAGTGATAATGCTGTGGGGGACGCCGTAACGGTGTACAACCCCTGATATGAAGTCTATCACTGGTCCAGATTCGGCCATTTTAACTGGTTTGGCTTCTATCCATTTGGTGAACTTGTCCACCATGACCAATAAGTATTTTTTCTTATGGCTTCCCCCTTTAAGAGGTCCGACCATATCCAGCCCCCAAACCGTGAAGGGCCAAGTTATGGGGATTGTTCGGAGAGCTGTAGGGGGCATATGGCTCTGATTGGCAAAGAGCTGGCAACCGACGCAGTGTTGGACAAGGTCATGTGCATCTGCCCGGGCTGTCGGCCTATAAAAACCTGTACGGAAGGCTTTGCTGACAAGTGCCCGAGCCGCAGCGTGGTGCCCGCCGAGTCCGGCATGGATTTCAGCCAAGAGCTTCCGCCCTTCCTCTTCAGAGATGCATCTTTGGAGCACTCTGGTGGCACTTTTCTTATAGAGTTCTCCCTCATGGACTTTGTAGGCCTTGGAACGCCGCACAGTACAACGTGCTTCGTTTTGGTCTTCAGGGAGCTCCTGCCTATTTAGGTAGGCCAAGAAAGGCTCGGTCGACGAGGCGATTACAGCCATGATTTCATGGGCCGAAGGTGTTATTTCGGTGGCGGAGCCCCCGATTACATCATATGGTTCGGAATCTGGGGTTGTATTCGAAGCCTGGCTAGTGTTGCCGGACTCCCCTTCCCATACCACGGATGGCTTGAACAGCCTTTCCAAGAATATGTTAGGTGGGACAGTGTCGCGTTTAGTGCCGATGCGGGCGAGGATATCCGCCGCTTGATTGTTTTCTCGAGCCACATGGTGGAATTCGAGCCCCTCGAACCGAGCTGACATTTTGAGGACGGCATTGCGGTAGGCCGCCATTTTCGGATCCTTGGCATCAAAATCTCTGTTTATTTGTGATATTGTGAGGTTTGAGTCCCCGCGCACTTCCAAGCATTGAATGCCCATAGAGACTGCCATCCGGAGACCATGCAAGAGAGCCTCGTATTCGGCTGCATTGTTGGAGTCTGTGTATCATATTTGGAGTATGTATTGGACTGTGTCTCCGGTGGGGGATGTCAGGACTACACTCGCTCCCAATCCGGCCAACATTTTAAAACCGTCGAAGTGCATGATCCAATTGGAGTATGCGCCGTACTCCTTAGGGAGTTCGGCTTCTGTCCATTCGGCGACAAAGTCAGCCAATACTTGCGACTTAATGGCCCGCCGTGGTTTGTATGTTATGTCGAACAGAAGGAGCTCGATGGCCCATTTAGCAATCCATCCCATGGCATTGCGATTGTTTATTATGTCATTGAGTGGTACTTCGAAGGCCACCGTAATCGAACACTACTGAAAGTAGTGTCGTAGCTTCCGGGATGCCACGAAGACCGCGTATGCTATCTTTTGATAGTGTGGGTATCGGGATTTGCATGGGGTGAGGACTGTGGACACATAATATAGAGGCTTTTGGAGCGGGAACTTGTATCCGTCTGCTTCTTGTTCGACGACGAGCACTGCGCTTACAACTTGATGTGTTGCAGCTATGTACAATAGCATAGGTTCGCCAATATTGGTGCTATCAGGACTGGATTACTGGCCAATAGGGACTTTATTTCATCCAGTCCGGCCGCGGCTGCATCCGTCCACACGAAGTGTTCGGTGCATCGAAGAAGGCGGTAAAGAGGTAGTGCCTTTTCTCCTAATCGGGAGATAAAACGGCTTAAGGCAGCCACACATCCAGCTAGTTTCTTGATATGCCTGAGGTCTATTGGGATAGCCAACTGTGACAGAGCTCGGATTTTTGCTGGATTTGCTTCGATTGCTCTATTCGAAATGATGAAGCCGAGCAACTTCCTGGAGGGTACGCCAAAAACACATTTTTCCGGGTTGAGCTTGATGTCGTATGTTCGGAGGTTGTCAAACGTAAGTCTCAAGTCATCTATTAAGGTTTCGACCTGTCTTGTTTTTATGACCACGTCGTCCACATATGCCTCCACTGTTTTGCCGATTTGCTTCTCCGGGCATGTTTGAATCATGCGTTGATAGGTTGCGCCAGCATTTTTAAGCCCGAAAGTCATAGTGTTGAAACAGAAGGGACCATATGGCGTTATGAAGGACGTTGCGACTTGGTTGGACTTTGCCATCTTTATTTGATGGTATCCGGAGTATGCGTCGAGGAAACATAGTGAGTCGTGTCCTGCGGTAGCATTGATGATTTGGTCGATGCGAGCGAGGGGGAAGGGATCCTTGGGGAAAGCCTTGTTGAGGTCTTTGAAATCGACGCATAGGCGCCAGGATTTGTCCTTCTTTGGTACCATTACCAGATTTGCCAGCCAATCCGGATGCTTTATATCTCTGATGAATCCGGCCTCAAGTAGCTTGACTAGCTCTTCTCCTATGGCTTGCCGTTTAGGCTCTGAGAAGCGCCTAAGAGTCTGTTTGACTGGCTTGTATCCTTTCAGTATATTGAGGCTATGTTCAGCCAGCCTGCGTGGGATGCCCGGCATGTCTGAAGGATGCTAGGCGAAAATATCCCAATTCTCATGTAGGAAGTCTCGTAGTGCAACATCCATTGTGGGGCTCAACTGTGTCCTGATGGAAGCTTTCTTTGTGGGGTCCGTTGGATGGACCTGGAATTTGACTATCTCGTCTGCGGGCTTGAATGAGGTGGACTTGGGTCGTTTGTCGAGTATCACGTTGTGCCTGTCCACTGTGGCGCGCAGCGTTGTTAGTTCTTCGGCCGCTAGGGCTTCTGATAATGCTTCTAGGGCTAGTGCGAGAGTTTAACTTTCGGTGCGGAGTGCGACGTCTGGATCACTGGCTAGAGTGATGATTCCATTGGGCCCGGGCATTTTAAGCTTCATGTACCCGTAATGGGGTATAGCTTGAAAGCTCGTGAATGCGTCCCACCCTAAAAGGGTGTGGTATCCGCTGCTGAACGGGGCCACTTGGAACGTGATTTCTTTGGACCTATAATTTTCTGGGGTGCCGAATACCACATCGAGTGTGATTTTTCCCGCACACCGTGCCTCCCGACTAGGGATGATGCCCCTGAAGGTCGTGCCGCTTTGCTCAATGCGGCTTTTATCAATTTCCATCTTGTTGAGCGTTTCTTCATAGATCAGGTTTAATCTGCTTCCGCCGTCCATGAGTACTTTAGTGAGCCGGAAGCCGTCCATGATTGGGCTAAGGACCAAACTGGCTGGTGCCCGGACTGTCTGTAATTGAGGTTCGTCACTGGCACTGAAGGTTATAGCAGTGTCGCTCCACGGATTTATTTTTGCCACATGGCAGATTTCAGTGAAATTTCGATGAGCTCGCTTGCGCCTATTATTTGAGGCGAAAGTCTCGAAGACTGTCAGTACCGCATTGTTTTCTTCGGCGGGATGTTGTTCTGCCTTATGGTTTACAAGAAGATCGTCGCTGCTTTTTGCTACCTACCGGAGTATCCAACATGCTCTAAGGCTATGCGTCAGCGTGATATCCGGCGTGCTGTGAATTTTGCATGGCCCATTGAGCCATTCTTCCAATACGTTTCCACGCCCTGGAGTGGGCTTTTGTTTTTTGGGAATTGGATCGGGTAACTTACGAGAGTTTTCCCTTTTAGCTCGGACAAAGGGTTTAGTGAGAGCCGGATTATCCCAAAATTCTGTTTGGGTTTTCCAGGTGCTTTCCATTGCACAGTACTTCTGTACTATGGCTGCTAAGTCAGCAAAGTGTACTATGTCACAGCGACTTATAGCATTAAGGATCCCTTTGTTCGTGCAGTTTTTGCAGAAAAGTGAGATTGCGTCCTCCTCACGACAGTCCTTGACCCTGTTTAGTACAAGGAGGAATCTGGCCCAGTAGCGATGTACTGTCTCTTGGGGCTTTTGTATGATATGGGAAAGACGGCATAAGTCTGCGTGAGTGGGCATAGTTAAGTCCAAATTCTCACCCGATTTGACATCCAGGGGCAGAGGAGCTTCCGGGCTCGGCAGCTCGGACTCCGGGATGTTGCCCAATTATTCTGGCCCATTACCCGATTCTAAGTCCGGGTTCTGGGTCATGTCCTCCCGCAAGCATGGAATTGGTGGAGGACATGATCCTTCTGCGGCATGGCATTGGTGGAGGTCTGTGGGAGGGAGGGGAATGGGAGGCGAACAGTAAGGTCGCCCATATTAAGCAGCAGCTCGAGCGCCATTAATGGAGAGGAAGACGGGCATCCATGGAAGTCAAAGTGCTCGCTTCCTAGTGAGCCTGCACAGCGTACTACTCGCACGCTGCCCGGTGAGCCTGCGCATTGGAGGACAGCTTGCATGCCTCTAGGTTAGTCTGCGCACCAGACTACGCTCGCACGCCTCCCGTTCAGTCAAGCAGCTGTCCGCACGGCACCTCCTATAGCCATCAAAACCAAGACACGTGGCGTCACATGAATGGTTAACATAACGCACACGATTTGAATTATACAAACGTTTGCGATGTTAGAGTGGCAACAATTTGTTTCAAAATGCCTCTATTAGCTGTTATTTGAGTGCTTCTTCTCTCAAAATGGACATGAAAAATACCACAGCATGTCGGGTGCCATTCCATGATAGCATACCAAGTTTCGTGAATTTCAGACGAGTTCTGGATTTTCTAGAATTTAAAAACAATGTATCTCAACGTTTTGCCGGCAATCAATAGTGCCCTGGTGTTTGAAATTCATTCCCATTTCTTGCATGGGACCTAAGCATGCACCCAAGGACAAAGATTTGATTTTCAACCAATTTATATGCATGGGAGCATGTGCATGTAGTTCAAATTTGAATTATGCACATAAAATGCCTAGGAAACCCAGTTGATGTATAAAAATGTCCAAACGAACCTCGAAAAATTCCAAAATTTAACACAACACTCATGTTGTTCTCTGTTGACACTAGAAAAAAAATTGAAAGCAACAAGAGGCAGCGGATATCTGTTCAACTGTCTGATCTTCTATTAGGAGTATGTCATATTGTACAATGTGGTGCTCAGTTAATGTTTGGTTCATTTGTTGTGGTGTTTAGTTAACTGCTGGGTTCAATTCTGCAATGTGATGTCCAATTGTTGTGGGTAGAATTTTGTATTGTTGTGCATGTGAGGAATAAATCGAATTTGGATGCACTTAGTACATGAGAAACATATGCGAGTGCTATATTTCCTAGTTCTTAATCATGCTTGGTTTGGATAAATGGGTTTTCCATGTGGCTTGAATTAATCTGATGAATCTGCAATGTGCTTATTTTTCATCAATATATTTTACTGATAGCATGCGAACCTTTACTTAACCTGATGACTAACTACCTTATATGTGTTGCAGGGAAACAATGGGAAGCACTGAGGTTTACAATCGAGGTTAGCACATGCATGGTCCATTGTCTAATAGCACATTATTGTGCAATTGTAGGAACCTTTTTAATATTTAGGTTTTAACAATTTGGTCTTGCACATGTAGGTCCTGTTGTCGTAGGTTTTGACCCACAGTTCAACCCTTTTTGCATATGGGGAAATTAGTTGTCCATGAATATCAATAAAGTCAAGAAACTCAGAAAGATTGTTAGCATAAAGAAATTAGTGATAAAAACAACAAGATCTTTGTCTGCATAATGAAGAAGATATCAGTTTACTACAAGATGGTACTAACTATTATACCTTGCCTTTTTTTATTCCTTTGCCCCATTTCCAATATAGAGAAGATATTTATGCACATCCTTGTTTGCACGCCTTTCCAAAGCAGTTCACTGATGATTACCTTTCAACTCACCTCTATGGTCAGGAGGTGAGACTCATGGCTAAGCCCCCAAACGAGAGGGACACTTTCACTCGGAGAAGTTTTTTTAACTTAGTCGAGGACGGACTCGCGGCTAAGCCCCCGAGTGAGAGGGATGCTTTCACTTGGAGTAGTTTTTTAACTTAGGCGAGGACGGACTCGCGGCTAAGCCACCGAGTGAGAGGGACGCTTTTATCTGGAGAAGTTTTTTTTAACTTAGGCGAGGATGGACTCGCGGCTAAGACACCGAGTGAGAGGGATGCTTTCACTCGGAGTAGTTCTTTAACTTAGGCGAGGACGGACTCACGACTAATCCCCCGAGTGAGAGGGACGCTTTCACTCGAAGAAGTTTTTTAACTTCGGCGAGGACGAGCTAGCGGCTAAGCCCCAAGAGATAGGATGCTTTCACTCGGAGAAGTTTTTTAACTTAGGCAAGGACGGGCTCGCGGCTAAGGCCCCAAGTGGGAGGGACGCTTTCACTCGGAGAAGTTTTTTTTAACTTCGGCAAGGACGAACTCGCGGCTAAGCCCCCGAGTGAGAGGAACGCTTTGACTCGGAGTAGTTTTTTTTAACTTAGGCAAGGACGGGCTCGCGGCTAAGCCTCCGAGTGAAAGGGACGCTTTCACTTGGAGAAGTTTTTAACTTAGGCAAGGACGGACTCGCGACTAAGCCCCCAAATGAGAGGTACGCTTTCACTCGGAGTAGTTTTTTAACTTAGGCGAGGACGGGCACGCGGTGCCCCGAGTGAAAGGGGCGCATTCACTCGGAGTAGTTTTTTAACTTAGTCGAAAACAGGTTTCATTGCTAAGTCACCTACTAGGGGTTTTGAACACATGCTTATGCGAATGAAATCATTATGTGACTGCAGGAGTCATGTCTTGATAAACAATCTAACAGTACTCTTATTACATCTCAACAATCTGAGTGCTAGGTATAAAATCGACAAAGAAGATCCGCGTTCCAGGAGCGTGGTTCGTCCTTCTTTTGTGCAAGGTTGTAGAGGTGGTAGGCCCCATTGTGCAGCACCATGGTGATGACGAAAGGACCTTCCCACGCAGGGGCGAGCTTGTGTGGTTGCTGTTGGTCCACGCGGAGAATGAGGTCTCCCTCTTGAAATGGTAGACCTCTGACATTTATTGCATGGAATCAATGAAGATCTTGGTGATAAACAGTCGACCGAATCAAGGCCATCTCTCGTTCCTCCTCCAAGAGGTCAACAACGTCCTGTCGTGCTTGCTCTTCCTCAGCCTCTGAATAGAGTTCCACTCGGGGTGCATTGTGAAAGAGATCACTAGGCAGTACAGCTTCAGCTCCATATACCATGAAGAAAGGGGTTTGATTGGTGGATCGGTTGGGAGTCTTCCTCAACTCCCACAGAACATATTTGAACTCTGTTACCCAGGCTCCAGCTGCATGCTCAAGGTGGCGCATGAATCGAGGTTTCAATCTTTGGAGGATGAGGCCATTGGCTCTCTCAGCTTGTCCATTTGACTGTGGGTGCAAAATGCACATGTAATTCACCAGAGTGTCCTGGGAAGCACATAATTCTCTGAATTCCTCCGAATTGAAGTTCGAGCCATTGTCTGTGATAATGCTGTGTGGGACTCAATATCGATATACCAACGATTTTATGAACTTGATGGTCGTGCGTGAGTCTAAGTTTTTGATTGGTTTGGCTTCGAACCACTTCGTGAATTTGTCGACTGCAACGAGCAGATGAGTGAAGCCGCTCCTGGCTGTCCTAAGAGGTCCAATCATGTCCAAACCCCACACAGCGAATGGCTAGATGAGTGGAATGGTTTTCAGGGTAGATGCAAGCTTATGGGACATGTTTGCATAGAACTGGCATCCTTCACAACGTTGAACGATCTCTTTAGCTGCTTCGTTGGCTCGTGGCCAGTAGAATCCAGCTCAGTATGCTTTGGCCACAATTGTCCGAGAGGACGCATGATGACCACAGGTCCCCGAGTGGATCTCTTCTAAGATCAGTTGACCTTCTTCTTGGGAAATGCATTGTTGGGCAACGCCAGTGACACTCCCTCTGAAAAGCTGTCCTTCTATTACTGTGAACGCCTTGGATCTGCAGACAATCTGACGCGCCTCAACCTGATCCTCTAGGAGCTCCTTCCTGAGCAAATATGCAATGTATGGCACATTCCGATTAGGGGTGATCACCAGGATCTCAATCACCAAGTCAATAACAACAGGGATCTCGACTTCAGTCGGATTAGCAGGGCTTTTCGCCTAGGGAAGCTCTTCAGTGATCTTCCTATACATATGGGGAATGGAGGTAGGCTTCCTAGTGGAACCTATCTTTGTCAGATCTTCAACTGCTTGATTTTTGATTCGGGGAATGTGGTGAAGCTCCAAACCCTTGAACTTTTTCTCCAGCTTCCTCACTGTGTTGCAATATCCTGTCATGGTGGGCTTTCTGGCATCCCATTCCTTCATCACCTGATTGACCACCAAATCTGAGTCACCATAAACCAACAGGCAATGGAGGCCGAGTGAGATAGCCATACGCAACCCGAAGAGGAGTGATTCATACTCAGCCTCATCATTGGAGGAATCAAAGTGAATCTGGAGGACATATCTGAGTCTATCACCTCTTGGAGACATCAGGACTACTCTAGCACCAGACCCATTTAACATTTTAGATCCATTGAAGAACATAGTCTAGTGCTCCGAGTGAACTTGAGTCGGTTGTTGCTATTGAATCCACTTGACCAAGAAATCTGCAAGCGCTTGAGACTTGATCGCCTTCTTTGATTCGAACTTGATATTCAAAGGGAGAAGCTCGATTGCCCATTTAGCCAGTCGGCCAGTTGCATCCTGATTGTTCATGATTTCAGATAACGGGGCATCACTGACAACTGAAACCGAGTGGTCTTGGAAATAATGTGCAACTTTCTTCGTAGTCAAGTAATTCCATAAACCAGCTTTTGATAATGCGGATACCTCTATTTGGATGGAGTCAGAACTTCAGAGATATAGTACACTGGTCGTTGAACTTTATAGGCCTTGCCTTCTTCTTCCCATTCCACTGTGAGCACTGTGCTGACAACTTGACCAGTGGCCACAATATACAACAAAAGAAGCTATTTGCTATTCGGAGCAGCAAGCAGCAGCCGGTTGGAAAGCAGAGCTTTGAGCTCAACAAACGCTGCTTTAGCTTCGGGAGTCCACTCGAACTTATCAGATTTCTTCATTAGTCGGTGAAGAGGCAGTGACTTTTCACCGAGTCGAGAAATGAACCGACTCAGTGTTGTGAGAAAACCTGCAAGCTTCTCGATGTCATGCACACGCTCATGGGTTTCATATGTACAATCACACCGATCTTCTCGGGATTGGCATCTATCCCTCGCCCGGAAATGAGGAAACCGAGTAGCTTTCCTCCAGGGTCTCCGAATGTGCACTTGGACGGGTTCAGCTTAATGCCATACCTTCTCAAATTGGCAAAGGTTTTAGCGAGCTCAGTCAACAGGTCGAAACCTTTGCGTGATTTGACCAAAATATCATCCATATAGGCCTCCACATTCGGACTGATCTGAGTGAGCAGCCACTTCTAGATCATGCGCATAAACGTGCCGCCAGCATTTTTGAGGCCGAATGGCATAGTGACATAGCAAAAACACCCGAACGGGGTGATGAAGGCTGTTTATATTTCATCTAGCCCATACAGTCAGATCTGATGGTATCTGGAATACGCATCAAGAAAAGAAAAATGCTCACATCCCACAGTCGAGTCAACTATCTGATCGATGCGAGTGAGCGGAAAATGGTCTTTGGGGCAGGCCCAATTGATATTCTTGAAGTCGATGCACATGCGATGTGAATTATCCTTCTTGGGGACCATGACGACATTGGCAAGCCAGTCGGAGTGGTATATCTCGCGTATGAACTCAGCTGCCAAGAGTCGAGCCACTTCCTCACCAATTTCCTTCCACTTCTCCGCGGTGGAACGACAGAGATGCTCTTTGACAAGTTTTGCTTTAGCATCGACACACAAAAGGTGCTTAGCCAGCTCCCTAGGTACACCTGGCATGTCGGATGGTTTCCATGCAAAGATCTCCCAGTTCTCACGGAGGAACTGGATGAGCGTGGCTTCATATTTGTTGTCGAGTGTAATTGAGATGTTTGTCGCAACAGTTGTGGGGTCTTTCGGGTGGATGTGAACTGGTTTCGTCTCACCGGCTTACTAAAATGCAGATTCGTAAGCAGGCTTCTTAGAACGGGGCAAATCACTCAGATCAGCATTCTTCTTGCACTCCTCCAGCTCCACCACTGCCATTTGTTCATCGACAATCTTGGATCCCATCTGGAGGCATTCCTTCACTCTCTGCCTATTTCCAGTGACTATAATCATGCCTTTGGGACCGGGCATCTTTAGCTTGAGGTACACACAACATGGACGGGCCATGAAATGAGCATATGCCGGTCGACCCAGAATGGCATGATAGGCACTGCAAAAATCTACCACGTCAAACATCAACTTTTCCTTGCGAAAACTCTTTGAGTCACCAAAAACCACATCTAGAGCAATCTGCCCGAGTGACTTTGCCTTCTTCCCTGGGATGACCCCGTGAAACTGCATGTTGCTTTCATGTAACGCCCCGGATTCGATGCGCCAGGTGTCTGCCAGTTATTTGCCGTCTTTGCCATGTCATTTGCTTGCGTGTTGCATTTTGTCGTGTCATCATCTGCATTTCATATCATGTCATCATGTGCATTTCATTTTGCATACGTGTTCGTCTCTTGCATCCGAGCATTTTCCCCGTTGTCCGTTTTCCAATCCGGCGCTCCTATGTCCACAACAAGCAATTGATTTTGATAGTGGCAGAATTTCACCTTGGTGAAGCAGTTTTCATCTTGGTGAAGCAGTTTTCATCTCTTCATTGATCTCAAGTTATATCTCTATCATCTTGGTGAAGCAGTTTTCATCTCTTCATCTTGGTGAAGCAGTTTTCATCTCTTCATTGATCTCAAGGAAGCAATTGATTTTGATAGTGGCAGAATTTCACCTCAAGTTTTGAGATGTTTGCATAAGCCCACAACAAGCTTGTGCTTCTCGTTGTTGATTTTCCAACAACTCCGTTCGATTCTTCTTTGCAAGGATGCTTTCCAAGCTCATTCGTGGCAGAAGTTGGCATTTCCTTCTCCATTCTCTTATTCCGATGATCTATCTTCTATTCATACGTCCCGGAGGCATTGTGAAGTTGCTCCCTTTGTCCAATAGTCTCGTTTTGCCAAGATCATGTTCCTTTTTCCTTGGTTATCTATTTAACTGGAGTGTTGTGTCTATCGTTCCTCTTTTAACCAGAGTCTCATCCAAGTGCGTTCATTTTGCCAAGTTCAAATTCTATTCCTTCATTTCCAACCGGAGTGTTGTATCATCTCCTCAATATCATCTCATCCTATCAAGTTTTCCTTCTTCTTTCAGTCGGAGTGCTGCCCAAATTATTTCTGCTAAAGTCTGAAACTGTTATTATTTGCAATATCTCCATGTCTTTTTGAGCATGTTCTAGTTGTTTCTGGAGATAGCTCAGTGTTCATGTTTTTTTATGCTTTACCTGTACTTCATGCCCATGCCTTTTGTTATTATGTTGGGGTGTTGTATCATATTGTTTTGATGCTTGTAAGATGCCTAGTTGCTGTTTTGGACAGATTGCTGTTATGACTTGTATAGTGTGTGGGTGTTGCACCGTTGCTCCGTTTTGAGTGTGCTCTATATGAAACTTGCTTGATTTTGCATGTAGCTTCATATTACCATGTTGCATCCTTGTTTTGGTGTGTTTGCTTGATGTTTGGGTGCATTTAGCATCAATGCCATGTTTAACTTGTTTTGCTCATATCTTCTAGGCCGTAGCTCCGAGTCTAATGAACTTTATATGTAACTTGACTAGAATTTCGTGTAGATCATCTTGGTGCATCTTAACTTGCGGTTTATCAACTTCAACTTAAGGTTTATTCAGTTCTGGACCAATTTCGAAATTTGCATATGAGGACTTACCGGAATTGTTATATGTTGTTTCCGGCCTCATTTAAACTTGCGTTGATGTGTTTTTCTTGTTTGCATCATCTCTTGCCATGAGTAGCTACATGTAGCTTGGTCATGCATCATGCTTGTTGTGCATCATGCCTTGTTCATGTGTGGTGTGTTTACCTATGTTGTGTGCTTCTTCTTGTTAGTTCCTGTTTCGTTGCGATCGTGAGGATTCGTTCGTCTACGATTGGTTTGGCTTCATCCGTTCATCTTCTTCATGGACTCGTTCTTCTTCCTTGCAGGATTTCAGGCAAGATGACCGCTACCTTGGATCTCACTACTATCATTGCTATGTGTAGGATCGTTGAAGGCAAGAGTGTCTAGAGGGGGGGTGATTAGACAACTCGACAAGATAAAAGTTTATGCCTTTTGATTAACATAAGTTCATAGCAAGTTCACAAAGAAGAACAAGTCAAGCATGATGTATACAAGTCGAGCAACATACCAAACATGCAATTCTAGAGTATAGGGCAGCGGAAAGTAAATTGCATGAATAGTAAAGAGAGTTTGTGAAGAGCAAAGCATAATGGAGACACGGAGATTTTTCTCGTGGTTCCGATAGGTGGTGCTATCGTCAATCCACGTTGATGGAGACTTCAACCCACGGAGGGTAACGGCTGCTTGAGTCCACGGAGGCTCCACCCACGAAGGGTCCACGAAGAAGCAACCTTGTCTATGCCATCATGGCTTACGCCCACGGAGGACTAGCCTTACTCGGGGTAGATATTCACGAAGTAGGCGATCTCCTTGCCCTTACAAACTCCTTGGTTCAACTCCACATCATGACGGAGGCTCCCAAGTGACACCTAACCAATCTAGGAGGCACCACCCTCCAAAAGGTAATAGATGGGGTTGGTGATGATGAACTCCTTGCTCTTGTGCTTCAAATGATAATCTCCCCAACACTCAACTCTCCTCACTGATTTGGCTGTGGTGGAGGAAGGGATTGAGTGGAAAGCAACTTGGAAAGACTAGAAATCAAGTGTCATATGGTGGGAGTGGAGCAACTTGATCTCAACACAAGGGTAGGTAGTTTTCTTCTCAGAAATGTAAGGTAGGAGTGGTAGTTCTTTCTGATGGCTCTCTCCACGAATGAAGAGGAGGTGGAGGGGTATTTATAGCCTCCACACAAAATCCAACCGTTACACACATTTGACCAATCTCGGTCAGACCGAAGTTGACAACTCGGTCAGACCGAAAGTTCAAATCTTGTGAACGTTGGGATTTTCGGTGGGACCGAAAATACAATCTCGGTGAGTCCGATTCTCCCAAAGTCTAGGGTTTGCCAATCTCGGTGGGACCGACTTTCTCATCTCGGTGACACCGATTTGAGTCTGAAGGTTCTGAAGCTTGGCAACACCAATTTCGAATGACCGAGTTTGGAATCGGAAAATCCGAGATTCTTAGGGTTTGGCTATATGGGTGAGGTGGTTCATCTCGGTGTGGTGAGTTTGGAATCGGTGGGACCGAGATTACTTATGGGTTTATGTTGGAATGAAAGATTGCTGATTGTTTGAGAGATAAATCACTAAGCACTTTAGAGCAACCAGATCATCATCATAACCTCACCCCCTTTTAATAGTATTGGCTTTCCTATGGACTCAATGTGATCTTGGATCACTAAACCAAAAATGGAGTCTTGAGCTTTTGCCAATGTTTTCCTTAGCATCCTAGGGGTTCACCTCTCCAGTCCTTTTGCCATGCCAGAGTGGTTGACTTTCCTGAAATATACTTGATAAAAGCATTAGTCCAACCACAAAGTATGTTGTCATTAATTACCAAAACCACCTAGGGAGCAAATGTGCTTTCAATCTCCCCCTTTTTGGTAATTGATGGCAACACACAGAAAAAGATATCAAAGCTTACTAAAAGAAAGACAGGATTAACATTAAAGCTTTGACAAGCATGTAGTACACAAGCTCCCCCTACAAGTGTGCAAGATTTTAGATATTGGTTTTGGACTACCACAAGCACACATGAGAGAAAAGCAAGATGTGCTGCATGCAGCTTGGCTATATGCATCAGAGCAGATGAGGGTAAATGAGAGATGATGCATATGTGCATGGTGATTTCTTGCAAACAAGTATTCACAAGCAAGTCACCATCATGCACATCCTGCAAGATGCATATACTTACCTTGAAGTTCCTTGGTGATGTACCTGAAGAAATAAACTTGGGAAAACACGGTTAGATAACACAAGAGTAGTTCTTCAACCAACAGCAAGAACATCAAGAATACCAAGCCAGGGATGACATGTATAAAGAGTGTCTCATGTTGAGTACTAGCTTGAATCAGCCAGCATGTCTCCCAAGACTAGAAGATTTTCAATGAGCTCTGAGAGATTTTGCTTTCCATAAAATACCAATTGTGATCTTCAGAGGATACCAATTGTATGAAGTAGAGGATACCAATGGTATAAAATAGAGTATATCAAATGTATGAAATACCAATTGTACTTTTCAGAAAATACCAATGGTGAGAGCAAGAAAAACAAAATCAAGAGAAATAATGCCAACAGTGTTATCACAGTGAAATATATGGCAAAGCTTTGATGTGATCCTCTCCCCCTTAAGGTAAGATTGTTCTTCCTTTAAAATATGTTCTCCCCTTATCCTCCAATCTTCCCTTAGCTCCCCCTAAATCTTCTCCCCCTTTGACATCAAGTGCCGAAAAGGACAGTAGACAAGGAAGGACAAGAAAGATGGAAGGAAAGAAGTGGGTTCATTAAGAATCACAACTGAGCAACTTTAATATGTAACATGTAAATCATTTAGATGAGCTGTAGAAAATGATATCCTGGTGAATGTAAATCGGTGACACCGAAATGATATGGATCGGTGAGTCCGAAAGTCAGAGACTTAGGGCAGATCCCTTTTTCGGTCAGACCGAAATGATTGAATCGGTGACGCCGAGTTTAATTTCAAGGAAATGTAGAAATAATTCAGCTCACTTTGCAAGGAATGTTTCAGAAGATTTGCAATGAATTTGTAAAAGATTTTCAGGGAATTTATCAGGGCGGAAAAATATACACAAGAACAAAAGAAACAGCAATGAAAAGAGTACTAGAAGAAGTTTTTTTTTTTTGTTAAAAAAGGAAAAACTCAACAAGAGAATCAAAAGAGACAATAGTAAAACTCCAAATCATATGTACTTCATCTAGACAAGGGTCGGCGACATAGTCACCTATGTTTGAGTATATTGACTTAGGAGTCAAATGAGAACATTTGATCATAGGTCATACTCACGGTTTAAGCTCAAAATGGGGTTACCATTTTTCGATTAAGCATTTGATGTTATCACATCTTTTGAAGCTGCTTGTACTCATGTCTTTGAGCAAAGCTTTTTCAAGATGTGAAAGACATACCTTGGGCTTGTTGTTGCTTGTTCTCATGTAGGTGAACTTGATGTAGATGCTCATAGAGTGTGAGGTTGGAGCACCATTTTCAAGTGTGTAGTTCATCTTCCTACATGGGTTAGGCAAGCAAGGAAATACTCAAGAATATCCAATATGACATGAGTGAAGTACTAGAAGTATATGGTGTCAAAAGGATATGTGGAATTTTGTTCCTTGAACTCAACATCCCAAGAGCTAGATACTTGGTCAATGACAAGATTACTCATGATTTGAGTGAGTGTGATAATCTTGTAGAATGTAGACCATCCAAGTACCTGCAAGGAGTTAGATGCAATTCAAGGGGGCAAATGTGTCCAAGACATGTGATCATCATCATAAGAGAAATGTCAAGGATTAGTCAGTTTGGCTCATGCCCTGCATGCATCAATGGAGCTTTCACTCCAAGTTTGAAGCATCAATGATGTTCAACTCACTCCTCAAGCGACAAAACACTTTCTCATCAAGTGGTTTTGTGAAGATATCTGCAAGCTGTTTGTCAGTACGAACATGCTTAAGATCAATGTCACCCTTAGCAATATGATCACGAATAAAATGGTGACGAACTTCAATGTGTTTTGTGCGAGAGTGTTGTACAGGATTGTGTCCAATCTTAATTGCACTCTCGTTGTCACAAAGCAAAGGAACATGTCTCGCATGTATCCCATAGTCCTTAAGCATTTGTTTCATCCATAGCAACTGAGCACAACACGAACCAGCAGCAATATATTCTGCTTCTGCAGTAGATAACGATATCGAGTTTTGTTTCTTGGATGACCAAGACACAAGGGATCGACCAAGAAATTGACATGTACCCGAAGTTGACTTTCTATCTATCTTGTCTCCGGCATAGTCCGAGTCGGAATAGCCAACAAGATCGAAAGAAGCCCTCTTAGGATACCAAATCCCAAAGTTAGGTGTGTGTATCAAATATCTCACAATTCTTTTAACAGCTTTAAGATGACATTCTTTAGGAGCAGCTTGATATCGAGCACACATGCATACACTCAACATTATATCAGGACGAGAAGCACAAAGGTATAGTAGAGAACCAATCATGGATCGATAAACCTTTTGATCAACAGGTTCTCCACCTTTAGTCAAGTCATTATGTCCATTAGTAGGCATGGGGGTTCTCATACCTTTGCTCTCTTGCATGTTGAACTTCTTGAAGAGATCCTTAGTGTACTTTGTTTGTGAGACAAAAGTACCCTCCTTAGATTGCTTGATTTGCAACCCAAGGAAGAACTTGAGTTCACTCATCATGGACATCTCATACTTCTCTGACATAAGCTTCCCAAACTTCTCACTAAAATCAGGGTTAGTTGATCCAAAGATAATATCATCGACATATATTTGGCACACAAATAGTTCTCCGTCAACCCTTTTTGTGAATAGCGTTGAGTCAATTTTACCGATTTCAAATCCTTTTTCAAGAAGAAAGCTAGTCAAGCATTTGTACCAAGCTCTAGGAGCTTGTTTAAGACCATAAAGAGCTTTGTGCAATTTGTAAACATGATTAGGCTTTTAGGATTCACAAATCCGGAGGTTGTTTCACAAAACTTCCTCCTCAATTTCACCATTCAGAAAAGCACTTTTAATGTCCATTTGATAGAGAGTAATGTTATGGTGGTTGGCATAAGCAAGAAGAATGCGAATGGACTCAAGTCTAGCAACGGGGGCATAGGTCTCACCATAGTCCATACCTTCGACTTGTGTGTAACCTTGTGCTACAAGACGAGCCTTGTTGCGGATGACTTGTCCATCTTCATCTTGTTTGTTCCGAAACACCCATTTGGTTCCAATGACATTTTGGTCATCATTGGGCTTCTCTACCAAAGACCAAACGTTGTTCCTCTCGAAGTTGTGCAGCTCTTCATGCATAGCGTTCACCCAATCCGGGTCTTCAAGCGCTTCTTCTACCTTCATAGGTTCAAGACTGGAAATAAATGAGTAATGCTCACAAAAGTTAGCTAAACGAGTTTTAGAGCGAGTGATTCTCCCGGAGTCGATGTCATTCATCATTTGTTCCACGGGATGGTCTTTCTTGACTCTTTCTCGAACTCGAGATAGCTTTTGTCGTGGTCGTGGCTGAGCTTCCTCATCATCCTCATCTTCTTCTTCATCTGTGTTGTTGGTGTTGTCTTGAGGTGGTGGAGAAGGAGGTTGTGGTGGATCTTCTTGTCGCACTTCCTCATCTTGGTGAGTTCCACTTGTGGAGGCCTCCATGTTGCCTTGAGGTTCACCTTGCCGTGAGGTAGGGGGCTCCACATATGTAGATGAGGTACTCTCCTTCACTTCCATGGGACGAATCTTTCCAATGGATAAATCTTGTATGGCTTCCGATGGGTCCTTGTCTCCCCAAAAGTGTTTTGGTGTCTTGTATTCATCAAGCATTGTCCTCGCCATCTCAATGAGCGTTCGGTTCTTCCTCTCAACAACCCCGTTTTGTTGAGGTGTGTACGTAGCTGAGAACTCATGTAGAATTCCTTCCTCATCGAGAAAAGAGTCCACATGGGCGTTCTTGAACTCCGTTCGTTGTCCTCCGAACCTTCTTGATCTTCACCTCAAATTGATTACGAGCCTTTCTAGCAAAGGTTTTGAAGATTTTCCGAACCTGCGATTTGTCATCAAGTAGAAATACCCACGTAAATCTGGAAAAGTCATCAACAATAACTAGACCAAAGGAGTTACCACCAAGGCTTTTGTAAGCATTGGGACGAAGAGATCCATATGAAGAAGCTCAAGCGGTCTCCTTGTGGTCATGATATTCTTCACGGATGACTTCCTCCAACCTGTTTTCCTGCTTGACATGCCTCGCAGAGTCTATCTTTGTCAAAGAAAACATCTTTTACACCAAGAATGTGATCACCTTTGATTAGCTTATCTAAATTTAGCATACCAACATGTCCAAGCCTTCTATGCCAAAGCCAACCTTTAGCAGATTTAGCAATAAAGCAAGTTCTAGGTTGAGCTTTCTTAGTGAAATCGACAATGTATAAGTCACCTCACGAATGCCATAAATACCATATTATGATTGTCACTACGAAAAACTTGGCAATCTACTTTGGTGAATAGCACATTGTATCCAAAGTCAGCTAATCTAGACACGGAAAGTAAATTGTATCCAAGTGATTCAACAAGCATGACATTTTTAATGGAGCTATCATGAGATATGGCCACCTTACCAAGGCCAAGTACCTTACCCTTGGAGTTGTCTCCAAAAGTCACATACTTGCGTGGACCATCGTTCTTTGCAAGCTCTCGAAACATGTCTTCATCTCCGGTCATGTGATCGGTGCATCCACTATCAAGAATCCATTCTTTGCCACGGATATGTAGTCTCTCATATTTGCCATTAGACTGAGACTCTTCATGATCTTCTCTAGCTCGGTGTCCGAATCATCATCATGCTCATGCTCATCATCATATTGACCCATAGATAATTCATCATCAATACCTAGGTCAATTTGACAATGACTTGCATCAGTTTTATCAACGTGATAATAGTCATCCGAATGCAAAACAAGAGCATTTCTAACTAGAACATTGATAAGACCGGGATCACCCTTCTTTTTCATAAGATCACGAAGCTCAAAGAAGCATTTATCAAAGTTAGGATCTTTGGGGCGCAACATATCAAATTCAACAGTCTTGTATAGAATTTCATCAAGACCTCTCAACGAGTAGTCTGGATAAAGTTCTTCCAAGAACTTCCACATAGTATGAGCGCATTCAAAGTTCGTGACAAGCTCAAGCAAGTTATCAGGCAAACCTCTAATGATAAGATTGACAGCTCTTAGGTTACGAAGCAAATCAAGCTCTTCATCTACAGTAGGGTGCAAGGGATCAAATGGTGGTACATATGGGGTTTCAACATATTTGCGCAAGTTGTATATCTTAAATATAGCAAGCATTTCAATCCTCCACGAGTTATAGGACACTCCATCAAGAATAGGTACTCTATGACTAACACTCCCAAACGTAGACACGTCCATCTTCCTCCAATGGTGTGCAAACCAAAGCAATGGAGACCAATGCTCTGATACCAATTGTAGGATCGTTGAAGGCAAGAGTGTCTAGAGGGGGGGTGATTAGACAACTCGACAAGATAAAAGTTTATGCCTTTTGATTAACATAAGTTCATAGCAAGTTCACAAAGAAGAACAAGTCAAGCATGATGTATACAAGTCGAGCAACATACCAAACATGCAATTCTAGAGTATAGGGCAGCGGAAAGTAAATTGCATGAATAGTAAAGAGAGTTTGTGAAGAGCAAACGCAATGGAGACACGGAGATTTTTCTCGTGGTTCCGATAGGTGGTGCTATCGTCAATCCACGTTGATGGAGACTTCAACCCACGGAGGGTAACGGCTGCGCGAGTCCACGGAGGGCTCCACCCACGAAGGGTCCACGAAGAAGCAACCTTGTCTATGCCATCATGGCTTCGCCCACGGAGGACTAGCCTTACTCGGGTAGATCTTCACAAGTAGGCGATCTCCTTGCCCTTACAAACTCCTTGGTTCAACTCCACATCATGACGGAGGCTCCCAAGTGACACCTAACCAATCTAGGAGGCACCACCCTCCAAAAGGTAATAGATGGGGTTGGTGATGATGAACTCCTTGCTCTTGTGCTTCAAATGATAATCTCCCCAACACTCAACTCTCCTCACCGATTTGGCTGTGGTGGAGGAAGGATTGAGTGGAAAGCAACTTGGAAAGACTAGAAATCAAGTGTCATATGGTGGGAGTGGAGCAACTTGATCTCAACACAAGGGTAGGTAGTTTTCTTCTCGTAAATGTAAGGTAGGAGTGGTAGTTCTTTCGATGGCTCTCTCCACGAATGAAGAGGAGGTGGAGGGTATTTATAGCCTCCACACAAAATCCAACCGTTACACACATTTGACCAATCTCGGTCGGACCGAAGTTGACAACTCGGTCGACCGAAAGTTCAAATCTTGTGAGCGTTGGGATTTTCGGTGGGACCGAAAATACAATCTCGGTGAGTCCGATTCTTCCAAAGTCTAGGGTTTGCCAATCTCGGTGGGACCGACTTTCTCATCTCGGTGACACCGATTTGAGTCGTATTCTGAAGCTTGGCAACACCAATTTCGAATGACCGAGTTTGGAATCGGAAAATCCGAGATTCTTAGGGTTTGGCTATATGGGTGAGGTGGTTCATCTCGGTGTGGTGAGTTTGGAATCGGTGGGACCGAGATTACTTATGGGTTTATGTTGGAATGAAAGATTGCTGATTGTTTGAGAGATAAATCACTAAGCACTTTAGAGCAACCAGATCATCATCATAACCTCACCCCCTTTTAATAGTATTGGCTTTCCTATGGACTCAATGTGATCTTGGATCACTAAACCAAAAATGGAGTCTTGAGCTTTTGCCAATGTTTTCCTTAGCATCCTAGGGGTTCACCTCTCCAGTCCTTTTGCCATGCCAGAGTGGTTGACTTTCCTGAAATATACTTGATAAAAGCATTAGTCCAACCACAAAGTATGTTGTCATTAATTACCAAAACCACCTAGGGAGCAAATGTGCTTTCACTATGCTAGTTGCTTCGTTCTATCGCTATGCTGCGCTGCCTATCACCTGTTTATCAAGCCATCCCATATTGCCATGAACCCCTAACCTTTGACACCTTTCCTGTGCAAACCGTTGTTTGGCTATATTACCGCTTTTGCTCAGCCCCTCTTATAGCGTTGCTAGTTGCAGGTGAAGTTGAAGATTTCTCCATGGTGGACAGGATTTTGGTTGGGATATCACAATATCTCTTATATTATTAATGCATCTATATATTTGGTAAAGGGTGGAAGGCTCGGCCTTATGCCTGGTGTTTTGTTCCACTCTTGCCGCCCTAGTTTCCGTCATACCGGTGTTATGTTCCCGGATTTTGCGTTCCTAATGCGGTCGGGTGATTTATGGGACCCCCCTGACAGTTCGCTTTGAATAAAACTTGTCCAGCAAGGCCCAACATTGACTTTTACCATTTCCTCACCACCACCTACTTTTCCCTTGGGAGTCGCTCTCTCGAGGGTCATCTTTATTATAGCCCCCCGGGCCAGTGCTTGTCTAAGCGTTGGTCCAAACTAGAGCACCGTGCGGGACCATTCCTTGGCAACTTGGGTTACATCGGTACCTGTACGCTTCGCTTATCCGGTGTTTCCCTGAGAACGAGATATGTGCAGCTCCTATCGGGATTGTCGGCACATCGGGCGGCTTTGCTGGTCTTGTTTTACCATTGTCGAAATGTCTTGATGTACCGGGATTCCGAGACTGATCGGGTGTCAGGACCCCGACTCAATGTCACATCGATCTAGCCTGTAACACCTCATATCACTTTGCGGCCTCACGCACGGTATCCCCACGGGTGTCGCCTTACCTTGGCCCGGGACCGTTTGCGCCTTTTGGCACACGTATATGATAGTGTCTCTAGCATCCATATGAAAAGGAGCCCAGGCTGACATGGCTAGTCGTAAACCCAAAGTGGCACAGACTTACAGGACAGCATCCATGACCCAAACATCGAGCGTGTCGGTCATCGACAAGTAAGTTCGGGCTGTAGCCTTTGGGCTAGCAGGACTCCGATAAACCGGGCTGAAGCGGGCTAACAGGACTCCAGTACTCAATGCGTGACATTTCCCGAAGGGACATACACGAGAGCGAAGAAGGACACATGCCGGCCAGCCTAAGTGTTCGGAGCAGTAGCAAGCTACCATGGCTCAGTGGAGACACTAGGAGACATTTCCCGGTAAGAGAGGCTACTAAAGGTAAACAACTAGATAGTCAGATCCCACACATACCAAGCATTTCAATCATACACACAATATGCTCGATATGTGCAAATACAACAAGGCATCACAACATGACTCTACGACACAAGTACTTTATTTAAAGGCTCGAGAGAGCCATACATAGCATACACACAAGTACGGGTCACACGACCCACATTCAAGTCATACAAGCATACAAGCCAACAATGAAGTGTTTTGTCCGAGTACGCACAACTAGTAAAGTAAAAGAGGCTTGGGTAAGCCTAGCTATACTACTGGGGTCCTTCACTTGCTCGGGATCACCACGGGCCTTAGTCTACTCATCGATGTCAACGTCTACGAAGAACCCGTCGAGAAGGGTTTGTGGCATCTTGAAAAATGTAAATTAAAGCAACATGAGTACAAAGGTACTCAGCAAGACTTACATCAGATCCTACATACATGCATGTTATCAAGAAGGGTTGGTGGGGTTATTGCAGCAAGCCAGCTTTGACTCATGGCTAAGCTATCCTACGAGACACCAACTTGAAATAGTTTTGCGTACTCGAGTCCACTACTCATCACTTCCATACACCACCGAGGATCCACCTCCGTCTTCCTACGGAAGAGCCATCCTCGGCACTCACGCTTATCTTGAGGCTTTTAGTAGTTTCCATTTACTTGTCTATGAGGCGTATAGGCGACCAAGCAGTCCTTTATCATGACGCTGCTATTCAATAGATGATGTTAACCTGCGAGGGTGTACTTCTTCATACATGTTTCCACCACTTAGCGTGCGCACACGACATGTGCTCGGCAGACTTCAGCGAAAACCGACGTGGGTGTAGACCACGACCTACCTGACACTCAAGTCTCTAGTCGGGTTTATCGCCTATTTGGGTTCCATCTATGAGGAGTTCGGCGAAGTTTCGCTCACAGCCCCAAACGATGTGAACAGGGTTCCCGAGATACCAAGCGGGCATCCGGTACACCCGCCACGTACCTACCGCATCACAGCCCACCCCTACGGTCAGCGCTGTCCCACGGCCTCCGATGAGGCTACAAACACGAAACTACTTGCAACTCCCGGACAGAGGACTAGGGTGAATAAGAAGTCGGCGGGGTCATATTTCAGGCCCAATGTATGGTAGTAGCTGATTCTTAAATCACACATACAGATCTCGATGCTTAAGGACGGCCTCAATGAAACAACCCACCATGTACTCCTACATGGCCTCTCATCGATACCTTTCTGAAATCGTGTTCAACACCTTACTCTCATCTTGACTCGATCATTTCATTCTAGCCATCACCGGATGAACAAGACCGACACGACTCTAAGCATAGCAGGCATAGCAAGGTAGGAACAACACAATCATATGGCTCAATCAACTCCTACACATGCTAGTGGGTTTCATCTAATTCTTGTGGCAATGACAGGTCATGCAGAGGAAATGGGTTCAACTACCGCAGCACACAGCAGTTTGAATCGCGTTGTCTTAATGCAGTAAAGAGAGCAGGAGCAAGAACATGGGATTTTATCGGTATGATCAAATGGTTGGTTGCTTGCCTGACGGGTCGGTGCACTGGTATTGTTCTTCGTCGGGGTTATCACGGTACTCCTCGGGGGCAGAACCTGCCGCAGAGAGCACCGATACACAACATTACCAAACAGTATGCAACAATATGATGCATGCATAAGACATGGCAAAATGAGTGTATTGGGCTAATGCAACTAAGAACAGATGGCTTTGAACTAATTTGAACCAATGGTTCAAAGTTCAAACTCATAAGTTGCCATTTAAGGTGTTTTATCTTCTTCTGTGATAAACAGCAGGTTAGCTTGTTTAAACGTGCATGAAACCAGTACAGATGGAAAGACTGGATTTTTCTGATCATTTTTCATATATAATTTGTTTCATTTGGAGCTACAGATTAATTTCTATGAATTTTTGAAGTTTGATGCATTTTCTGGAATTTCCTGTGTAAAAGTAATTCCAGTAATTAAATTATCGTCAAGACTACATCATGATAGCGTCGGTGGTCAACAGGCTGGTCCAGTCAAACTGACCAGTGGGTCCCGCATGTCAGTAGTCAATTAGATTAACTAAATTGTATTTAAACTAAACTGGTTTAATTAGTGAAGGGGGCCCCACATGTCATAGACCCAGGGGGTCAAACTGGGCCCACCCGTGGTCAAAGTCAGAGTCAAAACACGCCGGCGTCTAGCCGCCGACGAGCCCGACGCGGCGGCGAAAGTGCCTTTTGTCATTCCGGCGACCAAATGGACGGCTGAAGGCATCTACGTGTTGCTGAGGTTGAGCCGCGGCTATTGGTGGTGGTAGTTGGGCTCGGGGTGGCCGGGGTTGGCGCCGGTGGCGACTTTGGCGGCCGCCGGAGTTCGGTTGTAGACGAACTCGGGGTTAGAGTGTGCGGTGAGGTGCGGGGAGTGCATGGTTAGCCCCAACGCGGTGTGGTGAGTGCGATGGACAAGGTGGGGTGGCCGGAGGATGGCCGGGAGCACGTCGGCGACGAGGTCCGCGACGGCGCGTGCAGGTGAGCTACGTGTGCTCGCTGTGGTGCACGAGAGCGAGGAAGAGAGGAAGGGGAAGTTAGCCCAGCTCACTGCGATCTTGATGGAACGGACGGCGTGGTCGGGGACGAGCTGCTGCGGCGGCGACGGCGAAGGGGATCTCCGGCGATGGCGGTTCGGGCGAGGTTGGTGCGGCGGCGTCGGGGCACGCGAGCACTCGGGGCTCTGCTAGCTCGAAGGAGTAGAGGACGGCGGAGCTTCTGGACACGGTGGCGCGGCGTGGAGATGACGGAGAGCGCGGCTACGGCGGCGGTGCGGCAACGGTGGCGTCGGCCATGGCGTGGGGAGCGAGGAGAGGAGCTGGGGCAAATGGAGATGTCCAGGGGTTCGGGCGCGACGTGGAGCTCGCCCAAAGCGCAGGCGGCGAGAGGAGGAAGCGAGGCGGCGTGCAGCTGCGTGGCGAGCTGCGGTGCCGCCGCCGAGCACCTTGGCTGCTGCTGGCAAGCCAAGCAGCTCGTTGAGCGGTGGCGGGCTGGGCGGCCGTGTGGGCTGGCTGGTGGGCTGTGGTGGCGCCTGTAAGTTTTTTCCCCTTTTTTTCTGTTCCTGTTTTTATTCTGTAGGTTTGTTGAATTTCTAAAAATACCTATGTCATTCCAAAATTCACCAAACTGCATCTGGTCCTTAGTTGGAATATTTCCAACATGGAACATTTTAGTTTGGAAATATTTGAGCACTTGAAATATTTTATAAATTTTAAATGCCCAAATTCAAATACTTATGATTTAATTCAAATACTTTAGGATGACCTAGGAAATTGTGCATCACTTTTGGCAGAGGTTCTGAACCAAGACAAAAATGATGGACATTTTAGAAGGGCATTTCAGGTTCATCGAAAATATTTTTAGTAAACCCTAGTTGAATTCAGAGGGGGCTGGGAGTTCTGTCATTCCCATTTCAAGTTTCTGTTAAATGAAATAGACATGATGCAACACTCTAATGCATGAACTAGCTAGGGTGTGACAACTCACCCCCACTCAAAAGAATCTTGTCCCGAGATTTAGGTTCCCCCGGAAAGAAGGCGGGGTACTCAAGTCGAAGACGATCTTCCCTTTCCCAAGTAGCTTCCTTCTCGGAATGGTGCGACCATTGAACCTTGAGAAACTTGATATTATGCCGTCGAGTGGTACGCTCGGCTTGATCGAGGATACGAACAGGGTATTCGCGATAAGTGAGATTATCTTGAAGATCAAGCGCTTCGTGGTCCACTCCACGGATAGGATCCGAGAAGCAACGCTGAGTTGAAAACGTGGAAGACATCGTGGACTTTGGAGAGATGCGGAGGTAGTTCAATTGGTAGGCAACTTCTCCTCGTTTGGCAAGAATGCGAAAGGGTCCAATGTAGCGAGGAGCCAATTTGCCTTTGATATCAAGCGATGGGTTCCTTCAAAGGAGTAACTCAAGGTAAGCCTTCTCGTCAACCTCGTAAGTCATAGCCTTATGTTTTCGGTCATATTGACTCTTTTGACGAGATTGGGCTGTTTTCAACTTTTCACGAGCGATGCGAACTTGCTCTTCTCGCTTCCTAGATCATATCCGGCCAAAGAATTGTCTTTCCCGGTTTCGACCGAGTTAAGAGGTGTTCGACACCTTCGTCCGTAGAGAACTTCAAAAGGTGCTTTGCCCAAGCTAGATTGATAGCTATTGTTATAAGCAAATTCGTCAAATGGAAGGCATTTCTCCCAATCCATTCCGAATGAGATAACAGAAGCTCGAAGCATGTCTTCTAGGATTTGGTTGACACGTTCTACTTGACCACTTGATTGAGGGTGAAAGGCGGTGCTAAAGGAAAGATGGGTTCCCATAGCGTTTTGGAAACTTTCCCAAAATCGAGAGGTGAAGAGACTTCCTCGATCCGAGTTAATTTCTAGTGGGACACCATGGAGAGACACTATTCGGGAGATGTACAAGTCTGCTAGCTGACTAGCGGTTATACTCTCGCGAACAGGTAAGAAATGAGCTACTTTGGAGAGACGGTCGATAACAACGAAGATAGCATTATTCCCTCTCTTGGTCCTGGGAAAACCGGTGATGAAATCCATACCAATTTTATCCCATTTCCATTCAGGAATAGCTAAGGGTTGAAGGGTGCGGCAGGCCGTTGATGCTCTGCTTTTACGACGGCAGATGTCGCGATTAGCAACAAATTGAGCAATGTCTCTCTTCATCCTAGTCCACGGAACCTCTGGCGTAGGTCCTGATACATCTTAGTGCTACCGGGATGAATGGTGAGAGGAGATTCATGAGCCTCCTTAAGAATCAATTGCCGTAAATGTCGATTCTTGGGAACCACTAAACGGTTCTCAAAATATACAACACCACGATCATTTGTAGAGAAACATTTAGCATCTCCGCTAGCAATGTTCTCCTTAATCCGGAATATTCCTTTATCTCGCTTTTGGGCAGCGATGATTTGATCCGTAAGCGTAGGTTTCGCCACCAAGGTGGAAAGAAATCCTTGAGGAAACGATGTGAAGATTAAGCTTCTGAAATTCCTCGTGGAGAAGTGGTTGACTTTGTTGCAACATCAGGTTGTTGCAATAAGATTTACGACTTAGCGCATCAGCCATGACGTTGGCTTTTCCTGGGGTATAAGTTATTCCTAAGTCGAAATCTGTGATCAACTCGACCCAACGTCTTTGCCTGAGATTCAAATCTGGTTGGGTGAATATGTACTTCAGACTTTGGTGATCGGTGTAGATTTCGCAACGATTACCAAGGAGGTAATGGCGCCAGGTTTTGAGTGCATAGACTACAGCTGCAATTTCTAGATCATGAGTAGGGTAGTTTTCCTCATGTGGGTGTAATTGCCGTGAAGCATAAGCAATTACATGTCGATCTTGCATGAGAATACTGCCTAGTCCTTTTCGCGAGGCGTCGCAATAGATAACAAAGTCCTTAGAGAAATCTGGTGGTACCAGCACAGGAGCAGAGGTTAAACGTCTTTTCAGTTCCTGGAAATTGTGCTCACATTGTGGAGTCCACTCGAACTTTTTATCTTTCTTGAGGAGTTCAGTTAGAGGTTTAGCAACTTTGGAGAAGTTCTCGACAAAGCGGCGACAATAGCTCGCTAAGCCAAGGAAACTTCGAACTTGCTTGACCGATTCAGGTGGAGTCCAATTAGGACGGCTTGAACTTCGCTCGGGGTTGACAACAATACCTTTACCGAAATTACATGTCCTAGATAGGTCACTACGGTAGCCAAAATTCGCATTTAGAAAACTTGGCATAAAGGCGATGCTCTCGAAGTTTCATCAACACTAGCCTTAGATGTTCGGCATGTTCTTCCTCGTTCTTGGAATAGATGAGTATGTCATTGAGGTAAACCACGCATTTAATTTATCCAAATACTCCATGAAGATTGAGTTCATTAACGGGAGAAAGTGGTGGAGCATTGGTTAAACCGAAGGACATGACGGTGTACTCGTATTGGCGTAACGAGTAACAAAGGCCGTTTGGGAATGTCCCGTTTGGATTTTGATTTGATGGTAGCCTAACCTCAAATCCATCTTAGAAAGACCGAGGATCCTGCGAGCTGATCATATAGATCATTGATCCCGGGAGCGGATACTTGTTCTTAATTGTGACCAAGTTGACGGGTCGATAATCTACAACCAACGGTCCGTACCATCCTTCTTCTTAACGAAGAGGACGGGCAAGCCAAGGAGATGAACTAGGACGGATGAAACCCTTTTCAAGGACTCCTCGAGTTGTTTCTTAAGTTCGGCTAGTTCTAGGGTGCCATCTTATAGGGTCTTCTAGAAATTGGGACAGTTCTGGAATGAGGTCTATCACGAACTCAACATCTCTGTCGGTGGAACACCGGCAATTCCTCTGAAAGACATCCGGAAAATCACGGACTACGGAGCGTCTTGATGCGGCAATGGGTGGCATTAAGAGAATATAGTTGGCGCTTGGATATTGGGTCAAGACAACGACTATCTTTCCCGAGGGTGCGTAAGTTGAACAGTCCTAGAGAAACAATCAATTTTGGCATGATGGGCTGACATCGGTCCATACCCAAAATGATATTGATGTCAGAAGATTTAAGAGCTATCAAAGAAGCAAGGAAAACAAGTCGTCGACCTGAATTTCATTATTATGACTTACTCTAGAAGTTTGCCATCTAGAACCGGAGTAGAAATTTCCATGGTGGAAGGCATGTCACGAATGCGATGTTATGCAAGCGTGCATAATTCTCGAGATATGAATGAATGAGATGCTCGATGTCGAAAAGAACAGATGCCGGGTGGCAATTAACAAGAAGCGCATCGAGAACGGCGTTGGGATCCTCTTGGGCCTCCTCGGTGAGACACAATTAACATGGCCACGTGCGGTGGTGGCGGCAGCATAGAACACCTTTCTGTTGGCTTGCCACGCCAACAACTTTAGCAGCTGGTTGGGGTTGGACCGAGGACAATCGCGCATGTAGTGGCCTGATTCCCCACACTTGAAGCACGCCACGGGGCGGTCGCGGAGGAACATTGTTGGTTGGCCCACCATAGGGCTTAGCTGGAGCATACTGCTGAACTGGGCGAGGCGCCTAATAGGATGACCTCGGTGTGAATCTGGGTGGCGAGGCGATACTAGGCACCCACACACGGCGCTTCGTGGTCCAAAGACCGGATGAGGAACCCATATCATGACCATGCTTGCGTGTTGCTTCAAATCAGTCGACTGTCTCAAAGACGCGATGGCTTTGTTTACAAGCTTCTGGAAAGAGGTGCACTCATGCAGACGGAGATCTCGGCGAAGTTCGGGGCTAAGTCCCTTGCGGAACCTTGCCTGTTTCTTGGCGTCAGTGGAGATCTCTTCAGTTGCATAGCGTGCGAGGTTACCAAACTCTCTGCTGTAGGCGTCCACGGAGAGACGACCTTGGGTGAAATTACAGAACTCCTCACGTTTACGATCCATGAGACCCTCCGGAATGTGATGTTCACGGAAAGCCTCGCTGAATTCTGCCTAAGTAGTGACATGGCCAACTGGGCGCATAGCCATATAGTTCTCCCACCAGAGACTGGCGGGGCCTTCAAGATGATATGCAGCAAAGGTGACCTTATCAGCCTCGGCTACAAAGGCGAGAATGCAGCTTGTGAGTAATCTTTGCGAAGCCGATCATCAGCGTCGAGAGGCTCGACGGAGTGGTGAAAGGTAGGTGGGTGTAACTTGATGAAGTCACCGGCGACACCAAGTTATTTCTCGATGATGTGCTGTGTTACATTCGATGCGCCCAACAAGCGGTTGGTCTCCGTTTGTTTCTCTCGGCCTCGGCATAACCCGGCCGGAGAAGGAGGGTGAGGCAGGTTCGCTTCTCCAACTCCGCCGCCTTCAGCCTGCTCTGGCGGAGCAGGGTTGTTACGGGTGTTAACCATCCTAGGAAAAACAAGACAAGGTTTAGTCCAGGATGATAAGATTCTGACATAGAAATGTAGAATGTAATGGATGACTCGAAATGCAAGATGATCATCCGTATGACATGGTAGATACAGAAACTGCTTCTTTATTCCATCATCATACACACCATACAAGGTTTAGTACAAGACCAAACAAAGTACTACCACGGTGAAAGGAAGATTACATCTCGTCGGAGGCATACCAAGCTCCTATACATTATTTTTCTTACACCTCCGGAATTAGTACACACTAAGTCGTATTCCACGAGTCACGCAGGACGGTGGAAATACAACTATTACAATACTAGTGAGACTACTACTAACTCAGACGTCTCCATAGTAGTTCTCATAGAAGTCTCCCCCATAGCACGGAAGTTCAGCGTGATCGTCAGGAAGCAGAGCGGGTCTGAGGAGCTGTGGACCATAAGGGCAAGGGTGAGGTCTTGGACCAACAAACGGTGGCCTACGGGGACCACGAGGTGGGGTGATGCCCCCCACATCACGCCAATCCATCATGTCTGGCAGAGCAGATCTAACAGGATCTGGTCTCTCATATCCATATATCCGGCTTGCACGGCCGGTGCAAAAGCGAGTCAAAGTGGCCCGTGATCGGCACGCAGGCGTTGAAAACTCCATCCTCAAGGCCCGACTCTCTCGGTCCTTGTCCTTGAGCAACTTCGGCGGTGGTGCGGGTTAGTGAGTCCTCCCGATGGAATCGGCATAGATAGCCCGGAGATAACCAAACGCTCCAGGGAGTGAACCCGGCATATACCGGAAGTCGGTGTTGCGAAGCAGGCCAGTCCTTACTCGCATGATGGTCATCATAGAATAAGAAGCATCTTGCACCGCCATATCAATAGTAACACCAAGCCCATAGGAACAGTGAAGGGCCTCGGTGGAACCAGGATAAGAGGGAAATATTTTGACAGTGCAGAGATACTAGCTTTGATTAAAGTCCCGGAACTGCTCTTCGACCGTGTATTCAGGATACCAGCGGTAACCCGCCTCGATCATGACCCGGACTAACATAGCTGTATGACCGGTCACACCAATGCATCTGGTCAGACGAACCACTTGATTTTGGTCACGAGTGGCCATCTGGAAACACCACCACAATGCAAAGACATTAGAATTTCTAGCAGAATTTGGACAACATAACGACTGTAAATGCTCAAAAGGATTTGAGACATTTTACAAAGAATTGCGTAGCCACTCAACAATATCATATCAAGGTTCTGGGTCCAATTTAGTAACATAACAGGATAGTAAAACTGAACCAGGCTTGTAACCATCAAACCTATAAGGTACTACTGATTAGTAACACGTGAACCTAATAGAGAGAAGAGATCCTAATCCTTAACCCCGGTGGAAGAATGGGTGACTCGGATCGAGAATGTCATGAGGTAAAGAAGTAAAAAGAGCCTTACGTACCATCCCACAATCAATTCCCTACATATAACTAAAGCATTTCTAGACTCAACATCGACCGGTTTGGCTTGGAGAACCTACAGCAGTCCGCTCGATGCCAACGCTGTCGGGACCCGACTCAATGTCACATCGATCTAGCACAGTAACACCTCATATCACTTTGCGGCCTCACGACGGTATCCCCAGGTGTCGCCTTAGCTTGGCCGGGACCGTTTAGCCTTTTGGCTGCGTATATGATAGTGTCGCTAGCATCCATATGAAAAGGAGCCCGGCTGACATGGCTAGTCGTAAACCCAAAGTGGCACAGACTTACGAGGACAGCATCCATGACCCAAACATCGAGCGTGTCGGTCATCGACAAGTAAGTTCGGGCTGTAGCTTTGGGCTAGCAGGACTCGATAAACCGGCTGTGGCGGGCTAACGGGACTCCGGTACTCAATGCGTGACATTTCCCGAAGGAACAGACCACGAGAACGAAGAAGGACACATGCCGGCCAGCATAAGTGTTCGGAGTAGTAGCAAGCTACCATGGCTCGATGGAGACACTAGGAGACATTTCCCGGTAAGAGAGGCTACTAAAGGTAAACAACTAGATAGTCAGATCCCACACATACCAAGCATTTCAATCATACACACAATATGCTCGATATGTGCAAATACAACAAGGCATCACAACATGACTCTACGACACAAGTACTTTATTTAAAGGCTCAGAGAGCCATACATAGCATACACACAAGTACGGGTCACACGACCCACATTCAAGTCATACAAGCATACAAGCCAACAGCGGAAGTGTTTTGTCTGAGTACAGACAACTAGTAAAATAAAAGAGGCTTGGGTAAGCCTAGCTATACTACAGGGTCCTTCACTTGCTCGGGATCACCACAGGCCTTAGTCTACTCATCGATGTCAACGTCTACGAAGAACCCGTCGGAAGGGTTTGTGGCATCTTCTGAAAAATGTAAATTAAAGCAACATGAGTACAAAGGTACTCAGCAAGACTTACATCAGATCCTACATACATGCATGTTATCAAGAAGGGTTGGTGGGGTTATTGCAGCAAGCCAGCTTTGACTCATGGCTAAGCTATCCTACGAGACACCAACTTGAAATAGTTTTGCGCACTCGAGTCCACTACTCATCACTTCCATACACCACCGAGGATCCACCTCCGTCTTCCTACGGAAGAGCCATCCTCGGCACTCACGCTTATCTTGAGGCTTTTAGTAGTTTCCATTTACTTGTCTATGAACTGTATAGGCGACCAAGTAGTCCTTTAAGCATGACGCGGCTATTGAATAGATGATGTTAACCTGCAGGGTGTACTTCTTCATACATGTTTCCACCACTTAGCGTGCACACGACATGTGCTCGGCGGACTTCAGCGAAACCGGCGTGGGTGTAGACCACGACCTACCTGAACACTCAAGTCTCTAGTCCGGTTTATCGCCTATTTGGGTTCCATCTATGAGGATTTCCGGCCGAAGTTTCGCTCACAGCCCCAAACGATGTGAACAGGGTTCCCGAGATACCAAACGGGCATCCGGTACACCCGACCACGTACCTACCGCATCACAGCCCACCCCTATGGTCGGCGCTGTCCACGGCCTCCGATGAGGCTACAAACACCAAAACTACTTGCAACTCCCGGACAGAGGACTAGGGTGAATAAGAAGTCGGCGGGGTCATATATCGGGGCCCAATGTATGGTAGTAGCTGATTCTTAAATCACACATCTGAGATCTCGATGCTTAGGGCGGCCTCAATGAAACAACCCACCATGTACTCCTACATGGCCTCTCATCGATACCTTTACCAAATCGTGTTCAACACCTTACTCTCATCTTGACTCGATCATTTCACTCTAGCCATCACCGGATGAACCGGACGACACGACTCTAAGCATAGCAGGCATAGCAAGGTAGGAACAACACAATCATATGGCTCAATCAACTCCTACACATGCTAGTGGGTTTCATCTAATTCTTGTGGCAATGACAGTCATGCAGAGGAAATGGGTTCAACTACCGCATGCACACGATAGTTTGAATCGCGTTGTCTTAATGCGATAAAGAGAGCAGGAGCAAGAACATGGGATTTTATCGGTATGATCAAATGGTTGGTTGCTTGCTGACGAATTGATGTAATCGGTATTGTTCTTCGTCGGGGTTATCACGGTACTCCTCGGGGGCAGAACCTACCGCAGAGAGCACCGATACACAACATTACCAAACAGTATGAAACAATATGATGCATGCATAAGACATGGCAAAATGAGTGTATTGGGCTAATGCAACTAAGAACAGATGGCTTTGAACTAATTTGAACCAATGGTTCAAAGTTCGAACTCATAAGTTGCCATTTAAGGTGTTTTATCTTGTTCTGTGATAAACAGCAGGTTAGCTTGTTTAAACATGCATGAAACCAGTACAGATGGAAAGATTGGATTTTTCTGATCATTTTTCATATATAATTTGTTTCATTTGGAGCTATAGATTAATTTCTATGAATTTTTGAAGTTTGAAGCATTTTCTGGAATTTCCTGTGTAAAAGTAATTCCAGTAATTAAATTACTGCGTCAGCACTACATCATGATGACGTCAGTGGTCAACGGGCTGGTCCAGGTCAAACTGACCAGTGGGTCCCGCATGTCAGTAGTCAATTAGATTAACTAAATTGTATTTAAACTAAACTGGTTTAATTAGTGAAGGGGGCCCCACATGTCATAGACCCAGGGGGTCAAACTGGGCCCACCCGTGGTCAAAGTCAGAGTCAAACACGCGGCGTCTAGCCAGGCGAAAGCCGACGCGGCGAAAGTGCCTTTGTCATTCCGCGACCAAATGGGCGGCGGAAGGCATCTCGTGTTCTTGAGGTTGAGCCGCGGCTATTGGTGGTGGTGGTTGGGCTCGGGGTGGCGGGAGTTGGCGCCGGCGGCGCTTTGGCGGCGCCGGAGTTGGTTGTAAGCGAACTTCGGGGTTAGAGTGTCTTGATGAGTGCGGGAGTGCATGGTTAGCCCCAGCGGTGTGGTGAGTCACGATGGACAAGGTGGGGTGGCGGAGGATGGCGGGAGCACGTCGGCGGCGAGGTCGCGACGGCGCGTGCGGGTGAGCTACGTGTGCTCGCTGTGGTGCACAGAGCGATGAAGAGAGGAAGGGAAGTTAGCCCAGCTCACTGCGGTCTTGATGGAGCAGACGGCGTGGTCGGGGACGAGCTGCTGCGGCGGCGGCGGCGAAGGATCTCCGGCGATGGCGGTTGGGCGAGGTTGGTCTTGGCGGCGTCGGGCACGCTGGCGCTTCGGGGCTCGGCTAGCTTCGAAGGAGTAGAGGGCGGCGAGCTTCGGACACGGTGGCGCGGCATGGAGATGACGGAGAGCGCGGCTCTGGCGGCGGTCGGCGGCAGTGGCGTCGGCCATGGCGTGGGGGAGCGAGGGAGAGGAGCTGGGGCAAATGGAGATGTCCGGGGGTTCGGGGCACGACGTGGAGCTCGTCCAAGGCAGCGAGGCGGCGAGAGGAGGAAGCGAGGCGGCGTGCGGCTGCGTGGCGAGCTGCGGTGCCGCCGCCGAGCACCTTGGCTGCTGCACTGGCAAGCCAAGCAGCTCATTGGAGCGGTGGCGGGCTGGGCGGCGGTGTGGGCTGGCTGGTGGGCTGTGGTGGCGCCTGTAAGTTTTTCCTTTTTTTACATTCTGTTTTTATTCTCAGAGGTTTGTTGAATTTCTAAAAATACCTATGTCATTCCAAAATTCACCAAACTGCATCTGGTCCTTAGTTGGAATATTTCCAACATGGAACATTTTAGTTTGGAAATATTTGAGCACTTGAAATATTTTATAAATTTTAAATGCCCAAATTCAAATACTTATGATTTAATTCAAAGACCTTAGGATGACCTAGGAAATTGTGTATCACTTTTGGTAGAGGTTCTGAACCAAGACAAAAATGATGGACATTTTAGAAGGGCATTTCAGGTTCATCGAAAATATTTTTAGTAAACCCTAGTTGAATTCAGGAGAAATTTGGGAGTTCTGTCATTCCCATTTCAAGTTTCTGTTAAATGAAATAGACATGATGCAACACTCTAATGCATGAACTAGCTAGGGTGTGACATCGGGTCTTTCTGGGAGAAGGTCTATTCCTTCGTTGATCGTGAGAGCTTGTCATGGGCTAAGTTGGGACACCCCTGCAGGGTTTAAACTATCGAGAGCCGTGCCCGCGGTTACGTGGCAGATGGGAATTTGTTAATGTCGGTTGTAGATAACTTGACACGGATCCGAAATAAAGCGCATCAACGGCGTGTGTAGCCGTGATGGTCTCTTCTCGTGAGTCCGGAAGTGAACACGGTTTCTGTGTTATGTTTGACGTAAGTAGGAGTTCAGGATCACCTCTTGATCATTGCTAGCTTCACGATCGTTCCTTTGTTCTCTTCTCGCTCTAATTTGTGTTGGTTAGCCACCATACTTGCTTAGTCGCTGCTGCAACCTCACCACTTTACCCCTTCCTTTCCCATTAAGCTTTGCTAGTCTTGATACCCATGTAATGGGATTCTTTGAGTCCTCGTGGCTCACGGATACTTCAAAACCGGTTTGCAGGTGCCTATGTTACCGAGCAGGTGACACAACCAAGCTCAAGGAGGAGCTCGTTGAAGATCTTTCCCTTCGTGTTGTTTCGTTCTAGTTGATCAATAGTGGAGCCCAGTTGGGGTCGATCGGGGACCTTTGTCGCATTTGGGGTTCTTCTTTTATTTTGGTTCCGTAGTCGGACCTTGATTGTATCTGGGTGATGTAATGCTTTATTCTTGTAATTGTGTGAAGTGGCGATTGTAAGCCAACTATGTATCTCTTTCCCTTATGTATTACATGGGTCGTGTGAAGATTACCTCACTTGCGACATTGCCTTCAATGCGGCTATGCCTTTAAGTCGTGCTTCGACACATGGGAGATATAGCCGCATCGAGGGCGTTACATTTCACTGAGTCGGGACATCAGAATGCCCATCCCTTTGAGGGTCTCAACATACAGAATGTTCAAACCGCTACCGCCATCCATAAGAACTTTGTGCAACTGAGTGCCTCCAACAACTAGGTGGAACACCAAAGCTTGCCGCCCGGGGGTAGCAACGTGAGCTGGGTGATCCGACTGGTCGAAGGTGATAGGAGTCTTTGACCACTTGAGGTACGTTGTAGTTGCCGGAGCAACCTTGTTCACCTCTTGGTTGATGACTTTCATTCGACTTTTGCTCTCAACATCAGCAAAAATCATCAAAGTAGCATTGACCTTCGGGTAATCTTCTACATTTTCTTCATCCTCATCCTTGTGAGAGCCCTTTTCACTCGGCTGACCCTTGTGGAATTGTTGAATGAGGAGTTTGCACTATCGAGTGGTGTGCTTGGGTAAAATCAGGTTACACTCCTCGTGCTTCTTCATGTGGATGGCACATGGTAGATCCAAAACATCTTGACCAAACTAATCTCTTTTCTTCTTAGGAACCCACTGCTCTTTTGCTTTCCCCTTGAACTCGCCTTGAGGAGCTACCACCACGGCTTCAGCCTGACCTGTGGCTTCAGCCTTGCGCTTCTGCTTCCGACTGGGATTTCCACCTCCGGTGTCAGGATCTGGAGCTTTCCCTTTGCCACTTAGGAGTTGGTCTTCTTCTTTGCCGTTCTCATACCGAGTGGCTATATCAATCATTTGGTTCAGGGTCAAGGTTCCTGACCGAACAACTTTCAGTATGAGCTCTCTGTATCTGACGCCTTCTTTAAAGGCGCAAATTGCTTGGTTCTCAGAAACATTTTCTACCACATGGTGAACTGTGGTCCACCGCTGGATATAATCTCTCAGGGTCTCATTCAGCTTCTAGACACAATGCTGCAAATCAGGCAGCCCAGCTGGTCGCTTGCAGGTGCCCTCGAATATTTTGATAAACACTCGTACCAAGTCCTCCCAGCAGAAAATGCTAGCTGGAGCCAACTGACTCAACCACGCCCGAGCTGACCCTTCTAGCATCAAGGGCAAGTGCTTCATAGCTACATCATCGTTGCCTCTGCCAATCTACACGGCCACTCGGTAATCTTCTATCCAAGTATCTGGTTTTTACACGCCAGTAAACTTACTCACTCCTGCCGCCAACCTGAAGTTGGGAGGAATCTCAGTGGCTCGAATGGCTCTGCTAAATCACTCAGGCCCAGAGACAAACGCTCTGCTGCCACTTGGGTGATCTCTATCAAAACCTTCTCAGTTAGCCCTGCCTCTATCAACCAGGCCCTGCACGAGGACTGACCTTGCATCAAACCCGGGATCATGGGGGTTGACTGGGATCCTCCGCTCGTCACCATACGGGCGCGTATCATCATAACGCCGGGGCGCGTACAAACCACCCCTCTGAGGGGGCGTGGGCACTCGACGGCGGTCTTCATGGTGATATCGATGGTCAAACTGCCTGTGACCTCGATCCAGGTACTAGTCCTGACGAAAACCACAATCTTCACGCCGTAGAGGCGATCTTGGGTTGAGGGCAAACTGAACTATGTCCGCCCTGACGGACCTGCTGTGAATCCTATTACGCGACTAAGAAACAACTGAATTCTGCTCCCCGGCCACCCTTAGCAGTGTCCGAATCTGCTCCAGGCCTCTCCCAGCTTCGGAATGGGATGGTTGGATTGAATCTGCAATGCATGCCACTACTGCAACATTTTGGATTGGAGTACGGTATACCTGACACTCGCCCCAAGATCCAGTAGGGAACAATTGTCGCTGACGTTGACTGGAGCTTGGGATTCGCCCGCGGGCATGGTCGTCGAGTGACTTCTGAAGATTTTCCAGGCGCGCATGTTCATCGAGAGTGGCTACGCGCGCATCCTCCAATGCCTGAGCTTCAGCGATCTCCCTAACGATGGGGGTTTGGAGAGCTTGGCCGTTCCTACGCTGCATCTCTTCTCTGTGCTCCGCGCGACGGACCACCGCTATCGCCTCCACCACGAGGAAATCTTGGTGGGCTGCGCTGAGGGCCAACCATGAGGACTTCCGCTGGGGGTCTGTTGGGAATATAACTATTGGTATGACCCGCCCAGGAGGGGCCGGGTCATACTTGCAAATATTCTTGAAGCACAAAACCCAGGATATAGATGGCGGTTTAGTTAAGGGCCCAAGGCCCAGAGGCGACTTAAGGCCCGTAGTGATAAACCGCCATGTATGCGTGACTTGTATTGTAAGGCAAGAACAGTTAAGAGACCGAGCCGGACACTGTTTATGAGCCAGACGGGACTCTGTAGAGCCGCTGGGCGTCAACCTCTGTATATAAAGGGATGTTCCATCCCACGAAGGCACGCTTCACGGTAGGCAGAGCCCGGGCGGGTCTCGCGCTTTGAGCCGTCTCGACAAGGTCGGTACAGATGTCCGGCTCAGGGCCTGGCTCGCCAATCTTGCCGATGAAGACGTGAATTCCGCCGAAGGGGACCCGATACCCGTACTCAGTTGAGCCGGCGTCAGGGCCCCAGCCTGCGTCGTCGATGTAGAGCTTGCCGCGATGACTCTTGGTCATCCGGCCCACAGCGTATCCTGTGAGCCCTTCGAAGCTACCCTTCAAGAACTCGAATCCACCATGCGCCGGCCTAGACTCTGTAGAGCCGATGGGTGTTAACCGATGTATATAAAGGGATGACCCGGTGGCAGTTCAGGGCAAGTAACATCAACTCGAGAGGTAGGTCAAGCAATTCGCTCCCTGGTTATCGAGACATAAGCAATCCCACTCAAAACTGGATCGTAGGCTTTTACCTTCATTATAAGGGGCCGAACTAGTATAAATCTTGTGTCCTTTGTCCCGATTAACCCCTTCAAGCTTCCTAGTTGCGATGGCTCCATGACTAAGTCCTTTCACTAGGACATCTGCCGTGACAATTCCACGACAATTGCCGCCCACCGTGGGGCCACCACCAAGGCTAAGTGACCCGGATTATCAACCCGGGGAGGGTGATCTTCCCTACTCCATAGAATAGGCTGCTCAGACCATCTCAAATAACGAGGAATTACCGGCTCAACCGCATTTACTGCCCTCTTATGAAGCTTCTGGTCTTGTTTGCATAAACTGGTGGTAAATACGTGATATTACCCACTATTCAGCTGCTTCGGATTGCTCTAGTATCCGCCTTGCTGCTGTTGCTGACCACCCTGGCCAGATTGTTGGTTATATCCACTTTGACTGCCTTGAGAACTATGAAAAATGGGGTTTGAGCCGCCGCCCGGGCCATGAAAACCACCGCCGCCTGAGCCGCCACCCTGCCCATTGTTACCATCGAACATGTTGGAATTTTTGAAGGCCTTCATGATCGTGCAGTCCTTCCATAAATGGGTAGCCGGTTCTGCTGGGTGCCGTGTCTCGGACAGGGCTCGTTCAACAATTGCTCAAGTGTGGGGCCTGACCTGCCAGACCGGGGAGGTGGCCTCCCCTTGCGTCGTTGGTTGTTACCCTGCGCACTAGTGTTAGCCACAAAATCCAAACTACCGTCGGCCTTACGTTTATTACCTCCTTGATTTGCCGGGTTGTGCTGAGGGCCCTTGCCGTTGCCATTCTTCTTTCCCTTCCTTGTCCTGTCATCATCAGACTCGGGATCCTTGGTACTATCAGAGTCGGCGTACTTGACCAGAGCCGCCATCAACGTGCCCATATCATTACAATCACGCTTGAGCCACCCCCAGCTTTTGTTTCAGAGGCAAGAAACGGCAATTTTTCTCCAACATTAAGACTGCAGAGCCGGCATCCATCTTATCAGATGAATGTATTATGGCTTTAACCCAGCGCACCCAATGGGTTGTAGACTCTCCCTCCTCTTGCTTGCAATTCGTCAAATCCACAATCGACATAGGCTGCTTGCATGTATCCTTGAAATTTTGGATGAACCGGGCCTTTAGCTCTGCCTATGAACTGATTAAATTAGGTGGCAGGCCTTTCACGCAAGTGCGGGCGGTCCCGTCTAACATCATGGTAAAGTACTTGGCCATCGCAGCATCACTGACCTCCAATAACTCCATAGCCATCTCGTAACTTTCGATCCATGCCTCGGGCTGTAAGTCGGCCGTGTAATTCGGCACCTTCCTAGGTCCCTTTAAATCCTTGGGCAAACGCTCGTTACGTAGAGCCGGCACTAGACAGGGGACTCCTCCCGTCCTGGTGGTCACACCTGCCTTGATAGAAGTCGTCGGATAAGCCGGATACGGCTGGTAAGCCGTCAACTGAGCCGCCTGTTCAGCAGCCTGCTGAGCCACTCGCTCAGCCTCTTGACGTATTCTGTCTTAATCTACCAAGTTAAAGGCCTCATGGCGTGCCGGGTCATGCCCACCTGGCTGGTTACAGCGCCTGACGTTGCTTGAAATGGCTGCTGAATCCATGTGCCTACTATAACCCGGGCTTCGGCTTGGACGAGGGGTCGAATGGATCCTGTCCCGGTTGTATGAGTATGCCTCCTGTTGTGCTAAGGCCGTCTGAAGAAGTTCTCTGACCCGGTGGGTTTCAACCGCCGCCGGAGAGTCACCATCAATTGGGAGAGCCGCCAACCGTGCTGCTGTCGCTATCATGTTCTCCAACGGGTTAGAATAGTGACCCGGAGGTGTTGGTACATACTGAGGTGAAGCCGCGTTCACGTGGGGAGGCCCCATCACCTGTGGCTGAACCGGCGCCCCAACCCCAGGTGTTGCAACCCGGTCTGCCTCAGTATGCGAGGAGAGCCACAGCGGGTTACTGGGCCCTGCACCAGGGGTGTGAAAAAGGTTTCGAGGATCATAATCGGAGGGAATCGAGACTGAGTCTTCTGCTATCTTCTCCTCATGACCTCATTAGACGCGTTCTAATCTTGCGTGAGCCGGAAAGTCTGTGCCTGAATCCGCTGAGCCTGAACATCCAGAGCCGCCCGCTCTGCGGTTATCCTGACATCTTCCGCTGCTAGATCTTCCTTAGCCTACACCATATCCAATTTTAACTGTTCCACTTCCGCATCATGTCGAGCCTGATCTACCGGGTTGACCACGGCGGTTAACAGAGTGGTCAGCTTATCTGCGAGATCCATCAACACCTGAGTCGGCGAGCACACAGGGCCTCCTGCCCCGGCTGCTGCTGACCCGGAGGACATGGCTGCCGCAGTTGTGGAGTCTTGGATAGGTTGTGTGCCGGCCATGAAGATCCCAACCCTGCTCGGCGGCTCGAAGCAATCCAGAATACTACTGCCATCTGAACAACCACCAAGCCCGCCATCTTGCAGCTGATACAACGAATCTGTCTCACCTGTGGATGACCCGCCATCAGAGTAGATGGCCGTCTCACCATCGGCTTAGATATTTAAACACTTGCAGGGCGAGTTACCAAAGATCGCTAAGACCATTTGAGAGACATGGCGCTTTAAACCAGTTAATTCACCGGTGACTTCTTCTAGAGCCGTCTCCGCTTTTTCGGCCCGGTTAATCAGTGTAGTCTTTTCATCAGCCCAGGCTTTCTTTTCAACTTCAAATTCTTTCTTCAGTTTTTCTTGTTCATAAACGCTGAATTTGAACTTGGTGTCGGCCTTTTCAATTTCCGTCTCTTGGGTCTGAAGGCGGCTCTTCAAATCAGTCACCTCGGATTCGAGTTGGCTCGTGGTGGCCTATACAAGTAGAGAGTCAAAATCAAGCCAATTGCTTATGCAATATTAAAAGTCCCAAGCATTTTGCCAGCAACAACACTTGGCACTTAGGGGCTAATGTTACCAAAGACTTTTATTTTCAATGGCGGTTCATAAGATGGCGATTCATAAGAGTAAGTCCCAAGCATTTTGCAATCAATAATACTTGGCATTTGGGGGCTAATGCATATTGCTGTTCAAAGACCAGTAAGTATTTTTTATATATAAGGACCGGCTCAACCATAATGGTTAAGCCACCCCTTGGGGACTACAGAGTAAGCCGGACTTCTTATATGTTTTATTCATCTATGTTACTAATATCATTAAGATTGTTGCTAAAAGTCTACAACATAAACATTATAATTAGTAGACTTGGGAACTAGCATTGTAAAGATGAATCAATGAAAGAGAACGGGTTATACCTCGAATTTTTGGTGCATCTGCTTCACCATATAAATCTCGAGGTTCCGGCTGCTGTGCACTTGGCTCACATAGCCAGAAAAGATGTCTCCAATACTCATGTGAGCATAGTTGGCAACATCCATCTTGACCCGGCGGTGGTCCAGAAGTTCTTCCTTGGCGGGGCACTTGGCCAGTACAGTCGGCCTTCCCGGCTCAACATAGCCGGTTCTGGTGATATCCACATTAGCATTTGAAGGGTCATCAGTCCGGAACGGGGTAGGAACCTTTGGATTCTCTGACTCTTCGGCGGCTCGATCAGTGGGCAGGTCAGTAGCAGGAGTTGGTAAGTCTTGAGCTGACTTAGATGGCGGCTCATGAGTGGTCGAGTCCGGCACGGCTGTTTCAAGAACCGGCTCAGTCGCAACTGTATCTTTAGCTGGTTTATTTTTCCTAACCCGTTTGCTGGGTTTGGCTTGACCACTGCGTCAAAATAATGGTTAATACAGATGCAAAGGATTAAAATAAATACAATATGAGCGGACCATCATACCCTGGTGCAGTCTTGAAAGCCGGCAGGTTGGACTGTAGTGTCTCTCCGGAGGAAGGGGAAGTGTCCTGGTAATCCGAGTTAGAAGAATTGAGTGGTTGACGAAAGAGACCCGCAAATGGGTAAAATCTATTTAAAACAGAAGTGACCTCATTCTGGTGCTTCCTTGGATTGTTTGGTAAGCCGGAGGAGAGCTCCGCATCCTTGCTAGTCCAGGTCTGCCTTCGGCTCTTGTGAATTTGTTGCTTCAAAAGAAATCGAGGATCGTGATGAGCTAAAGGATGAGAAAACCTTACTTTCCGGGTCACGCTGCGGATTTTCCGTCTTGGCAAAGGCTCGGAGTCGGAGGAAAGGATAGTTACCTCATCATCCTTGTTACGGCTTGCTCCGGTGTCCTCCTGTTGATAATCAGTGTCAATAAGACGGTTAAAAATGAGCCAAGGGAATCAAGGGCTACATCCGACTCAGAAGAGTCCGCTAGCCAAAGCAGGTCAGAAGCGGTGGCCTTCTTGCCCTTCCTTTTGGCAGCTTCTTTCCTGGTGGCTTTCTTCTCTTTTCTAGCTTTCTTGGCTTAAGCTTCATGGTCATATTTGACTTTCCAGAATTTATCACCCGCCTGCAAAGATTAGCATATGCATGAGTATGGGTGAAACATTAAGAAATTAAAGAAATTATTTCACATGGGTGGTTTACCTTTGGAGCTGGGTTAGCTCTGCAGAAGGGGGCTAAGCCCACATTACTGCAATCCGCTAGGCTTTTGTTCAGAAGAGACTTGGTCATATCGTCAATGACATCGTCAAGTAGGTCGTCAGGGCTGTGACGCAGAGGTTCATTCTTTGCACCAGTGTACTCGCACATCAAGCCGGTGCGGCAACTCAATGGAATAACCCGCCAGGCGAGCCAAACCCAGACTAGGTCAATGCCTGTCAATCTGTTCCCCAGAAGAGCCTTGATCTTGGCCAAAGTGGGGGCAAGTGATTTACGTTCGGCGGCTGTAATCTTGTCAGGCAGATGATGGTTGGGTCCAAGACAAAGAGCACGAAAGCCGGGCAGAGGATTTTCACCAGCCGGAGAGGTATCTTAGCACTAAAACCATGTCATATTCCAATCTTTGGGGTGGCTCGGCGGATTAGCGTAAGGAAAGATCACATCCCTACGGCGTTGGATTGAGACTCCGCCAAGCTCTAAGCTCTGGCCGCTAGCACATTCATTCTGGCGGTTCAAATAGAACAGTTCTCTGAAAAGCAGCAAAATGGGTTGTTCTCCATGGTATACTTCGCTGAATACTTGGAAATTGCAGATATTAGACACGGAATTGGGTCCGATGTCTTGTGGGTGAAGATCGAAGAAATTCAGCACGTCCCTGAAGAATTTTGAGCCAGGAGGGGTAAATCCCCGGTTCATATGATCTGTGAATATAATAACCTCTCCGTCTTTGTGTTGAGGAAATTCTTCATTCGGGTTAGGAGCACGATAAGGCATGACTTCTTTTTCGGTAGATAGCCGATCTTCACAAAGTCATCCAAGGTGTTGTCAGTGACAATGGATTTAACCCAGTTGTAGGAGATAGGTGCCTTGGGTGCCATTCTGATTGAAAGCCTAAGACAAAGTAAAAGTGCCGGTTCAAATTTAAGCCGGGCAGGACAAAAATATTACTGTGCATATTCAAAATGGCGGCTTACAAAGGGGCCTAATGGTATAAGGATAATTATGTCCTGGTTAGTTAAGCCACCATAGGCTCTATAAGCCGTCAAGACTATTTAAACCGCCAAGGGTGGTTCAAGTTATTAATTGAGCATTGCCTCCTTAAAGCCAGCGATCAGAGTCGCCATGGCTAGATAAATCTAACAAGTGCTGATATTGCCTAAGTGTTGTACAAACAGTTTTCACAATTTGCAGCTGTTATTTCGGATCAAACAGGTGTTCAGAAAAGAAAATTTCTAGACCTAAAAACAGGGCGTAGAGGAGTTCATGCGCTATAATGGGGTTTTCTTACATGGAAAGGAGATCTACTGGTGCCCAAAATGGATGCAGAACACGTACCGCATAGGATCTATGGGGTTTTTGGATCAAAAGAACCCGTAGCAGATGGAACACAAGAACTCAGATGAACTTCGCGCAGTACAGAAGAACACGCTAGCCCTACCACGGATCTATGGTCCAGAAAGGGGAGAACTTACTGCAAAAGGTTTGCTGCGGAAGGGCGCCGCTGTTTTCTGGTCAAGATCAGGTTGATGCAGTGGCCAAGACGACGGAGACGAGATGTGCTGCGACGACGGCGGCGGTGGAGCTCCAGTGGAAGATGGGGGCGAGAGGAAGAAGACGCGAACGGAAGAAATAAGGAAGGCCTAGTTAGGTCTATTTATAAGGAACGGCTACTAAAGAGCACGAAAAACGAGGAGGCCGAAAACATGAGTTATCCAACTACAAGGACGCCTCGATTTTCGGGATGGTCATAAAGGCAAAGATCAGTTGGGATACATTGGATAATATGCGCTTTTATGACAGGTGACATCATGGCGGGTTACCGTGAATCTAGAAGATGACGTCATGGCGGGTTACAAAATTTCATAAAGGCAGAAGATTTTTTCCTTAAAGTGTCGAAGATTGACATGAAACCAGTTCAAATCAATCAGGGGCCTAATGTTGGGAATATAACTATTGGTATGACCCGCCCAGGAGGGGCCGGGTCATACTTGCAAATATTCTTGAAGCACAAGACCCAGGATATAGATGGCGGTTTAGTTAAGGGCCCAAGGCCCAGAGGCGACTTAAGGCCCGTAGTGATAAACCAACATGTATGCGTGACTTGTATTGTAAGGCAAGAATAGTTAGGAGACCGAGCCAGACACTGTTTATGAGCCGACCGGGACTCTGTAGAGCCGCTGGGCGTCAATCTCTGTATATAAAGGGCCGACCCGACGGCGGTTCAGGGCAAGTAAGATCAACTCGAGAGCTAGGTCAAGCAATTCGCTCCCTGGTTATCGAGACATAAGCAATCCCACTCAAAACTGGATCGTAGGCTTTTACCTTCATCTTAAGGGGCCGAACCAGTATAAATCTCGTGTCCTTTGTCCCGATTAACCCCTTCAAGGTTCCTAGTTGCGATGGCTCCACGACTAAGTCCTTTCACTAGGACATCTGCCGTGACAATTCCACGACAGGGTCATTGCTTTTGCACTCGGAAAGCATATCGGAGTGGTTAGCAGACAGATCAAGTAAACCATAAAGGGACTCATCGGGCTAAATTGTCGCGATCTGAGGAGTGGCCGACTGACGAGCCACCGCGTGATTTAGACACCGCTAGAGCCGCAAATGACCGGATTGATTGCGACGGCGAGTAGCGGGGAGGGAAGACGCCACCAGAGCCGATCGATACTGAGTCGACGGCTTCCACAAGAGGACACCGCAGGTACTCACGTACAAGTGAGCCACCCCACGAATAGGGAGCGCCTCGATGTCGAGTGGGCTTCCTGAGCCAGGCCGAATCATTGACGATGAAGGTGAGTGCGCCAAGATGTATCTCGCGGCCCAGAAGCAATCACCGCCAGAAACCATGTCGTTGTAGATAAGAAATTGCAACCTCGTTGAAAGTCGCTTAGATGCCTGCCGCATGTTGGGCGCCAACTGTCATGGGAACAGATCTGACAGTAGAGATAGGGGTACGTAGGAGAGGGCAGAGTCTAGCTACGGCGAGGTTGTACACTCGGTTTTACGAGTTCAGGCCCCTCTCGAAGGAGGCAACTACCCTACGTCTCGGTCCTTGGAGGCTTTGTTGATCGGAGTGTTGAGTTATAGGGGGTGCGAACCCTTGTGCCCGAGGGGGGTAGCTTATATTGAGTGTGCCGACCCCTTGCAGTCCTCAGTTACACAAGGGTTCAATGTGAGAATAATGTTATGAACGTCACTAGTAACGCCCGTGTTTAATGAACTTTAAGACTACAGAGTGAATGTGTGACCATTGTCATTCAGAGGTGACTCTAGGCCTTTTGTCCTTTGAGTGAATTCTTGTCTTCCGAGTGAATGACGACGGTCGAGTGTAATTGGGGTATCCGAGTGGATCTTTCGTCGAGTGGATTTGCACCCTATGATGATTCCGGTTGGTATCTTCTTTCTATCTTTGTGGGCCTTGGCCTCTTGTGCAGTGTCCTTGGGTAGGGCATATTGATCAGGTCTAGGACCCTACCCTAGGTACATGTCCTCGTCAGGTGCATTAAACCCTATTACACATTTCCTCAAAACATCCACCATAGCTACCTGTTATGGCATTTCCATAGCCATTCCGAGATATGTTTCCATGCAACTTCCACCGTTCCGTTTTATTATGACACATACCATCATTGTCATATTGCTTTGCATGATCATATAGTTGGCACAGTATTTGTGGCTTGGCCACCGTTCATATTATTTGTACATGTCACACTAGATCATTGCATGAGGCATTCATATAGATTCATATCTTTTTTCTAGTATCGAGTTGTAATTCTTGAGTTATAAGTAAATAAAAGTGTGATGATCATCATTATTAGAGCATTGTCCCATATGAGGAAAGGATAATGGAGACTATGATTCCCCCACAAGTCAGGATGACGCTCCGGACGAAAAATAAGAGAATAAAAAAACGAGGCCAACGAGCCCAACAAAAATGAGAGAAAAAGAGAGAAGGGACAATGTAACCATCCTTTTTCCACACTTGTGCTTCAAAGTAGCACCGTGTTCTTCATGATAGAGAGTCTCATATGTTGCCAATTTCATATATTACTAGGTGGAATTTTTCATTATAGAACTTGGCTTTCATATTCCAATGACGGGCTTCCTCAAATGCCTGAAGTCGTCGTGAGCAAGCAAGTTGGATGCACACCCACTTAGTTTATTTTGATCTTTCATACACTTATAGCTCTAGTGCATCCATTGCATGGCAATCCCTACTCACTCACATCGATATCAATTGATGGCGCGAGAATTTCTTTCTCCTTTTTGTCTACTACCACCTTCTATTTCACCCATGGTGCTATATCCATGGCTCGCGTTCATGTATTGCGTCAGAGTTGAAAAATCTTAAGTGTGTTAACAAGTATGAACCAATTTCCTGGCTTGTCATCAGGGTTGTGCATGATAAATACTTTGTGTTAAGAAGATGGAGCATGACAGGACTATATGATTTTGTACAGATAACTTTCTTTAGCCATGATATTTTGAAAGGGCATGATTGCTTTTTAGTATGCTTGAAGTATTATTTTTTTTACGTCAATATTAAACTTTTGTTTTGAATCTTATGGATCTTAATATTCGTGCCACATAAAAGAAAGATTACTTGATAAACATTTTAGGTAGGATTCCATATCAAAAATTCTGTTTTATCATTTACCTGCTGGAGGACGAGAAGGAATTAAGCTTGGGGATGCTTGATACGTCTCCAACGTAACTATTTTTTTTATTGTTCCATGCTATTATATTATCCATTTGGGATGTTTTATATGCATTACTATGCTATTTTATATCATTATTTGGGACTTACCTATTAACCTAGTGTCAAGTGGCAGTTGATGTATTTTCCTTGTTCTTCTCTTTTACAGAAAATCAATACCAAATGGAATCCAAACAAAACGAAACTTTTTGAGGATTTTCTTGGACCAGAAGACACCCAGGAACCTTCGGGAGGGGTCAGAGGGGCCACCAGTTGGCGACAAGCTCGGAGGGTGCGCCCTAGGGGGCGCACCCCCCAATCTTGTGGGCCCCCTGAGGCTCCTCTGATGACCCACAAGTATACGGGATCAATCATGGTCCTTTTGATAAGTAAGAGTGTCGAACACAACGAGGAGCAGAAGGAAAATACAAGTAGTTTTCAGCAAGGTATTTTCTGGAAGAACTAAAATTATCGGTGACAGATAGGTTGGTAGTAAGATAATTCATAACGGGTAACAAGTGACAAGTGTAACAAAGGTGCAGCAAGGTTGCCCAATCCTTTTTGTAGGAAAGGATAAGCCTGGACGAACTCTTATATAAAGCAAAGCGCTCCCGAGGACACATGGGAATTATCATCAATCTAGTTTTCATCATGCTCATATGATTCACGTTCTTTACTTTGCTAATTTGAAATGTAGGTGGACCGGTGCTTGGGTGATGTCGTTACTTGGAAAAGCCTCCCACCTATGATTAATCCCTCTCACAAGCATCTGCAACTACGAACGAAGCATTAAGATAAATCTAACCGTAGCATGAAACAAGTGGATCCAAATCAGCTCTTACGAAGCAACGCGTAAACTAAGGTTTAAGCTTTTGTCACTCTAGCAACCTATCATATACTTGATACTTCCCAATGCCTTCCCCCTAGGCCCAAATCATGGTGAAGTGTCATGTAGTCGACATTCACATAACACCACTAGAGGAAACACAACATACATCTCATCAATATATCAAACGAATACCAAATTCACATGATTACTTATAACAAGACTTCTCCCATGTCGTCAGGAACAAACATAACTACTCACAATGCATGTTCATGTTCAAGATTAGAGTGGTAATAAATATCATTAAGGATCTGAACATATGATCTTGCACCAAATAAACCAACTAGTATCAACTACAAGGAGTATTCAACACTACAACAACCCACAGGTACCAATCTGAGGTTCTAAGGCAAAGATTGAATACAAGAGATGAACTAGGGTTTGAGAGGAGATGGTGCTATTGAAGATGTTGACAAAGATTGACCCTCGCATGATGAGAGGATCATTGGTGATGACGATGGCTTCGATTTCCCCCTCCCAGAGGGAAGTTTCCCTGGCAGAATCGTTCTGCCGGAGCCCTAGATTGCTTCTGCCCAGGTTCCGCCTCGAGACGACGGAGCTTCGTCCCAAAAGCTTCCTTCTAGTATTTTCTAGGTCAAAACTCTCCATATAGCAGAAGATGGACACCGAGGGCTGGACAGGGGCCCACAAGCTCGGGAGGCGTGCCTCGGGGGGTAGGGCGCACCCCAAGGCTTGTGGCCACATGGTGGGTCCCCTTTTGTTGTTTATTGGCCCAATATTTTTTATATATTCCAAAACAATTCGCAATAAAGTTTCAGGACATTTGGAGTTGTGCAGAATAGGTATCTCAGCTTTGCTCATTTCCTGTCCACAATTCCAGCTGCCGGCATTCTCCCTCTTCATGTAAATCTTAAAAAATAAGAGAGAAAAGGCATAAGAATTGTATCATAAAGTGAAATAACAGTCCATAATGCCACATGGTGTGATGAATGCAGTTTTCTCCTCATCCTCTTCTGCCATGAAGATCTGATGATATCCTGAATATGCATCAAGAAATGAAAGCAAATCACATCCTGCCGTGGAGTCGACAATCTGGTCAATGCGCGGCAAGGGAAATGGATCCTTGGGACATGCTTTATTAACATCAGTGAAGTCAATACAAAGCCTCCATTTTTCGTTCGCCTTTGCGACGACTGAGATTGGCCAGCCACGTAGGATGGAGCACTCCTCGACAAGGACTGCTTTGCTTCCAACTTCTTGATCTCTTCTGCGATGAACTCTTGGCGTTCCTTCGCTTGCTTTTCGACTTTACGCTTGGCGGGCCGCGTGAGGGCGAGACGGCAAGGTGGCGCTCAATTACTCACAGGAACACGGGGATGTAAGGCGGTTGCCATGCAAACACGTCGACATTCGCCCAGGAAAGCAACGAGCGACTTACTATTTAGGGTCAAGCGTGGCATCGATGGTGAAGGTACCACCGGTGCCGTCCTCCTTGCTTGACCACTTTCTTGGTCTCTGGTGAAGCTGTCTTTGCCTTTTTACACTTGCGGTGGAGCTCGATGGTGCGTCCTCGGCGGTAGCGCAGCACTCGAAGAGGTGCGCTTGCGGAGCGGGCATCGAGCTCTTGCGGACTTGGTCTTCTTCTTCCCCGGGAGCTTCAGCGGCAAGTGGTTTGCGTTCTGCTGCGGCTCTTTGCTTCCAGTAGATCTTGTCGGTGCAGATAAGGGCATCCTTCTTGTCACCAGGGACAGAAATGACACTTATCGGACCGGGCATCTTCAGTACATTGTATGCATAGTGAGAGGCTGCCATGAACTTGGCGAGTGCCGGACGGCCAAGTATTCCATTGTAGGGTAATGGAAAATCGACAACGTAAAAGTGACCCTCTCAGTCCTGAAGTTTAGCTCGCTGCCGAATGTTGCTGGCAACGTGATCTTCCCCTTCGGCTTGCTCCTTCCCGGATTGATTCCTTGGAATGTGCCAGTCTCTTCGAGTTCGCTGTCGGGGATCTGTAGCTTCTGGAGTACCGCTGAGGAGATCAGATTCAAGCCGGCCCCACCGTCAACCAGCATCTTTGTGACCTTGAGGTTGCGGATAGTTGGTGAAACCAACATCGGCAAGCACCCAACCGCGGTTATGCGATCAGGGTGATCCTCAACATCAAAGATGATAGGCGTGCTGGACCACTTCAGAGGTTTGCGTGACTCAACTGATGGTTCTGCTGCATTAACTTCCCGCACCCACTGTTTGAGCTGGCGGTGCGAAGTATGTAGAGAAGCACCGCCGTCAACGCACAAAACCTCTGTGGCTTTCTGAAACTCCTGCTCGTCGGCCTCATCATCATCCATATCCTCATCTTCGTCTTCATCTTCATCCTTGTCGCGGCCGCGGGGAGGTCTGTCTCCTTGCCGCTGCTTGGCCTTGACGCAGTGTCCTCCCCGGTCGGGGCGCTTCTTGCCGGATCCACCAGTACCTTCCTGGGCCTTCTCCTTGTCGCGTCGCTCATACTCAGCTTTCTGCAGTTCAACAAGCTGCTCAACTTTCTTGCAGGTCTCGAGATCATGGCCCTTGGTGCGGTGAATCTTGCAGTACTGCTTGCCGGAGCTGTCTTGCTTGTCGGCGGCCACCACAGCCTCGCCGGAGTTACCAGCTTTGGCCTTCTCGGTGCCACCTCCATTGCCGGACTGCTCGACAACTGGCACATCTTTAGCTTTCCTCTTCCTGTTGTTCCGCCGCCGGTTTTTCCTTGCCGGGGCGGCCTCCTCACTGTCAGATCCTCCTGCTGCTATATTCTCTCCGGGGAGTTTCCTCCCTTCCTCAGCACGTGCACACTTGTGGGCCAGAGCATATAGCTCGCTGACATCTCTGATCTTGCACATTGCCATCTCCTCCCTCATCCTGCGATTACGCACGTTGTGATGGAACACGCTGATAACCGCGGCGGGGTGGATGTCTGGGATGTTACGTTGCACTTGGCTGAATCTCTGAATGTATTTGCGCAGGGGCTCTCCCTCCTTCTAGGCGAGCAGATGAAGATCGCTCTCTTGGCCATGGGGCTTGTGGCCGCCTATGAAGGCGCCGACAAACTGATGGCACAGATCTGCCCACGAAGAGATGGAGTTGTCCGGCAAGTGCATGAGCCAGGATCTGACGTTGGGCTTGAGCACCAGCGGGAAGTAGTTGGCAAGGATCTTGTCGTCGCACCCCCCAGCAGCCTGCACCGCAATGGTGTAGATGCTGAGGAACTCCGACAGATGCAGCCTGCCGTCGTACTTCTCGGGTACATCTAGCTTGAAGTTCTTTGTCTTTGAGCCCTTTGGACTTGCCGCTGCTCACGAGTGAGCAGCAGGCAACTATCACAGCGTCTGACAAGTCGCTGGTTCCCCGGCGCATGCATATCAATAGTGGGCCCAGTAGGCTGTCGGTGACGCTGCGCTTCTCTTCGACGCTTGATGCGTGTGCGAGCATCTTCTTGTTGTCGTTCTTGAAGAACTTGGCGATGATCACGACGAGCTCGCGGATCTGATGACGCTGTGGAGTCAGTGTCGAGGTTGACTTGGCGAGTCGGCAATCTTGGCCTTCGGGGTGGGGAGTGCACGGTGGTTGCACCCCCACCGGTCTTGTCGTCACCGGCTCGCGCATGGGTGTCTTGCCGCGGCTTCGATGTGCTCGGTTGCCGGGGAGTGTCGCCGTTGGCGAAGCCGATGAGGCTCTGAATGGTGGCCCTCCAATCGTCGATCTTGTCTGGCGCTGGAGGGTAATCTAAGCGATTGGGCTCGAAGGCAACGCATTACAGAGTCTTGGGTGGCGGCGGTGAGCGGCGTGAGGGCGAGATATGCTCGCACTTCTAACAATGTTAGAAGGAGCAGCATCTCGTCGAGCGACCGTGCTTGCGCTTCGTGCCGGCATGTTGGCGTGCATGCTGATCTTGGCGCCCCGAGATCCACCAGCAGCCTTGACCCAACGAACGTATGGTACTACAAGCACCATGACGTTGTCGGTCCCGCGCCTCCTGAGACGGGCGCGGTGCGTGTACGGACGCCGAGGTATGTGCAGCCTTGTCCTTGGACCTGGCAGCATCGTGAGCTCCCTCATCGGCACCCATTCGTCCGCCGGCGTCTACTCCACCACCCGCTTGCTCCGGTGGCGGTGGAATCGACGCAGACGGTCCAGCGACCTCCGAAGCCTTCTTCTTCGGTGGCATGCCGATGAAGATGATGATGTAGCACGCACGAACACCGGATCAGGTTCACACGACCTCGACGCCCCCTACCTGGCGCGCCAAAGATGTCGTGGGGAACGAACACCTATGGGGCAGGGCCCCTTCTCGGTCCAGCAGGGAGCGGAGGATCGCACGAAGAGCGGATCGAGGCGAAGCACGCGAGCGATTTACCCAGCTTCGGAGCTCTCCGGAGAGATAACACTCCTACTGCTGCTTTGTGGTTGTATTGTGTTCTTGCTATAGATCATGAGCGTTCTGTAGTTTCGAATGAGTCGAACCCCTTCTACGTTGCGCATGGGCCTCCTTTTATAGGTTCAAGGGGTCACCGACAGGTGGCAACACATGCAGGGGTAAAAGTGTAAAAGTTGTGGTTGGTACAACTGCTTCTACAGTGCGCCCTACCTAACTCTGACGGCAGGGGACAAGAGCAATTAATGCCCGTCCGCGTCGCCCAAACAGTGCAGAATAGTGACCGTTAGGGGCGCCACCGTTCGCCACGATGGCCTTCTCGTCATCTCCACTTGCCACCTCGCACCGCTTGGCTGCACAGCTTCCCACCACGTGCGCCTGGAACGGTCCTGCGGCGACATCGTCGGCGGATCTTGTTGGGCGTGGACCGAGTGGTGGCTTTGCCGCGGCAAGCGCCTTGCCGCGGTTGTTGTCTTGTCGCGCCCGGGAGCTTGTCGTTCGCCGGGTCTTGCCGGGACGCGCAGCGCGTCGCGGCAAGTTTCTTGAAATGCCTTGGTTGGCCTTCCCGGCAAGCTCCTCTTGCCGGGGCCTTGTCCTTCCCGGCAAGCTCCAAACACTTTGTTCTTGAATAGCTTCAATAGGAACTACGGAGGATCTTGTCGGGCGCCCGGCAAGCCTTGCCGTGGGACGCTGCGACTGCCCGTGCACAAGTTCGGGATACTAAGGTACCCCTACTTTAGTACACCGACAGGAGCCCCCGGGCCTGGGCCACACACGGTGCCGAGCGCTGTTGGGCCAGGCCCAAAACAGGGCACATGCGGCCTGGGGCCACACCGTATCTGACTCCGTATCCACCGCGCCATCCCGTAACGGCACGCGTCAAATGCGGCGTCGTGGGAGAGATCGTGGGTGATTCTTTATTCGGAGAAAGCGTAACATTCGCCCCCTCCTCTTTATAAGCAGGGGAAACAGGGGCCGTTCCCCCACCTTCTCCACTTGCGGTTCCATCCTCGGAAATCTCCGCCCCTCCCCTCCGCTTCCAAAGGAGAAAAAGAGCAGTGCTCCGCCCCCCACCGCCGCCGTCGCCGCCAACGCTCTCCATCTCCTCCACCGCCTCCGCCATGGCTCCGAAGACCGGGAAGGGCGCGAAGTCGGCCGAGGCATTGCAGCTTGAGGAGCTGCGGAAGGAGCGGGCAACTTTCCCCCCCGAGCTCTCCGCGAAGGATTTGAGGGAGTGGTTCTACCTCTTCTGGTCGACGGAGACGCGAGCGCATCCGCGCACGCATGTACTTTCTGCCGCCGCTTCCACTTCGAAACGGGCCCCAAGAGGATACCCCTTGTTCGCACTGTTCTTCCATTGCGGGCTCTGCCCGCCCTTCTCTGAATTCTTTTGTGATATTATGAACACCTACGGGTTCCATCTCCTTGACTTCACCCCCAATGCTGTCCTGACCATGGAGGTTTTCGCACATCTCTGCGAGAACTTTGTCGGGATCCACCCAAACGTAGCCCTCTTCCGTCACTACTTCATGCCCCGGGTCGAGAGAGGAGAGCCCTTAGCTGGCGGGGTCGCCTGGATCTCGAGAGCCGGCAAGAAGGAGGTCTACTTGGAGGGGGAGCTTCGCAGCAAATGGGATGAGTGGAGAGCTGAATGGTGTTGGATCGTTGATGGGAACCCGCAGCAGTTCACTGCCCTGCGCCAAACTCCAGTGGTGCGCGGCAACGATTGGAGCGCCCTGGCGCCGGACGATGCTAGGCTGAAGATCGCCACCACCCGGATCTTGCGACTCAGACTTGCCGGGCTGACTGTTGGCGCTGTTGGCGTGGATTTTCTTCGCCGCCGCATTGCCCCTCTGCAGGAGAGTGGGAGACCCACCTGGCTGTTCGGGGGCCCGGCGGACATCATGAGGCTGCGCCCGGGCCTCAATTTTAATTTCACTGTCTTGGAGTTGGATGGGATGCTCAGGGAGCTGTTCAAGCACGACCCCGATCATCCCGAGTGGTTCAGGCTGCCGCAGGGCTTCGTCCCGTTGTGCAACAACTCCTCGCTCGATCGCATCCATGCAATGATGCCGGAGTGCAACTCGCATGGAATCATCCCAACTTGGCATGATCCCGCCGACGACGTCGTCCAGCAGTTCTTTGATAGTTTGGTGGAGTTGGCGGTCCACGCCGACGAGCAGAGGCTCCTCACCCACGACACCACTGAAGACGAGATGCGGTACATCGCCACAAGGGCGGAAGAGGCGGCGGCGGCCGTCGCTGCGGGTGAGTTTGGGTTTACTGTGGAGGAGGCAGAGGCAGCTGCAGCGGTAAGCTTTGCCGATCGCGATGAGCTTGTCAGGGACATCGTCAGCGGGGAAGGGTCCGAAGCCGAATCAAGCGAGCGTGCCGAGGGTGCAAGTGACCGGCCATCTTCAAGCAACTTGCCGCAAGCGGAGCTCCCAGTGCAGCCCCCAGCTCCACCAAGAAGGCGCCTCCGCAGGACCGGAGACATAGCAGGGCGGCCGACGGGTCAACAGGCGCCGCGCCGCGGGACACGCTCCACCGCGGCAAGCACCGTTGCCGCGGGAGCATCTCACACCGCGCCGGCAACTGGAGCGGGGTCCTCTCGGGCCGCCACTTCTGATCCTGCCGCAGCTCCCGCCAAGCGGCCAAGGGATCCTACTCCTCCGCCTCGTCGTGCCGAAAGAGTACCAGACTTCGATCTCTCCGCGCTGAGCTCCGACGAGGAGGAAGAAGAGGAGTAAGTTTCTCTGTTGTGTTTGCATTTCTTCAACTCTTGCTGTTTCTTGTCTTGTATCTAATCTGCTTTCTTCTGAACCTTGTTCCTTTTCAGGACTCTGGCCCAGAGAGCGGCGAAGAGGGCCAAGGTCCCCATGGTAGTCGCTGAGGACGATCCCGTCGCGTCGACAGAGGGCGCGTCCGAGACCACCTTGTCGGACCCGGCAATCACTTCCCGAAGCAGCCCCCAGTGCAGCCCCCAGCGTAAGTACATAGTCTTACTTCCCGCTGTTGGGTGTTCTCTTCTTTGCCGATATCTTGTCTGTTGGTTCACTTGTGTAGGAGCAGAACAGGTTCACCAGGAGCAACCGGAAGCCGCTCCTGAGGTGCTATCTGCTTCAACTACGCCGCCAAGGGAGGACCCCCCGGCAAGGGAGCGCTCTCTGGCAAGGGAGAGGTCCCCGGCAAGGGGTAGTTCTCCGGCAAGGGATGGGACCAGCGATCCCCCGGTGGTGGAGCCCATGGCTACAGAGCCCAGCACAGGTAACCCTTCTTGTCGGAAAACTTCCCTTGGGTTCTTCTTCTCCTGATCTTTTTTTTTGGATATTTGCTTGACTTTTTCGTCCTCTTCCTGTCTTCAGATCCCCCTTCCACGGATCCGATGGAGACCGAGGCCACCGGCGAGGAGGATGCGCGCGACAACACTGATGATGCCGCCGCCACCGAGGAAGAGGCCGGCGCTGATGATCCCGTCGGCGAAGAGGCCGCCAGGGCTGCTGGCGCAGGAGCTGGCGAGGGGTCCGGCAATCGCACTGACGACCCTGAGGGCGCAGGAGCGCAAGGCGCTACACCGACCGCCGACCCCTCCGCCGCTGATGTAGCGCCAGGCTCCGAAGAGCCCTAGCCCGGCGCCTACTTGAAGGCCGGGGAGGGTGTCTTCATTAAGCTTCCCTGGGCGTCGAGCTCCAGGGCGCCGGTTGAAGGAGAGACATTTGACGGGGAAGTGCTTGCCTCCGCCGGGCTACGCGCTGGTTGGCGCGCCAGCAGCAGCGGCGAGTCCGAGGAGGAGCAACTGCTCCGGAAGCTGGTGTCGCTCTACCGCGCCTGACAAGCCAAGGTGGATTCCCGGGAAGTGCTTGTCGCGCAAGCAGGAGCAGACATTGAGAAGCGCGCAGAGGAACTCCGGGAACGCAACCAGGAAGCTCTCCGGGCCATTGCAGAGGAGCGGGCGCAGCTTGTCAAAGTACGGAAGGCGTTCATCCTTGAGAAGGCCGAAGCCGAGGAGCAACAGCGGCTTGCCGCCGAGGAGATGTCTGTGCGAGAAGGTGAGCTGACGCAGCGGAAGGTTAATCTGGATATCTATGAAGAGGAGCTCGCCGCGCGCGAGCAATCACTTGGCGGGGCCCTCAAGGAGTCGAAAGACGCTGGCGCAACTGCCGAGGCCGCCAAGAAAGAGTTCGAAACGAAGGTGGTGCAGCTGGATGCTGATCTGAAGAAGAAGGACGAAGAGCTTGCCACGCTCCAGCGCGAACGCGAGAAGGATGCCCTTGCCCATGGTGAGCTGCAGGGTCGTCTCTCTGAGAAGGGCAGGGAGCTGAACGCCGCCAAGGACGCCGACGCCGATCTCGAGCTGAAGCTGGCTACGCTGACTGAGACGCTGGACGGCGCCAAGAAGCGGGAGGAGGACTTGAAGTAGGAACTCAAGGCCAACGAGGCGCTGCTGAGGAGGGCCGCCGAGACTCAGAACACCTTCAGGGATACCGTGGAGCTCTGGACGGAGGGCCTCGTCAACATCGCCGCGATGTCGGCGAGGAGCTGGCACATTTGGGCTGGAGGGTTTGGTGCTCCTCAGCGAGAACCTCCAGCCCAGCGCCAAGCTCACTCTGTTCTTCAAGGGCGTGGCGACGATGCTCCAGCAACTCCGGGAAAGGATCCCCAAGCAGCTGGCCGACGAGTCGCACACGATCTGCGCCAGAGTTCTGGAGAAGGTGCTGGTGAAGGTGCTCTTCCGCAACCCAGGCATCAACCTCACCCACGTCCTCAAGAAGCTGTCGGCGGGTGCTGATCTTGAAGAGCTCAAGGCCCTTGTCGCACCCATTGTGGACAAGGTGAATGAAGTCAAGAGGGTCGATGGCGATCGCGTAGACTAGGCCGCCCTTTTCTTCTTTTCCTTGCCTCTGCTAGACATGTCATGGGAACAATCTATTAAAACGCGGCAAGTTATCTTTGTAATATAACTTTATCTTAGGTAGTATTTGCTATGGTATTTCCTTTACTTGATTCCTTCCTTTGTATGTTTTTACCCTACGCTTTTAGGGAACTTGCCGGCGCAGGCACCCTTGCCACGAGCGCTGAGTGCGGAACATCAGCAGCCTGCTGGCGGTGCTGCCTCCGGCAAGAAACCTTGTCGTGGCTAGTCGCAGCACACTTAAGTTGTTGAGCGGACTCGAAACAAAGTAAGGGCGCAACTAGCTATGAGTTGGTTCCTCCGCGCACAGGTTTTCCATACAAAACACGGTCGTTCAAGGAAGATAACTTTAAAAAATTTAAAACTGATTGTGCTCAAACTTTGGCAACTTAGCTTTTCTGTCGTTTGCGTCCCGGCAAGGCGATACTTTCTTGAACGACGCCTTGTCCACACCATTATCTGTCCCGGCAAGGCGATACTTTCTTGAACGATGCCTTGTCCACACCATTATCTTCTCCTCCCCGGTGAACTTGTGGGTGAAGGAACCTTCCTTTTTCTTGAGAAAAAGAAAGAAGAGAAAATAAAGATATGGAGCCTTAAGGCTCGTTATTGCTTACCGGGGGCAAGTGCTGCACAAAGTGTCAGATAATACACGCAAGAAAATAAAAAGCATGAAATTTGACAAGATGTGCGGAGCATATGATCTTTATTTATGCACGGGATCTGCGCCCGGCTTTGTACAAAGGGTTACATGCAACAGCGGCAAGGCTTGTACAAAATGTGGTTGCCGGAACAGGTTCCGACAACGCGCCTTATGGGTAAAACTTACGAAGATGCTCAATGTTCCAGAGTTGCTCACGGAGAGCCATCTTGGTCTCAAAGCGGACGGCGCTTGAGCCTAGTGACTCGTTTCACCCGATAAGGGCCTTCCCACTTTGGCGTCAACTTGTTGGAATTCTTGGCGGATTGAACACGCGAAGAACAAAATCGCCTTCCTCGAGACTTCGGCATTAACTGCGGCTATGGTAGCGGCGCAAAGCTTCTGGTATCGAGCATCTCGTCTGGCAACTGAAGGCGATCTTCCTCGAGGAGCAGCGTCATCTTGCCGCAGCTGCTCTTGCTCAAGCTCATCATAGCGAGCACTCGGCGATTCGTATCTGAGTTCCATGGGAGAACTGCCTCTGCTCCACAGACTAGGCGAAAGGTGTCCGGCGGTGGCTCGATTTGGCGTCGTCCTAATTGACCAAAGAACCACGGCGGCTCCTCGATCGATTCTTTCCGCACTTGTGCAGCACTGTCGAAAGTCTGTTCTTGAGCCCGCGCAACACTTGAGATTCGCCCTCTCGCTTGACCGTTGCTTCTCGGGTGAGCAGCGAAGTTAAGCGAACCTTGGCGCCAAGATCTTGGGCGTCTTGCATGAAGGTGCGGCTCGAATTGTGTGCCATTGTCGGTGATGATCCTGTTAGGGACTCCGAAACGGCAAACAATTGACCTGAAGAACTTGACTGCTGACTGTGCTGTCACCTTCCTCACTGCTTCCACTTCTGGCCACTTTGTGAACTTGTCGATTGCAATGTACAAGTATTCAAAGCCCCCGACAGCTCGAGGAAAGGGGCCGAGGATGTCGAGCCCCCAGACCGAAAATGGCCAGGATAAAGGGATCGTCTGGAGAGCTTGAGATGGTTGGTGTATTTGTTTGGAATGGAAATGGCACGCTTCACACTTGGTTACTTGTGCAGTTGCATCCTCGAGGGTCGTTGGCCAAAAGAAACCTTGCCGGAATGCTTTACCGGCAAGTGCTCTTGCGCCAATGTGATGACCACATATGCCTCCATGTATCTCCGCCAACAGCTTCTGTCCATCTTCCCGGGGAATGCACTTCAATTTCACTCCGTTGAATCTTCTTCTGTACAGTATGTCGTCAACAAACTGGTACATACTTGATTGCCGGGCTACTCTCTCCGCTTCTTCTTGCTCTTCGGGAAGTTCTCCTGTCTGAAGGAAACGGACAATCTGCTGTGCCCATGCTGGAGCTTGCGGCTCGACAACAAGGACTAAAGTCACAAATGCTGCTGCGGGAACATCTGCTTCCACGGCAAGAACCTACGGCTCAGCCGGAGCTTGATGTTCCCCGGCATTCTTGCCGGAGCAAAGCTTGTCGGGAGCGTCTGCTTCAACGGAACAAACCCTAGGGCTTGTCGGAGCAGACTGCTCCTCAGCACTTTTGGTGTTGATCTTGGGGACCTTCTTGACGGCGGCTTCGGGGAGCTCTGCCGGAAAGTAGTCATTGGAAATCAACTTCGTCTTTTTGCTCTGTCCAGTTGATGGTGTTACAGATGGTTGAGTCAGCTTGAGCACAAAGATCCACGGTTCCTGAGTAATTTAAGTCGGCGCACTTTGGCGAGCCATCTGCAATGTAGTTCTGAGCTCTCGGAACATGTTCCATCTGCAGGCCGTCAAAGTGCTCTTCCAACTTTCTCACTTCATCAATGTAAGCTTCCATCAATGGACTCTGATAATCTTTGTTTACTTGGTGGACGACAAGCTGCGAGTCACCCCTAATAATAAGCTTCTTGATCCCAAGGTCTGTCGCGATCCTGAGACCGGCAAGCAAGCCTTCATACTCTGCAGTACTATTTGTTGCTTGCTCCTTGGGAAAGTGCATCTGGACCACGTACTTGAGGTGCTCTCCGGTGGGTGCGACAAGTAACACGCCCGCACCGGCGCCTTGCAGCGAAAAGGCACCATCAAAGTACATGATCCATTCTTTGCTTGCTTCCTTGACGGGGATGCTCGTCTCTGGAGTTTCTTCATCAGGTGTTGGCGTCCATTCTGCTATGAATTCTGCCAATGCTCGGCTCTGGATAATTGAAGTACTCACAAACTTGAGGCCAAAGCTTGACAGTTCCAGTGCCCACTCGACAATCCCGCTGTTGCTACGGATTACGCAATATCCTCTTCAACAGAAAGCGAGTGACAACTGTGATCTCATGTGCTTGAAAGTAATGGCGCAGTCTCCTCGAGGCCATGAGAAGGCTGAAAAGCAATTTCTGCACACCAGAGTACCTTGACCTAGCTCCTTGCAGAAGGGAACTGACAAAGTAAACTGGGCGATGCACCATCTTCTTCTGCTTCTCTTCTTGTGGCTGCACAGATCTATCCTTGTCGGGACCAGAGCTTGTCGGGGAAGCCCCCTGCTTGTCGCTGGATGCGCTTGCCGCAGTTGCGGGCTCATCATCCGCCTCCCTCTCCGCTACTAACGTAGCACTAACCACTTGATTGGTTGCCGCTAGATACAGCAACAACTTCTCTTGTGGCTTAGGTACGACAAGTATCGGAGTGGAGGACAGGTATTTCTTCAAGTCCTGTAGCGCAACCTCCGCTTCCGGAGTCCATTTCATTGGACCTGCCTTTTTCAATATTTTGAAAAATGGCAGGGCCCGCTCAGCAGACTTAGAAATGAACCTGATGAGAGCAGCTACGCAGCCGGTAAGCCTTCGCACATCCTTGACGCGCTTTGGTGCTTCGATCTGCTCAATGGCCTTGATCTTGTCGGGATTGGCTTCAATCCCCCGCTGAGACACAAAGAACCCGAGAAGCTTGCCGGAGGGGACTCCAAACACGCACTTCTCGGGGTTGAACTTAAGGTTGATCTTGCGCAGATTTGCAAAGGTCTCGTCCAAATCTTGGATCAGGGTTGCCTTGTCCTTGCTCTTGACCACTATGTCATCCATGTAAGCTTCTACATTTCTGTGCAACTGTGGCTCAAAAGCTTCGTGAACTGCCCTTGCAAATGTTGAACCAGCAATCTTCAAACCAAAGGGCATCCGTACAAAACAGTATGTGCCACATGGAGTGATGAATGCAGTTTTCTCCTCATCCTCTTCTGCCATGAAGATCTGATGATATCCTGAATATGCATCAAGAAATGAAAGCAAATCACATCCTCGTCGTGGAGTCGACAATCTGGTCAATCTGCGCGGCAAGGAAATGGATCCTTGGGACAAGCTTTATTAACATCGGTGAAGTCAATACAAAGCCTCCATTTTGGTTAGCCTTGCGCGCGACTACGAGGATTGGCCAGCCACGTAGGATGGAGCACTCCTCGACAAGGCTGCTACTTCCAACTTCTTGATCTCTTCTGCGATGAACTCTTGGCGTTCCTTTGCTTGCTTTTCGACTTTACGCTTGGCGGGCGCGCGTGAGGACAGACGGCAAGGTGGTGCTCAATTACTTTCCTGGGAACACCGGGGATGTCAGACGGTTGCCATGCAAACACGTCGACATTCGCCCATAGGAAAGCAACGAGCGCGCTTTACTATTTAGGGTCAAGCGTGGCACTGATGGTGAAGGTACCACCAGTGCCGTCCTCCTTGCGGCCACTTTCTTGGTCTCTGGTGAAGCTGTCTTTGCCTTTTTACACTTGCCGGTGGAGCTCGATGGTGCGTCCTCGACGGTAGCGCAGCACTCCGAAGAGGTGTGCTTGCCGGAGCGGGCATCAGAGCTCTTGCCGGACTTGGTCTTCTTCTTCCCCCCGGGAGCTTCAACGGCAAGTGGCTTGCGTTCTGCTGCGGCTGCTGCTTCCCGGTAGATCTTGTCGGTGCAGATAAGGGATTCCTTCTTGTCACCAGGGACAGAAATGACACTTATGGGACCGGGCATCTTCAGTACATTGTATGCATAGTGAGAGGCTGCCATGAACTTGGCGAGTGCCGGACGGCCAAGTATTCCATTGTAGGGTAATGGAAAATCGGCAACGTCAAAAGTGATCCTCTCAGTCCTGAAGTTTAGCTCGCTGCCGAATGTTGCCGGCAACGTCATCTTCCCCTTCGGCTTGCTCCTTCCTGGATTGATTCCTTGGAATGTGCCAGTCTCTTCGAGTTCGTTGTCGGGGATCTGTAGCTTCTGGAGTACCGCTGAGGAGATCAGATTCAAGCCGGCCCCACCATCAACCAGCATCTTTGTGACCTTGAGGTTGCGGATAGTTGGTGAAACCAACATCGGCAAGCATCCGACCGCGGTTATGCGATCAGGGTGATCCTCAACATCAAAGATGATAGGCGTGCTGGACCACTTCAGAGGTTTGCGTGACTCAGCGATGGTTCTGCTGAATTAACTTCCGCACCTTTGTTTGAGTGGCGATGCGAAGTATAGAGAAGCACCGCCGTCAACGCACAAAACCTCTGTGGCTTTCTGAAACTCCTGCTCGTCGGCCTCATCATCATCCATATCCTCATCTTCGTCTTCATCTTCATCCTTGTCGCGGCCGCGGGGAGGTCTGTCTCCTTGCCGCTGCTTGGCCTTGCCGCGGCGTCCTCCCCGGCCGGGGCGCTTCTTGCAGGATCCACCAGTACCTTCAAGGGCCTTCTCCTTGTTGCGTCGCTCATACTCAGCTTTCTGCAGTTCAACAAGCTGCTCAACTTTCTTGCAGGTCTGGAGATCATGGCCCTTGGTGCGGTGAATCTTGCAGTACTGCTTGCCAGAGCCGTCTTGCTTGTCGGCGGCCACCACAGCCTCGCCGGAGTTACCATCTTTGGCCTTCTCGGTGCCACCTCCATTGCCGGACTGCTCGACAACTAGCACATCTTTAGCTTTCCTCTTCCTGTTGTTCCGCCGCCGGTTTTTCCTTGACGGGCCGGCCTCCTCCCTGTCAGATCCTCCTGCTGCTATATTTTCTCCCGGGAGTTTCCTCCCTTCCTCAGCACGTGCACACTTGTGGGCCAGAGCATATAGCTCGCTGACATCTCTGATCTTGCACATCGCCATCTCCTCCCTCATCCTGCGATTACGCACATTCGATGGAGCAGCGATAACGCGGCGCGGGTGGATGTGCGGGATATTACGCTGCACTTGGCTGAATCTCTGAATGTACTTGCGCAGGGGCTCTCCCTCCTTCTGGGCGAGCAGATGAAGATCGCTCTCTTGGCCATACGGCTTGTGGCCGCCTATGAAGGCGCCGACAAACTGATGGCACAGATCTGCCCACGAAGAGATGGAGTTGTCCGGCAAGTGCATGAGCGAGATCTAACGTTGGGCTTGAGCACCGCCGAAGTAGTTAGCAAGGATCTTGTCGTCGCGCTGACAGCCTGCACGCAATGGTGTAGATCCGAGGAACTCCGACAGATGTAGCCTGCCATCGTGCTTCTCGGGTACATCGGCTTGAAGTTCTTTGTCTTTGGGCCTTTGGACTTGCCGCAGCTCACGAGTGAGCAGGGCAACCTACGCGTATGGCAAGTCGTGCGGTTCCCGGCGCATGCATATCAGCATGGGCCCAGCGCTGTCGGTGACGCCGCACTTCTCTTCGACTTTCGTCGTGTGCGAGCATCTTCTTGTTGTCGTTCTTGAAGAACTTGGCGATGATCACGGCGAGCTCGCGGATCGATGACGCTGTGGAGTCGATGTCAAGGTTGACCGGCGAAGTCGGCGATCTTGGCCTTCGGGTGGGGAGTGCGGTGGTTGCACCCCACGGTCTTGTCGTCACCGGCTCGCGCATAGGCGTCTTGCCGCTGCCCGATGTGCTCGGTTGCGGGAGTGTCGCCGTTAAGCGGCCGATGAGGCTCGAATGGTGGCCCTCAATCGTCGATCTTATGCGGCTGGAGGGTAATCTAAAGCGATTGGGCTCGGCCAGCGCATTACTCGAGTCTTGGGTGGCGGCGGTGAACGGCGTGAGGAGCGAGATATGCTCGCACTTCTAACAATGTTAGAAGGAGCAACATCTCGTCCAGGCGACCGTGCCGCGCTCGTGCCAGCATGTTGACGTGCATGCTCATCTTGAGCGTCCCGAGATCCACCAGCTTGTCCTTGACCCAACGAACGTATGGTACTGCAAGCACCATGACATTGTCGGTCCCGCGCCTCCTGAGACGGGCGCGGTGCGTGTACGGACGCCGAGGTCTGTGCAGCCTTGTCCTTGGACCTGGCAGCATCGTGAGCTCCCTCGTCGGCACCCATTCCTCCGCCAGCGTCTACTCCACCACCCGCTTGCTCCGGTGGCGGTGGTATCGACGCAGACGGTCCAGCCACCTCCGAAGCCTTCTTCTTCGGTGGCATGTCGATGAAGATGATGATGTAGCACGCGCAAACACCGGATCAGGTTCACACGACCTCGACGCCCCCTACCTGGCGCGCCAAAGATGTCGTGGGGAACGAACACCTATGGGGCAGGGCCCCTTCTCGGTCCGGCAGGGAGTGGAGGATCGCACGAAGAGCGGATCGAGGCGAAGCACGCGAGCGATTTACCCAGCTTCGGAGCTCTCCGGAGAGATAACACTCCTACTGCTGCTTTGTGGTTGTATTGTGTTCTTGCTCTAGAGCATGAGCGTTCTGTAGTTTCGAATGAGTCGAACCCCTTCTACATTGCGCATGGGCCTCCTTTTATAGGTTCAAGGGGTCACCGACAGGTGGCAACACATGCAGGGGTAAAAGTGTAAAAGTTGTGGTTGGTACAACTGCTTTCTGATCGCCCTACCTAACTCGACGGCGGGGACAAGAGCATTTAATGCCCGTCCGCGTCGCCCAAACAGTGCAGAAAAGCGACCATTAGGGGTGCCACCGTTCGCCACGATGGCCTTCTCGTCATCTCCACTTGCCACCTCGCACCGCTTGGCTGCACAGCTTCCCGCCACGTGCGCTGGAGCAGTCTGCGGCGACACGTCGACGGATCTGTTGGGCGTGGACCGAGTGGTGGCCGCGCTGACAAGCGCCTTGCCGCGGTTGTTGTCTTGTCGCGCCCGGGAGCTTGTCGTTCGCCGGGTCTTGCCGGGATGCGCGGCGCGTCGCGGCAAGTTTCTTGAAATGCCTTGGTTGGCCTTCCCGGCAAGCTCCTCTTGCCGGGGCCTTGTCCTTCCCGGCAAGCTCCTCTTGCCGGGGTCTTGTCTTCTTAGTTAAAACACTTTGTTCTTGAATGGCTTGAATAGGAACTACGGAGGATCTTGGCGGGTGCCCGGCAAGCCTTGCCGTGGGACGCTGCGACTGCCCGTGCACAAGTTCAGGATACTAAGGTACCCCTACTTTAGTACACCGACAACCTACATCTGAGTGGATATGTATGTCTAGATCTTTCCCAAACACACAGTGCTTGCCAAAAAGAGAAAATATAAAAGGAAGGGTGAAGATCAGCATGACTCTTGCATAAAGGTATAAAGTGAAAATAAAATATAGGCCATTTGTGGAGGGAAGCAGAGGTTGTCATGCGCTTTTTGGTTGGATGCAAGAAATGTTAATGCAATGGAACATCACTTTATATTGCTGCTTGTGATAGAGAACTTTATTATGCAGTCCGTCGCTTTTATTTCTTCCCCATCACAAGTTCATAAAGCTTATTTTCCTCACACTAAAATATCATACATATTTAGAGAGCAATTTTCATTGCTTACACCGATGACAACTTACGTGAAGGATCTTACTCAATCCATAGGTAGATATAGTGGACTCTCATGGCAAAACTGGGTTAAGGGTTTTGGATGCACAAGTAGTATCTCTACTTAGTGCGGATTTTTTTGGATAGCGTAGGATGAAAAGCAAGCTCAACATGTTGGAGGATCCATGACAATATAACTTCTATTCGAATATAAGGTAAAATAAAACATTATGTTGTCTTCCTTGCCCAACATCAACTCATTAGCATATAATATTTTAATGAGTGCTCACAATCATAAAGGATGTCCAAGATAGTGTATTTATATGTGAAACCTCTCTTTCTTTATTACTTCCTATTAATTGCAACAATGACCAATACTATGTTTGTCAACCTTCAATAAATTTCATGCGACATACTTCTTATATGTGAATTCATCACTCTCCATAAGATTATTATATAATCCCTTTTTATTTCTTTTATTCTTTTTCTGTTCAAAGATGAAATCAAGAAAGCAAAGCCCTCAACTCAAAACTAATCTTTATTATCTAACTCTCATACTCGATTACATAGATAGATCACGAAGCAAAACTTAAAGACTAGATCATACTAAAACTTTTATTCTACTAGATCAAGATTTAACCAAAAGGATCAAACTAAGATAAACGATAAAGATAAATATGTGATTGTGATACAATACCGGTGCACCTCCCCCAATCTTGGCACAAGCCAAGAGGAATGCCCATACCCATGTAGTCAAGTCTCCTTCTTCGGAGGTGGTGATGATGATGTTGATGATGTGGGAGGCTTGTCCTCCGTCTTCCAAGGCATAGGCTCACCATCGTAAAAAAGATGAATGAGTCTCTGGAATCCTCAATTTGGCACCCAAACTCATCCTCTTAAATCTGTATTCATACTCACAATTTTGGTTTTGCGGGTCATTGATCTGGGCTTGGAGATGCTCAATTTTCTCATGAAGATTGAAGATGGCCTCTCCAATACTATTGTTGTCCATCTTGTGATGACGTGAATTTCATAAATATGTAGTGGTTGGCGTTGAGTCTGTGTTCCACCATCCCTTGACACTTGAAGACCTCCGGCTCCACTGCTTCGAGCCTCGCATCCACGCTTCTGGCCCTCCTTGACCCTTGAACATCCCGGATGTGAAGCACACCCTCATGCATCTCCATAGTTTGAGGGTGTTTCATCACCTCCAAAAGGTAGGGGTTGATGACCTGCTCATAAAGCTTGTCCTTGGGGGCGCTTGGAGACTTCATGGCGATCTAGATCTGTTAGAAAAATAGCTCGAAACAAGAATAAAGGATATTGTCGTAATACGGTGGTCAAAACCTTTGGGAGATTATGTAATGATTTTTTTACCGTGCAAAACAAGTATTCTGGGAGAAAACAAACAATTGTATAGCAAGACAAGGTCACCTCCATTGAATTCCGCTTTTGTATTGGTTTGTCATGCCATCTTTTAGAAATTTCTTTAAACAATTTGGAATTTTCATAAGCTTGGGTTCTCCATTCATCAAGTGAGCTAATGTCAAATAACCTCTTCTCACCGGCAAGTTTGAAATCATAGTTGACTTCCTTAATTGCCCAATAAGCTTTATGTTTTAATTCAAGAGGTAGGTGACATGCTTTTCCATAAACCATTTTATATGGAGACATATCCATAAGATTTTTTAAGCAGTTCTATAAGCCTATAATGCATCATCCAGTTTCTTAGACCAATTCTTCATAGATCTATTATCAGTCTTTTGCAAGATTAATTTTAATTCTCTATTACTTAATTCTACTTGACCACTAGACTGAGGATGATATGGAGATGCAATTCTATGATTAACATCATACTTAGCAAGCAATTTACGAAAAGCACCATCAATAAAGTGTGAACCACCATCAGTCATTAAATATCTAGGGACTCCAAACCTGAGGAAAATAACTTCTTTAAGCATTTTAATAGAAGTGTTTTGATCAATACTACTAGTTGGAATAGCTTCTACCCACTTAGTAACATAATCAACAGCAACCAAAATATGAGTATACCCATTAGAGGAAAGAAAAGGTCCCATATAATCAAATCCCCAAACATCAAATGGTTCAATAAAAAGTGAATAATTCATAGGCATTTCCTGACTTCTACTAATGTTACCAATTCTTTGACATTCATCACAAGATAAGACAAACTTACGAGCATCCTTGAAAAGAGTAGGCCAATAAAAACCAGATTGTAGTACCTTGTGTGCAGTTCTATCTCCAGCATGGTGTCCTCCGTAAGCTTCGGAGTGGCACTTGCATAGGATTTGTTCCTGTTCATGCTCAGGTACACAACGTCAAATAACACCATATACTCCTTGTTTATTAAGGTGTGGGTCATCACAAAAGTAGTGTCTTAAATCATAGAAAAACTTTTTATTTTGTTGGTATGTGAAACTAGGTGGTACAAATTTAGCAACAATATAATTAGCATAGTTTACATACCAAGGAGTACTACGAGAAGCATTTATAACAGCTAATTGTTCATCAGGAAAGCTATCACAAATAGGTAGTGGGTCATCAAGAATATTTTCTAACTTAGACAAGTTGTGTGCTACGGGGTTCTCAGCTCCTTTCCTATCAGTAATATGTAAATCAAATTCTTGTCTCAAGAGAACCCACCTAATGAGTCTAGGTTTAGCATCCTTCTTTTCCATAAGGTACTTAATAGCAACATGATTAGTGTGAACAATTACTTTGCAACCAACAATGTAAGATCTGAATTTATCACAAGCAAACACAGCTGCTAAGAATTCTTTTTCAGTGGTAGCATAACTTCTATGGGCACTATCTAGAGTTTCACTAGCATAATGGATAACATTTGATTTATTATCAACTCTTTGTCCTAGAACAACACCAATGGCATAGTCACTAGCATCACACATAATTTCAAATGGTAGGTTCCAATCAGAAGGTTGAACAATAGGTGCAGAGATTATGGCTTTCTTAAGTACTTCAAAGGGTTCTAAACAATCATCATCAAAAATGAATGGAACATCCTTTTGCAAAAGATTAGTAAGAGGCCAAGAAATTTTAGAGAAGTATTTAACAAATCTTCTATAGAAACCAGCATGACCAAGGAAACTTCTTATACCTTTCATATCTTTAGGACACAACATTTTTTCGATTGCATCAACTTTAGTTTTATCAACTTTAATACCTTGTTCAAAGATTTTATGACCCAAGAAAATACTTTCATTAACCATAAAGTGGCACTTCTCCCAATTCATGACAAGATTAGTTTATTCACATCTCTGCAAAACTCGATCAAGGTTGCTTAAGCAATCATCAAGAGAAGTTCCATAAATGAAAAAATTATCCATGAAAATCTCAACAATAATTTCACAAATGTTACAGAATATAGCGGGCATACATATTTGAAAGGTAGCAGGTGCATTGCATAAACCAAAAGGCATACGTCTATAAGCAAAAGTACTGAAAGGGCCTGTAAAATTAGTTTTTTGTTGATCCTCTTGTGATAGAGATATTTGGGAAAAACCAGAGTATCCATCTAGAAAGCAAAAATGTGTATGTTTTGATAATCTTTCTAGCATTTGATCTAAGAAAGGTAGAGGATATTGATCCTTCCTAGTAGGTTTGTTTAATTTTCTAAAATCAATTACCATTCTATACCCTGTGATAATTCTTTGTGGAATAAGTTCATTTTTATCATGAGAAACAATAGTAATACCTCCCTTCTTAGGGACACAATGAACATGACCTACCCATCTACTATCAGCAATAGGATAGATTATACATGCTTCTAGAAGCTTTAATATTTCATTTCTTACCACTTATTTCATCTTAGGATTTAACCATCGTTGGTGATCAACAACTGGTTTAGCACCAGGTTCCATATTAATTTTATGCTGACATAGAGTGGGACTAATTCCCTTAAGATCATCAAGAGTATATCCAATAGCGACACGGTGCTTCCTCGGAGTTTTCAATAATCTCTTCTCTTCATGCTCTGAAAGGTTAGCACTAATAATAACAAGATATATCTTCTTTTCATCAAGATAAGCATATTTCAAAGTATCAGGTAATTGTATAAGCTCAAACACAGGATCACTCTTGGGTGGAAGAGGATCTCCAAGGGTCTCAACAGGTAAATTGTGTTTCAAAACAAGCATTTGTTCGAAGAATATCTCATCTATCTCATTTCTTTCTTTCATATGCAGATCATTTTCATGGTCTAGCAAATATTGTTCTAACGGATCAGTAGGAGGCACGACAATAGAAGCAAGACCAATAATTTCATCCTTACTAGGTAATTCTTTATCACAAGGTTGTCTATCAAATTTGGAGAAATTAAACTCACTAGACACATCACCAGAACTTACACTACCATTTTCTTTCTCACAATCTATATTAGCATTCACCGTATTCAAGAAAGGTCTACAAAATATAATGGGACAAAAATCATCTTGTGGGGAACTAAGAACTAGAAATTAGTAGGGTATTTTATTTTCCCACACAAGACTTCAACATCTCTAACAATCCCAAGTGGTGTAATAGTATCCCTATTCGCGAGTTTAATAGTAACATAAATATCTTCTATCAGCAGGTGCAATATCATTCATAATTTCTTGATATAAAGTAAACGGGATAGCATTCACACTAGAACCCAAATCACATAATCCATGATAACAATGATCTCCTATTTTAACAGAGAGAACATGCATGCCAACAACAGGTCCATGTTTATCTTCTTCATCGGGTTTGGCAATATTTTCAACCAAGAGATCTTTAACCATAGAAAAATTAGTTTCAAATTTAATTTGTTCACAGGGCGTAGGTTTTCTTGTATAACTCTTACGAACCAACGCTAAAGCTTTAGCTTGTTCTTTTATCCTAACAGGAAAAGGTGGTTTCTCAATATAAGCCATAGGAATAACTAGATCAACATTTTAAGTAGCAGTTTCTTCTCTAGCTTCAACGGGTTCCACTATTTTAACTTCACTGGGAGGGTGATATTTAAACCACATCTCCTTAGGGAGATCAACATGAGTAGCAAATGATTCACAGAAAGAAGCTACTATCTTAGAGTCAAGTCCATATTTAGTGCTAAAATTATGAAAAGCACCGGTATCCATAAAAGTTTTAACACATAAAAATTCAAGCTTTATACTTGACTCATTACGTTCGTCGAGTTCCCAATCTTCATAGTTGTGTTTAATTCTTTCCAAAAATATCCCATCGGAATTCAATAGTTTTCTTCATAAAAGAACCAGTACAAGAAGTATCGAGCATGGATTGATCATTACGAGAAAGCCGAGAATAAAAATTCTAATAATCATTTCTCTTGAGAGCTCATGATTGGGGAATGAATATAACATTTACTTAAGCCTCCCCCAAGCTTGAGAGATACTTTCCCCTTCATGAAGCCAAAAATTGTATATATAATTCCGATCACGATGAACCAGATGCATAGGATAAAACTTCTGATGGAATTCCAGTTTCAATCGATTGTAATTCCAAGCCCCAATATCATCACATAGCCTATACCATGTCAATGCCTTTACCTCAAAGATAATAGGAAGACCTTCTTCTTGCCTTCATCTCAGGGTAAACCTGCAAGCTTAAATAATCCATAAACTTCATCCACATAAATTAGATGCATATCAAGATGTAGTGTTCCATCTCCTGCATAAGGATTAGCTAACAGTTACTCTATCATACCCGAAGGAATTTCGTCATAAATATTTTCAGTAGGTGCAGTAGGTTCAGGAGAAACTCTTTGTTCTTCCGTTCGAGGTGAAGATTGATACGTCCATTTTGCATCATGCTTTTATATCAATATTTATTGCATTATGGGTTGTTATTACACATTATATCTCAATAATTATGGCTATTATCTCTTATTTTACAAGGTTTACCATGAAGAGGGGGAATGCAGGCAGCTGGAATTCTGGCTGGAAACGGAGCAAACATTGGAAACCTATTTTGCACTGCTCCAAAAATCCTGAAACTCCACGGAAGTTATTTTTGGAATTAATAAGAACTATTGAGCGAAGAAACTACCATAGGGGGCCCACACCCAGGCCAGGAGGGTGGGGGGCGCGCCAACCCCTACTAGGCGCGCCCCCTGTCTCCTGGGCCCCCTGGTGGCCCTCCGGTGCCCATCTTCTGCTATATGAAGGGTTTTACACTGGAAAAAATCAGAGGCAAGCTTACGGGAGAAACTCTGCCGCCACGAGGCGGAACCTTGGCGGAACCAATCTAGGGCTCCGGCAGAGCTGTTCTGCCGGGGAAACTTCCCTCAAAACCCTAGTTCATCTCTTGTAACCAATCTTGTATCAAAACCCTAGTTCATCTCTTGTAACCAATCTTGTATCAAAACCCTAGTTCATCTCTTGTAACCCTAGTTCATCTCTTGTAACCAATCTTGTGTCAAAACCAGCACCATCTCCTCTCAAAACCCTAGTTCATCTCTTGTAACCAATCTTGTATCAAAACCACAAATTGGTACGTGTGGGTTGCTAGTAGTGTTGATTACTCCTTGTAGTTGATGTTAATTGGTTTACTTGGTGGAAGATCATAGATCCTTAATGCATAATATTACTCCTCTTATTATGAACATGAATATGCTTTGTGAGTAGTTACGTTTGTTCCTGAGGACATGGGTGAAGTCTTGCTATTAGTAGTCATGTGAATTTGGTATTCGTTCGACATTTTGATGAGATGTATGTTGTCTTTCCTCTAGTGGTGTTATGTGAACGTAGACTACATGACACTTCACCATTATTTGGGCCTAGAGGAAGGCATTGGGAAGTAATAAGAAGATGATGGGTTGCCAGAGTGACAGAAGCTTAAACCCTAGTTTATGCGTTGCTTCGTAAGGGGCTGATTTGGATCCATATGTCTAATGTTGTGGTTAGGTTTACCTTAATACTTCTTTTGTAGTTGCAGATGCTTGCAATAGGGGTTAATAATAAGTGAGATGCTTGTCCAAGTAAGGGCAGTACCCAAGCACCGGTCCACCCACATATCAAATTATCAAAGTACCGAACGCGAATCATATGAGCGTGATGAAAACTAGCTTGACGATAATTCCCATGTGTCCTCGGGAGCTCTTTTCTCATTATAAGAAGGTGTCCGGGCTTGTCCTTTGATACAAAAAGGATTGGGACACCTTGCTGCACTTTATTTACTTTCATTGCTTGTTACTCCTTACAATTTAACTTATCACAAAACTATCTGTTACCTACAATTTCAGTGCTTGCAGAGAAAACCTTACTGAAAACCGCTTGTCATTTCCTTTTGCTCCTCGTTGGGTTCGACACTCTTACTTATCAAAAGGACTACGATAGATCCCCTTTACTTGTGGGTCATCAAGACTCTTTTCTGGTGCCATTGCCGGGGAGTGAAGCGCCTTTGGTGAGTGGAACTTGGTATGGAAACATTTATATAGTGTGCTGAAATTTTCTGTCACTTGTTATTATGGAAACTAATCCTTTGAGGGGCTTGTTCGGGGTATCTTCAACCCGACCAGAAGAGCAAAGAGTTGCTCCCCAACCTACTGAACCTACTGAAAATATCTACTTTGAGATTCCTTCGGGTATGATAGAGAAACTGCTAGCTAATCCCTTTGCAGGAGATGGAACATTGCATCCCTATTTACACCTTATCTTTGTGGATGAAGTTTGTGGATTATTTAAGCTTGCAGGTATTCCCGATGATGTTGTCAAAAGGAAGGTCTTCCCTTTATCTTTGAAGGGATATGCATTGACATGGTATAAGCTATGTGATGATACAGGATCTTGGAATAATAAACAACTGAAGTTGGAATTTCACCAGAAGTTCTATCCTATGCATCTTGTTCATCGTGATCGTAATTACATATATAATTTCTGGCCTCGCGAAGGAGAAATCATCTCTCAATCTTGGGGGAGGCTTAAATCAATGTTATATTCATGCCCCAATCATGAGCTCTCCAAAGAAATGATTATTCAAAAAAAATTATGCTCGGCTTTCTTCCAATGATCGCAACATGCTCGATACTTCCTATGCTGGTTCTTATATGTTGAAGACTATTGAATTCAAATGGGATTTATTGGAAAGAATTAAACACAACTCTGAAGATTGGGGTTCCGACGATGGTAAGGAGTCAGGTATGACACCTAAGTTTGATTGTGTTAAATCTTTTATGGATACCGATGCTTTCTGTGGATTTAGCGCTAAATATGGACTTGACTCTGAGATAGTTGCTTCTTTCTGTGAATCTTTTGCTACTCAGGTTGATCTCCCTAAGGAGAAGTGGTTTAAATATAATCCTCCCATTGAAGTAAAAGTATTTGCACCTATTACAGTTGAAGAAAAGATTGTCACTTATAGTGATCCTATTGTTCCTACTACTTATGTTGAGAAACCTCCTTTTCCTGTTAGGATAAAGGATCATGCTAAGACTTCAACTGTTGTTCGTAAGAGTAATACTAGGACTTATACACCTCCTGAGCAAATCAAAGTTGAACCTAGTATTGCTATGGTTAAAGATCTCTTGGATGATGATTTAGATGGGCATGTTATTTATTTCTGTGGTGAGACTGCTAATATTGTTAAACCAGATGCTAAGATTCATAGACCTATTGTAGGCATGCCTGTTATTTCTATTAAAATAGGAGATCATTGTTATCATGGCTTATGTGATATGGGTGCTAGTGCTAGTGCAATACCCTATGATTTATATAAAGAAATTATGCATGATATTGCACCCTCTGAAATAGAAGATATTTGATGTTACCATCAAGCTTGCTAATAGGGACACCATTAAACCAGTTGGGATTGTTAGAGATGTTGAAGTCTTGTGTGGGAAGGTTAAATATCCTGCTGATTTTCTTGTTCTTGGTTCCCCACAAGATGACTTTTGTCCCATTATTTTTGGTAGACCCTTCTTGAATACTGTTAATGCTAGGATTGATTGTGAAAAGGATACTGTTACAATTGGCTTAGAGGATGTGTCTCATGAGTTTAATTTTGCTAAGTTTCATAGACAACCTCGTGATAGAGAATCACCTAGTAAGGATGAGATTATTGGTCTTGCTTCTATTGCCGTGCCTCCTACTGATCTGTTAGAACAATATTTGCTAGACCATGAAAATGATATGTTTCTGAAGGAAAGAAGGGAAATAGATGAAGTGTTCCTTCAATAGGAACCTATTATGAAACACAACCTACCCGTTGAAATTCTAGGGGATCCCCCTCCACCCAAGGGTGATCCCGTGTTTGAACTCAAACCATTACCTGATAATCTTAAGTATGCTTATCTTGATGAAAAGAAAATATATCCTGTTATTATTAGTGCTAACCTTTCAGAGCAAGAAGAAGAAAGATTATTGAAAACTCTAAAGAAGCACCATGTTGCTATCGGATATACTCTGGATGATCTTAAGGGCATTAGTCCCACGTTATGCCAGCACAAAATTAATTTGGAGGACGATGCCAAACTAGTTAAAGATCCTCAACGACGATTGAATCCTAAGATGAAAGAAGTGGTAAGAAAGGAGATACTAAAACTCCTTGAGGCAGGTATAATTTATCCCGTTGCTGATAGTGATTGGGTAAGCCCTGTCCATTGTGTTCCTAAAAAGGGAGGTATTCTGTCGTTCCTAATGATAAAGATGAATTGATCCCGCAAAGAATTATTACAGGTCATAGGATGGTAATTGATTTCCGTAAATTAAATAAAGCTACTAAGAAAGATCATTACCCTTTACCTTTTATCGATCAAATGCTAGAAAGACTATCCAAACACGCACATTTCTGCTTTCTAGATGGTTATTCGGTTTCTCTCAAATACGTGTCGTGAAGGATCAATCAAAACTACTTTTACTTTCCTTTCGGTACTTTTGCTTATAGACGTATGCCTTTTGGTTTATGTAATGCACCTGCTACCTTTCAAAGATGCATGATGGCTATATTCTCTGACTTTCGTGAAAAGATCTGAGAGGTATTCATGGATGATTTCTCCGTTTATGGATCCTCTTTTGATGATTGCTTGAGCAGCCTTGATTGAGTTTTGTAGAGATGCGAAGACACTAGTCTTGTCTTGAATTGGGAAAAGTGCCACTTTATGGTTAATGAAGGCATTGTCTTGGGGCATAAGATTTCTGAGAGAGGTATTGAAGTTGATAAAGCTAAAGTTGATGCTATTGAAAAGATGCCATGTCCCAAGGACATAAAAGGTATAAGAAGTTTCCTTGGTCATGCCGGTTTTTAGGGGAGGTTCATTAAGGACTTTTCTAAAATATCTAGGCCTCTGACTAATTTATTGCAAAAAGATATTCCTTTTGTCTTGGATGACGATTGTGTATAAGCATTTGAAATACTTAAGAAAGCTTTGGTCACTGCACCTATTGTTCAGCCACCTGATTGGAATTTACCCTTTGAAATTATGTGTGATGCTAGTGATTATGTTGTAGGTGTTGTTCTAGGGCAAAGAGTTGATAAGAAATTGAATATTATCCAGTATGCTAGTAAGACTCTTGATCTTGCCCGAGAAATTATCGACTCTTGAAAAAGAGTTCTTAGCAGTTGTGTTTGCATGTGATAAGTTTAGACCTTATATTGTTGATTCCAAAGTTACTATTCACACTGATCATGCTGCTATTAAATATCTTATGGAAAAGAAAGATGCTAAGCCTAGACTCATTAGATGGGTTCTCTTGCTCCAAGAATTTGATTTGCATATTATTGATAGAAAGGGAGCTGAGAACCCCGTTGCAGACAACTTGTCTAGGTTAGAGAATGTTCTTGATGACCCACTGCCTATTGATGATAGTTTTCCTGACGAACAATTAGCGGTCATTAATGCTTCTCGTACTGCTCCTTGGTATGCTAATTATGCTAATTACATTGTTGCCAAATTTATACCACCTAGTTTCACATACCAGCAAAAGAAAAAGTTCTTTTATGATTTAAGACATTACTTCTGGGATGACCCACACCTTTATAAAGAAGGAGTAGATGGTGTTATTAGACGTTTTGTACCTGAGCATGAACATGAACAGATCCTACGCAAGTGTCACTCTGAATCAGATGGAGGACACCACGCTGGAGATAGAACTGAACATAAGGTATTGCAATCCGGTTTTTATTGGCCTACTCTTTTCAAAGATGCTCGTAAGTTTGTCTTATCTTGTGATGAATGTCAAAGATTTGCTAATATTAGTAGACGTCAAGAAATGCCTATGAACTATTCTCTTGTTATTGAACCGTTTGATGTTTGGGGCTTTAATTATATGGGACCTTTTCCTGCCTCTAATTGTTACACACATATTTTAGTTGCTGTTGATTACGTTACTAAGTGGGTAGAAGCTATTCCAACTAGTAGTGCTGATCATAACACTTCTATTAAAATGCTTAAAGAAGTTATTTTTCCGAGGTTTGGAGTCCCTAGATATCTTATAACTGATGGTGGTTCACATTTTATTCACGGTGCTTTCCATAAGATGCTTGCTAAGTATGATGTTAATCATAGAATCGCATCTCCTTATCACCCGCAATCTAGTGGTCAAGTAGAGTTGAGCAATAGAGAGCTCAAATTAATTTTACAAAAGACTGTGAATAGATCTAGAAAGAATTGGTCCAAGAAACTTGATGATGCATTATGGGCCTATGGAACTGCATACAAAAATCCTATGGGTATGTCTGAAGGAAATATGCCCTAGAGGCAATAATAAAGTTATTATTTATTTCCTCATATCATGATAAATGTTTATTATTCATGCTAGAATTGTATTAACCGGAAACATGATAAATGTGTGAATACATAGACAAAACTATAGTCACTAGTATGCCTCTACTTGACTAGCTCATTAATCAATGATGGTTATGTTTCCTAACCATAGACATGTGTTGTCATTTGATTAGTGGGATCACATCATTAGAAGAATGATGTGATTGACATGACCCATTCCGTTAGCCTAGCACTTGATCGTTTAGTATATTGCTATTGCTTTCTTCATGACATTAGTATATTGTTATCTTCTCCATCATCAATCATCATACAAGCATTTTTAACATGAATGCAACCAGGTGAAGGAAATATGCCCTAGAGGCAATAATAAAGTTATTATTTATTTCCTTATTTCATGATAAATGTTTATCATTCATGCTAAAATTGTATTAACCGGAAACATAATACATGTGTGAATGCATAGACAAACAATATGTCACTAGTATGCCTCTACTAGACTAGCTTGTTAATCAAAGATGGTTATGTTTCCTAACCATAAACAAAGAGTTGTTATTTGATTAACAAGGTCATATCATTAGTTGAATGATCTGATTGACATGACCCATTCCATTAGCTTAGCACACGATCGTTTAGTATGTTGCTACTGCTTTTATCCATGACATATACATGTTCCTATAACTATGAGATTATGCAACTCCGTTTACGGAGGAACACTTTGGTGCTACCAAGCGTCAGCAACGAATGGGTGATTATAAAGGAGTACTACAGGTGTCTCCAAAGGCGGATGTTGGGTTGGCGTATTTCGAGATTAGGTTTTGTCACTCCGATTGTCGGAGAGGTATCTCTGGGCCCTCTCGGTAATACACATCACTGAAGCCTTGCAAGCATTACAACTAATGAGTTAGCTGTGAGATGATGTATTACGAACGAGTAAAGAGACTTGCGATAGCGAGATTGAACTAGGTATTGGATACCGACGATCGAATCTCGGGCAAGTAACATACCGATGACAAAGGAACAACGTATGTTGTTATGCGGTCGACCGATAAAGATCTTCGTAGAATATGTAGGAGCCAATATGGGCATCCAGGTCCGCTATTGGTTATTGACCGGAGGCGTGTCTCGGTCATGTCTACATTGTTCTCGAACCGTAGGGTCCGCACGCTTAAGGTTTCGATGGCGGTTATATTATGAGTTTATGTATTTTGATGTACGAAGAAGTTGAGTCCGGATGTGATCACGGACATGACGAGGAGTCTCGAAATGGTCGAGACATAAAGATTGATATATTGGAAGCCTATATTTGGAGTTCGAATGGTTCGGGTGAAATCGGGATTTTCTAGGAACACCGGGTTACGGAACCCTCCCGGGGCTATTGGGCCTTAGTGGGCCATGAGGGAGAAGAGGAAGGGCGGCCAGGGCAGGGCGCGCCCCTCCCCTAGTCCAAATAGGACAAGAGAGGCGGCGCCCCCTTCCCTCTTCCTCCCCCAATCCTACTCCAACTAGGAAGGGGGAGTCCTACTCCGGTGGGAGTAGGACTCCTCCGCGCCTCCTCCAAGGGCGGCCGCACCCCCCTTGCTCCTTTATATACGGGGCAGGGGGCACCCTAGAACACACAAGTTGATCTACGGATCGATCCTTAGCCGTGTCGGTGCCCCCTCCACCATATTCCACCTCGGTCATATCGTCGCAAAGCTTAGGCGAAGCCTGCGCCGTAGAACATCAAGATCGCCACCACGCCGTCGTCTTGTGGAACTCTCCCTCGAGCTCTCTGGATTGGAGCCGAGGGCGTCATCGAGCTGTCGTGTGTCAAGAACTCGGGCGCGAGATGCGACGCCGGATCGGTCGGATCGCGAGGAGAACGTCGACTACTTCCTCTACGTTGTGATCGCTTCGCTTGGTCTCACAGTGCGTAGACAACACTCTCCCCTCTCGTTGCTATGCATCACCATGATCTTGCGTGTGCGTGGGAAAATTTTGAAATTACTCGTTCCCCAACGGTGGCATCCGAGCCTAGGTTTTTATGGTTTGATGTTTTGCACGAGTAGAACACAAGTGAGTTGTGGGCGATACAAGTCATACTTCCTACCAGCATGTCATACTTTGGTTCAGCGGTATTGTGAGATGAAGCGGCCCGGACCGACATTACGCGTACGCTTACGCGAGACTGGTTTCACCGCTACGAGCACTCGTTGCTTAAAGGTATTGGCGGGTGTCTGTCTCTCTCACTTTAGTTGAACCGAGTGTGGCTCGCCGGTCCTTGAGAAGGTTAAAAGCGGAGTCTATTTGACGAAATATCGTTGTGGTTTTGATCGTAGGTGAGATTGGTTCTTGCTTAAGCCCGTAGCAGCCACGTAAAATTTGCAACAACAAAGTAGAGGGCGTCTAACTTGTTTTTGCAGGGCATGTTGTGATGTGATATGGTCAAGATGTGATGCTATATTTTATTGTATGAGATGATCATGTTTTGTAACCGAAGTTATCGGCAATCGGCAGGAGCCATATGGTTGTCGCTTTATTGTATGAAATACAATGCCTGTAATGCTTTACTTTATCACTAAGCGGTAGCGATAGTCGTAGAAGCATAAGATTGGCGAGGCGACAACGATGCTACGATGGAGATCAAGGTGTCGCGCCGGTGGCGATGGTGATCATGATGGTGCTGCAGAGATGGAGATCACGAAGCACAAGGCGATGATGACCATATCATATCACTTATATTGATTTGCATGTGATGTTTATCTTTTATGCATCTTATCTTGCTTTGATTGGCGGTAGCATTATAAGATGATCTCTCACTAAATTATCAAGAAGTGTTCTCCACGAGTATGCACCGTTGCCAAAGTTCGTCGTGCCCGGACACCACGTGATGATCGGGTGTGATAAGCTCTCGTCCATCTACAGCGGGTGCAAGCCAGTTTTGCACACGCAGAATACTCGAGTTATACTTGGCGAGCCTAGCATATGCAGATATGGCCTCGGAACACGGAGACCGAAAGGTCGGCGTGAATCATATAGTAGATATGATCAACATAAGATGTTCACCATTGAAAACTACTCCATTTCACGTGATGATCGGTTATGGTTTAGTTGATTTGGATCACGTGATCACTTAGATGACTAGAGGATGTGCATCTAAGTGGGAGTTCTAAAGTAATATGATTAATTGAACTAAAATTTATCATGAACTTAGTACTGATAGTATCTTGCTTGTCTATGTTTGATTGTAGATAGATGGCTCGTCTTTGTTGTTCCGTTGAATTTTAATGTGTTCCTTGAGAAAGCAAAGTTGAAAGATGATGGTAGCAACTACACGGATTGGGTCCGTAACGAGGATTATCCTCATTGCCGCCTGAGAAGAGTTCGTCTGGATGCACCGCTAGGTGCAGACTCCGCCGATGCAACCGGCGGCGTTAAGAACGTCTGGCGAGCAAAGTGATGACTACTCTATAGTTCGATGTGCCATGCTTTACGGCTTAGAACCGGGACTTCAGCGACGTTTTGAACATCATGGAGCATATGAGATGTTCCAGAGTTGAAGTTGATATTCAACAGAATGCCCGGATTGAGAGATATGAAGTCTCCAATAAGTTCTATAGCTGCAAGATGACGGAGAATAGTTACGTCGGTGAGCACATACTCAAAATGTCGGGTATTACAATCACTTGACTCAAGCGGGAGTTAATCTTCCGGATGATTGTGTCATTGATGAAATTCTTCAATCACGCCACCAAGCTACAAAGGCTTCATGATGAACTATAATATGCAAGGGTTAGTAAAGACTATACCGAGCTCTTACAATGCTAAAGGCTGCGGAGGTAGAAATCAGAAGGAGCATCAAGTGTTGATGGTCAATAAGACCACTAGTTTCAAGAAGAAAGGCAAAGGGAAGAAGAAGGGAACTTCAAGAAGAACAGCAAGCAAGTTCTTTGCTCGGAGAAGAAACCCAAATCTGGACCTAAACACAGCCGAGTGCTTCTCTGCAAGCAAGCGGTAGTCCTTTGAAGCGGAACTGCCCCAAGTATTTGGCGGATAAGAAGGATGGCAAGGTGAACAAAGGTATATGTGATATACATGTTATTGATGTGTACCTTACTAGAGCTCGCATGATAGCACTGGTATTTGATCTTGGTTACATTGCTAATATTTGCAACTCGAAGCAGGGACTACGGATTAGCGAACAACGGCAAAGGGCGAGGTGACGATGCGGCGTGGGAAATGGTTCCAAAGTCGATGTGATCGCGGTCGGCACGCTACCTCTACATCTACCTTGGGATTAGTTTTAGACCTAAATAATTGTTATTTGGTGTATGCGTTGAGCATGAACATTATATCTGGATCTTGTTTGATGCGAGATGGTTATTCATTTAAATCGAGAGAATAATGGTTGTTCTATTTATATGAGTAATATCTTTTATGGTCATGCACCCTGAAGAGTGGTCTATTTTGATGAATCTCGATAGTAGTGATACACATATTCATAATGTTGAAGCCAAAAGATGCAAAGTTGATAATGATAGTGCAACTTATTTGTGTACTTGCCGTTTAGGTCATATCGGTATAAAGCGCATGAAGAAACTCCATCTTGATGGACTTTTGGAGTCACTTGATTATGAATCACTTGGCACTTCGAACCGTGCCTCATGGGCAAGATGACTAAAACCCGTTCTCGGTACTATGGAGAGAGCAACAGATTTGTTGGAAATCATACATCTGAGATGTATGTGGTCCGATGAATGTTGAGGCTCGTGGCGGATATCGTTATTTTCTCACCTTCACAGATGATTTAAGCAGATATGGGTATATCTACTTAATGAAACATAAGTCTGAAACATTTGAAAAGTTCAAAGAATTTGAGTGAAGTTGAAAATCATCGTAATAAGAAAATTAAGTTTCTACGATCGATCGTGGAGGTGAATATTTGAGTTCGAGTTTGGTCTACATTTGAAACAATGCGGAATAGTTTAGCAACTCACGCCACCGGAACACCACAACAGTAATGGTGTGTCGAGCGTCATGTCGCACTTTACTAGATATGGTGCGATCTATGATGTCTCTTCTGATTTACCGCTATCGTTTTGGGGTTATGCTCTAGAGGCGGCCGCATTCACCTGAATAGAACACCGTCAAAATCCGTTGAGGCGACACCTTATGAACTATGGTTTAGCAAGAAACCAAAGTTGTCGTTTCTTAAAGTTTGGGGATGCGATGCTTATGTGAAAAAGCTTCAACCGATAAGCTCGAACCCAAATCGAATGTGTCTTCATAGGATACCCAAAGGAGACAGTTGGGTACACCTTCTATCACAGATCGAAGGCAAGACATTTGTTGCTAAGAATGGATCCTTTCTAGAGAAGGAGTTTCTCTCGAAAGAAGTGAGTGGGAGGAAAGTAGAACTTGATGAGGTAATTGTACCTTCTCCCTTGCTTGAAAGTAGTTTGTCGCAGAAACCGGTTTCTGAGACATCTACACCAAATAGTGAGGAAGTTGATGATGTTGATCATGAAACTTGAGATCAAGTTACTCTGAGAACCTCGTAGATCAACGAGTAAGATCCGCACTGAGTGGTACGGTAATTCTGTTTTGGAAATCATGCTACTAGATCATGATGAACCTCGAACTATGAAGAAGCGATGGTGAGCCCAGATTCCATAAAATGGCTTGAAGCCATGAAATCGAGATGGGATCCATGTATGAAAACAAAGTATGGACTTTGGTTGACTTGCCGAGGGTAGGCAAGCAATAGAAAACAAGTGGATCTTCAAGAAGAAGAATGGCGACGACGGTAATGTTATTCTGTCTACAAAGCTCGACTTGTCGCAAAGGGTTTCGACAAGTTCAAGGGATTGACTACGATGAGACCTTCTCACCCGTAGCGATGCTTAAGTCTGTCGAATCATGTTAGCAATTGCCGCATTTTATGATTATGAAATTTGGCAAATGGATGTAAAGCGCATTCTGAATGGATTTACGGAAGAAGAGTTGTATATGATGCAACCGAAGGTTTTATCGATCCAAAGGGAGCTAACAAAGTGTGCAAGCTCCGGTGATCCATTTATGGACTGGTGCAAGCATCTCGGAGTTGGAATAAGCGCTTTGATAGTGTGATCAAAGCATTTGGGTTCATCTGAGACTTTTGGAGAAGCTGTATTTACAAGAAAGTGAGTGGGAGCTCTGTAGCATTTACGATATTATATGTAGATGACATATTCTTGATCGGAAATGATATAGAATTCTGAATAGCATAAAGGGATACTTGAATAAGAGTTTTTCAATGAAAGACCTCGGTGAAGCTGCTTACATATTGGGCATCAAAATCTATAGAGATAGATCAAGGCGCTTAATTGGACTTTCACAAAGCACATACCTTGACAAAATTTTGAAGAAGTTCAAAATGGATCAAGCAAAGAAAGGGTTCTTGCACGTGTTACAAGGTGTGAAGTTGAGTAAGACTCAATGCCCGACCACTGCAGAAGATAGAGAAAATGAAAGATGTTCCTATGCTTGACCATAGGCTCTATCATGTATGCAATCTTGTGTACGGACCGGATGTGTGCCTTGCTATAAGCTTAGCGGGGAGGTACCAAAGTAATCCGAGTGGATCATGGACGTGTCAAGAACATCTGAAATACGAAAAGGACTAAGGATATGTTTCTCGTATATGGAGGTGACAAAGAGCTCATAAATGGCAGTTACGTTGATGCAAGTTTTGACACCGATCCGGACGATTCTAAATCGCAGACCGGATCGTATTTACACTAAGCGGAGGAGCTGTCGGTTAGTGCGGTTCTAAACAAAGCGTCGTGGCGGGATCTACATGTGAAGCGGAGTACATAGCGACCGAAGCAGCTAATGAAGGAGTGCGGATGAAAGAGTTCATATCCGATCTAGGTGTCATACCTAGTGCATCGGGTCCAATGAAAATCTTCGTGACAATCTTTGGAGCAATTGCCTCGTGAAGGAATCCAGATTTCACAAGAGGACCAAGCACATCAAGAGACGCTTCAATTCCATCAGGGATCTAGTCCGGATGGGAGACATAGAGATTTGCAAGATACATACGGATCTGAATGTAGCGAGACCGTTGACTAAGCCTCTTCCACGAGCAAAACATGATCAACACCAAGACTCCATGGGTGTTAGAATCATTACTATGTAATCTAGATTATTGACTCTAGTGCAAGTGGGAGGATGAAGGAAATATGCCCTAGAGGCAATAATAAAGTTATTATTTATTTCCTTATTTCATGATAAATGTTTATCATTCATGCTAAAATTGTATTAACAGGAAACATAATACATGTGTGAATGCATAGACAAACAATATGTCACTAGTATGCCTCTACTAGACTAGCTTGTTAATCAAAGATGGTTATGTTTCCTAACCATAAACAAAGAGTTGTTATTTGATTAACAAGGTCATATCATTAGTTGAATGATCGATTGACATGACCCATTCCATTAGCTTAGCACACGATCGTTTAGTATGTTGCTCTGCTTTTATCCATGACATATACATGTTCCTATAACTATGAGATTATGCAACTCCGTTTACGGAGGAACACTTTGGGTGCTACCAAAGCGTCACAGCGTAATCGGGTGATTATAAAGGAGTACTACGGTGTCTCCAAAGGCGGATGTTGGGTTGGCGTATTTCAAGATTAGGTTTTGTCACTCCGATTGTCGGAGAGGTATCTCTGGGCTCTCGGTAATACACATCACTGAAGCCTTGCAAGCATTACAACTAATGAGTTAGCTGTGAGATGATGTATTACGGAACGAGTAAAGAGACTTGCGATAACGAGATTGAACTAGGTATTGGATACCGACGATCGAATCTCGGGCAAGTAACATACCGATGACAAAGGAACAACGTATGTTGTTATGCGGTCGACCGATAAAGATCTTCGTAGAATATGTAGGAGCCAATATGGGCATCCAGGTCCGCTATTGGTTATTGACCGGAGGCGTGTCTCGGTCATGTCTACATTGTTCTCGAACCGTAGGGTCCTTGCGCTTAAGGTTTCGATGGCGGTTATATTATGAGTTTATGTATTTTGATGTACCGAAGAAGTTGAGTCCGGATGTGATCAAGGACATGACGAGGAGTCTCGAAATGGTCGAGACATAAAGATTGATATATTGGAAGCCTATATTTGGAGTTCGAATGGTTAGGGTGAAATCGGGATTTCTTAGGAACAGGGATTCAGGAACCCTCCGGGGCTATTGGGCCTTAGTGGGCCATGAGGGAGAAGAGGAAGGGCCGGCGGGGCAGGGCGCGCCCCCCCCTAGTCCGAATAGGACAAGGAGAGGCGGCCCCTCCTCTTCCCTCCCCAATCCTACTCCAACTAGGAAGGGAGTCCTACTCGGTGGGAGTAGGACTCCTCGCCGCCTCCTCCAAGGGCGGCCGCACCCCTTGCTCCTTTATATCTGAGGCGGGGGCACCCTAGAACACACAAGTTGATCTACGGATCGATCCTTAGCCGTGTGCGGTGCCCCCTCCACCATATTCCACCTCGGTCATATCGTCGCATAAAGCTTAGGCGAAGCCTCGCGAGTAGAACATCAAGATCGTCACCACGCCGTCGTCTTGTGGAACTCTCCTCCCGAAGCTCTCTTGGATTGGAGCCGAGGGCGTCATCGAGCTGACGTGTGTCAAGAACTCGGGGCGCCGATGTAACGCCGGGATCGGTCGGATCGCGAGGAGAAGCGTCGACTACTTCCTCTACATTGTGATCGCTCCGCCCGGTCACAGTGCGTACGTAGACAACACTCTCCTCTCGTTGCTATGCATCACCATGATCTTGCGTGTGCGTAGGAATTTTTTTGAAATTACTACGTTCCCCAACACCAGGAGCATACATCATACAAATGCTTTAACAAAACATCAAGCATCCCATGATAAGCATAATGAAATAACTGCAGACGAAAACGATAAGAAACAACTGCAATTACACACACACAAGGCGCAAGCAAAGTCAACATGCAAGTTTGGGGCTCATGATAAGAGGTTGGCTTGCCTGGGGGTCGACAAATACTCCGGGAAGAAGTGAGAAACGACCGCGATTTTTTTTGCCGGAAACGGTTCTCTCTCGGAGGGGGATGTTTACGGACAAGGGCAAAATGGTCATTTTCACAGTGTCAAACCACAGTGAAAATGATCTCATCAGAACGGGCTTGACGAAACGAAAATGTGGGCATTGGATTTACCTCAATCGGAGTTACGAGTAAAAAGATACAGACGTTTAAAACTCAGGGACTGATCTGTAAAAATACTTCTACAAATAGGTCTCTGGTAGTTTTAAACCGAACACGTCTTTCTGAGAATACGTCTTCGATCAGGGAAAACGGCTTCGGCGTGGGCGCTTCCACTTGAATGACGTGGCGACGACTGGGTCAAAGGGCAGATGCGGGGCCGGGCTCCAGTGCCTCTGATAGGTGGGGCCGCGGGGCCCGCCTAGCCAGGTCAACGCCTCTTCCTGGCCGCTCCTTCTTCTCCCTGACGCACGCACACGGGCAGAGAATGGCCGCGCTCTGGCGACGAGCCCCGGCGACACGGGCCACCTCCGGCGAGGCTCCGGCCACCGGCGTGCTCACCACGGAGAGGCGCATCCGTTCCCCCACTCCATGGACTCCATAAACAAGGGGAGCGACGGCGACTTCGAGCATGGCGGACGGCGGGGAAAAGCTTCGGGCATCGGGCAAGCTAGGGGCTCCGGTGAGGGAATGAGGGGGCTGAGGCTACGGGGAGGCTCGCCGGACCTTGGGGGAGGCGCTGGTGGTGGAAGAAAAGTGAGGGGAGCGAGGCAGCGCCGGAATCGAGTACGGCCCGAGGCGGCGGCCATGGCGATGGGAAGAGGATGGGGAGCTCCTGGAGCTCAGTTGACTGGCTAGGGAGGTCTCTGGGAGGAAGGGGGAGCTGCTGGAGTGCTCGGACGAGGCGCGGACGGGCTTTTTATAGCCGAGGTAGGGGCACCCGAGCCGGGCACCGCCGAGCGCATCCGGCCACGGCTCTGCCGTGCTCAGCAGTCATGGGGAGGAGGGGGAAGACGACGAGGGGGAGAAGCGGACGAGCGCCAGAGGCTCAAGAATCGAGCAACGCTCGCGGACGAGAGGAGGAAGAAAACAGAAGAGAGGAAGAAGACGATGGCCACGGGCGCACTGCTCGACCCTTGGCACGGCTCGTTGGAGAAGCAAACGGAGGGGGGGCGGGGTCCAGGCGAATGGCGACGACGAGCGGGAGCTGCTGGAGATTAATGGTGAGGTCAGGGCCGGTCGGAGCAGCGCTACCGTCGAGAACAGTGGCTAGACCACCGTTTTGGCTGGCTGCACTCGTGGTTACCACTGGCATGGCGCGCTCTAGAGATTTTTCTGAGGTTAAATAATGTCTACCGCGTAGTCCTTCGAAGATGGATTGTTACTATGGTAAATAGACAGGCAGAGACAAAGGGAGTGGAGTAAACCAAGCTCCACAAGGTTTCTGTTGCAATCTTGGCAACGCTCTAGAGATAAAATCAGAGAGGTGAAATGGTAAACTTGATGTCTAGGAGTCTTAGCGTAGCAAGGACTACAGTCCTGGGAGTTTTGAGGTCATTAGGACACATATTTAGCATAGTTGCTTAACAACTGCTAAAATATGTCCAGAAATCAAATGATGATGAAGCACTCACTAGGGAGGTTGTATTGAGCTATAACTTCGCAAATCCTAATGATTTAGTCATAACTAGATGCTGTTAAAAAATCACACCAAATGGACTTGCCAAATTGGCACTTTCTTCACAAGCATCACTTTGGACTAGAAACTTGAGAAAATCCTAGGAAAATGTTGGCTAAATGAAATTAGCAAAACTCTTGTGTAGGTGGGTTATATGGATAGGAGAAGGCTTGGGATTATTTTCAGCCATAATGGAGCAAGATAAAATATACTTGCTTCACAAACTGGAAATTTGGACAGAGAACAAGAATTGCTCCTGTGCTCACATAGCTCAATGAAATGAGCTGAATATAGGTGAAGGCTAATGATTTAGGATACTTGAGAATATGGAAAAGTTTCATCCCATTTGGAAACTCTATGAAGGTACTTCCTTCACAAAGTGACAATCTAGTCAGAAACTTTGAAGAATTGCACAGGGAGCAAGGATGATTGGATTGAGCTCATATTTGGTATCCATGGGTTATTTATCAATATTAAACACCCTGCCAAATTGCAGCTCAAATGGAATTAGGAATAAAGCACTTCCTTTGCAAAATTTTAGAGAAGGCAAAAACTTGCATTGGATCATGTGCCCAATTTTTGAACTGGTAAACATGAGATAAAGATGGAACTAGTGATTATATGCAAGGACAATCTCCAAAATTTATGTGACAATTTTTCCTGCTATAAAAATAGTAGTTCCTTTAGAAAATGGTAGAATTGGAATATTGACATTAAATAGGAAAACGCAATTTTCCTTATTTAATTATGGCCAATATAATTGCCAGAGCTTGGATTAGGCATGTTTATCAACTCCACCAATTCACATGAATTTAGGATATGGCTAGATATGCCTTTTGGTTTTATTCCTCAGAAAGGCAAGAAAAGGAATAAATCATAATTCAAAAATATTGCATGGGACTTGGCAATATTTTTGCATATCCAAGGTTTAGAAGGATAGAAGGGTCTCTAGGAACAGATGGGATGATCAACAGATTAAGGAATATGATAGCCCCTTTGAAATCACAAAGGGCATATTCAAATCCCAAAAATTTGGAATTAGGGTTTGAGAGGGTTTCAGATGCTGCAACTGAGGTCTTGCCCACTGAAAAAGACATGAGCAAGTCTTGAAAGGTTGGAAATGACAAGAAATCTCAGAGTCGTCCAACAAACTCAGGAGAAAGATTTTGAAAAATGAGTTCCAGGAAGAAATAACAGCACAAAAATTGATAACCCAATTTTGGGGCTGTTACAGGCATGGGTAACCCAACCGTGTCATCTGCACGGCGCTTGGGGAATAGGCGAATTTTAAGGCGAGTAGGGAGGCGCATGACTTTTACTGCCTTTATAAAGGGATAAGGATTCACCTTTTTTCACCCACGCCTTCTCCTTCCTCTGCCCATCCATTCTCGAGCTCCAGCGCCCAAGCTCTCGCCTTCTCTGCCCAAAAAAGCACTCCAATCATGTCCAGATCCGGAGCAGGAGGCAAGTGGATGGCCTCCTCCATTAAGGGGAAGGACATCAAGAAGCTCCGGGAGGCCGGGTACTTGGCCCCGGAAATCACTCACCGTCTTCCGGCCAAGGGACAGATCGTCGGCACCCCGGAGCCCCAGGAGAGGATGGTGTTCCTCACACACTTTGTCCGCGGGCTGGGATTCCCTCTCCACCCATTCGTCCGCAGACTCATGTTCTACTACGGGCTGGACTTCCATGATCTGGCCCCCAATTCCATCCACAACATATCGGCATTTATTGTCGTGTGTGAGGCCTTCCTCTGCATCCCACCTCACTTCGGGCTATGGCTGAAAACCTTCAATGTGAAGCCGAAGGTGGTGAGCGGCCAACAAGCAGAGTGCAGAGGTGCCATGGTGGGCAAGATGCCCAATGTCACCTGGCCCAAAGGCTCCTTTGTGGAGACTGTTAAAGGATGGCAGTCGGGGTGGTTTTACATCACTGAGCCGCGCGGCACCAACTGGGCGGCGGCTCCCGCGTTCCGGTCAGGAGTCCCGATGCGGCTCGCCTCTTGGCAAGAGAAATGCCGGACCTGGTCTTCCTCGGACAAGCTGGCAGTGCTCCAGGCGCGTGTCCAGAACATGATAAGCAAGAGAATCAAGCTCGTCAACGTGATCCAGGTGATGCTTGTTCGCCGGATCCTTCTGTGTCAAAGCCGGACTTGCCATCTATGGGAGTTTGATCCGGCCAAGCACCAGACACTATGGAGCTCTTCGGCACGACGCATGAAGACATTTGGAAGGTGCTCTTCAAGGCCAACGAGACGCCACCGCCCATGAACGAGGATCGTGGGCATGACTTAAGTCACCCTGCTAATCCGGTAAGTTATTTCATGTTTTCAAGGTATGCCCTTTATTGGCACACCTGAGGAAGGCATCTTAGCCTCCCTATCAATTTTTCAGGACTGGACAGAGATGGCGGAACGGATTAACTGTCCGGCTCCGCTGCCTGAAGGCCCGGAAATCCCGCTTCTGATGAAGATGCTAGTTCCGATGCCTTATCAGGTGCCGGAGAAGAAGGCCAAGAAGAAGGCCAAGGGGACCCAAGGTGGTGACTGTCGCAAGGGCAGTTCGGACGCGACGTTTGAAGACGCCGAGGCTCATTCCTCCACCGCTGAAGACAACGCGGAAGAGGAGCGGGAAGAAGAAGAAATCCATTCCCACCCCCCTGCAGGGGGAGAAAGAAGAGGACGGCCTCCACGCATCTGGAGGACGAGGCATCCAAAAACGGGAAAGCTTCCCTTCCGGACAGCTCCACAGCGGCCACCGACAGTAGCTAGGAGTGGGAGCCCAAGGAGAAGCCCCGGTCCAAATCGTAAGTGTCCGGACGCGTTCATGTATTTAGCCTCTTTACTTCATCGTTTTAATGTGCTAAATTATGCATTTGTAGTCCTGCTCGATCCAACCTCGAGCGGTCCATATCTTTAGAGGATTCGCTGGATCCAGCGGCGATGGACATCAGGACCCTTCCATCGGCCACCTCTCCCCGAGACCTAGATGGCGCCGAGGCATCGTCCCGAAGGATCCCCGGCCCGTGAGAGAATCCGGAGGCAGTCAGGGAGGCACCAGAGGGTGAAGCCTCGGCCGCCGGACACATGGGGGAGCAAACCCCCATGGATACTAACGATGGGGGCCATATCCAACTTGGCCCCCAGCCGAATATAATTCTGGAGACCCATACGGCTCTGGAATCAGGCGAGCACCCCTTTTCGAAGAAAGGGGGCATGCCTATTCCGCCGGTGACCTCTGTCCATCCAGAGGCGCCGGACACTTTTCAAGAAGCCTGAGGCGCCTTCGAGTACGGTGATTGAGAGGTCCATCCGCAAAAGTGGGTGACCAAGAAGCTGCACTAGCCTTCTAACAGGCTTTGAGGTAAGTAACGTAATTGTATAAAAATAATGTCACAGTATAGACAGTAGCCCCTGATACTCTGTCCGGTGTTCGGAAAGAAAAGCCGAACAGAGGATCAAATAATTTTTTGCAGGAATCTAATCGAATATGTCTATGTGAATAAGCAGGCATCGCTGCTAGCTGCGACCTCTCGTACTGCGGAAGTCTCCGGACTAAAGCAGAATCTAGAGCGGGCCGAGGAAGAGCTTGGCCGCGTGAAGAAGCAGCTGGAGGACAGTCAAGGTATGCAGTAACCTTATATATATTCAGGAAGGATGAATGATTCGTGCTGACTAAAGTGTCATGAAATTTATTGGGGGCAACGACCGAAGTAGAGGCCCTCAAGAAGGCGCTGACCGAGGCCGAGGACAAAGTGGCCAAGGAGCGGGCCGCATGAGAAAAGCATGAGGCCCGGGTCAGTGAGGTCCAGCAAGAGCTCCAGGACGTCGTCAAGAAGTGTGAGCCCTTGGAGCGCGACCTTAAGGAGCAAGATTCCGAACTAGGCAAGGCCCGCCAGGGCGCAAACGATACCCGAGCCAAAGCCCAGGGCGCCCTCCAGGAAATCCAGGCGGCCAAGAAGATTGCGGTGGGCAAGGCTTTTATCATGCAGAGCAGATATGTGAAGGAAAGGATCCTTTTACTAACCCGGATCTGCCACGCAGCGTGTCAGAGGCTGCGGAATTCTATCAAGCCGAAGCGAGGAGCTCTACGGAAAAGTTGTTCTGGTCAAAATACCTTGGACCAGAACATCCAGTGCCCTTTAGCGATCAGCTGAAACAGCTAATCGAGATGCACAGAGCGGGCGAACTAGCCATGAAGGATTTGATAATCCGGCTATGGCCTACCGAAGCCATGCCCATCAGCTACTTCGAACTCGTGAAGAGGCTTGTCAGCGCCTGCCCTCAGCTTGAAGCCATCAAGCGGCCCGTCTGTATCGAAGGCGCGCAAATGGCCTTTGCCCGCACCAAGATGCATTGGGCAAAGATGGACGCCATGAAGCTGATGACCGAGGGACCGCCCGCGGGCAAGGAGCACCGCACACCCTAACTATAATTTGACAGTGTTCTTGAGGGATCCCACCTTGTGGCGGAGCAATGTGCTAAGGATATCATATTCCCATGAATACACTCATGTTATCCTGTCCAGTACTATAAAAAGATCCGTTATGTAATATAATGTCTATTATTTAAAATTTTACCTCCTGTGCGACCGTTGTGTTAAATTGAGAGTTGGCCAGTCGTCGGCTTCTGCCCCCACGTAGGTAGAACGGGGGTGTTCGAGATAAATCTGAACACTCTTTATCCAAGGTTTTGGTCCTTCAAGGAGGTGTTTAGCACAACGAACCATGCAATCAGACTATGCGGCTTTATTACTCTCACTTAGCCATAGGAGTTTGACAAGAAAAATTTAGGCGCAGCCCCTGGTGGTCGAAAGTCCGAACCTGGGGCGCTATACATGCCTGGTCGGATAAAAACCGATTCATTGCATAATGTGGAAAAAAATCGCTAAAGATTTGTATCCTTTCGAACAGCTGACCGGCTCTCGCCGCATTATGACAGACAGTTTTCGGCTTTCTCTTCTGAGGTGCTCATCCGAAAGAACCGGGACACAATCGCAGTAGTTCTCCCTTTACTACCCTAGCCGATATAGCGGAACGTAAGGTAGTAAGCACAGGAGCCGGGCAACCCAACTATTGACAAAAGACATGATTCGGAGCCGATGCATATAATGCTCTATGTTCGGGGTGCCGAACTGTACTGTAAAAGTGTTCGAACTTTATTGCCGTGTTGCGGGGTATGATGAAGCCCATGGAGAATTAAGGCGTACTAGAGTGTACGGGCGCAATTGATAAGAATATAAAGGAAAGGAAAAAAATCAAATAATAAGTTGACGCCGTAAACATTGAGCCGCAAATTATTTTCCATTGTAATTTGATTAATACGTCAAGGCATATTTGTACAAGTGATGCGATAAGAAAATAGGGCTCTTTGACATGCCATCACCAAGGGTGAGCTGCGTGCGGGTTTTTGAAACAAGTATAACGATCGTTAGCAGAGACCACCTGGGGGTTCCCTTGTACGTCAAAGCTTCTTGCCTTCTTGGTGTATCCGTCCCTTGATAGGTCCAATGATCAGGTTATCAGAAAAAGGCTCGGAAAGAGAAAAACCTGAAAGAAAAAGAAAAGGTAAAGGTATGAGGGTCCAGGAGCGGTTGAGCTGCATTACGGACCGCAGTCTAGCTGTACCTCCGTCCATGCCCATGGTATTTTAAGTGTGTAGTTATGTACACGCGGCACAAGTGTCGCCGCTTGATCGGGACTGGGACGGAGGCCGAATTGCTAGTGAAGCTCTGGACGAGCTAGATTGTCCTGCTACAGAGTAGTTCGGACTCTCTTGACGGTGTCTGAGAGCTTTACTGCCGAATTGAAGTTCTGCCTAAAAAGGCTACTCTGTATTGCTGCTGCAAGGGCAGCGGTGTGCTCCTCAGTACGGAGGGAGCATTCTATGTTTTGGTTGACCGTTATGACACCGCATGGTCCAGGCATCTTGAGCTTGAGGTAGGCGTAGTGCGGCACCGCATTCAATTGAGTGAATGCGGTTCATCCGAGCAGTGCATGATAGCCGCTGCGGAAGGGGATGATATCGAAGATCAATTCTTCGCTTCGGAAATTGTCCGGGGATCCGAAGACCACTTCCAGTGTGATTGAGCCCGTACAGCAGGCCTCTACACCTGGTATGACACCTTTAAAGGTGGTTTTTGTGGGCTTGATCCTTGAGGGGTCGATGCCCATTTTGCGCACTGTATCCTGATAGAGCAGGTTCAGACTGCTGCCACCATCCATGAGGACTTGCGTAAGGTGGAATCCCTCAATGATTGGGTCAAGGACCAGTGCGGCTGAACTACCATGACGGATACTGGTCAGATGATCCCTGCGATCAAAAGTGATCGGGCAGGATGACCATGGATTGAACATTGGGGCGACTGGCTCTATCGCGTAGACGTCCCTGAGTGCGCGCTTGCTCTCCCTCTTGGGGATATGGGTAGAGTATATCATGTTCACCATTTTGACTTGGGGGGGGGGGATTTCTTATGTCCCCCTGTGTTCGGTGGCCGGGGTTCCTCGTCATCGTCCTTGCTTTGCGACCCCATCTCCTTGTTCTCGGCATTTAACTTGTCGGCCTGTTTAAAAACCCAACAATCTCTATTGATATATGATTTGCTGGTTTATCAGGAGTGTCGTGGATTTGGCATGGTTGATCTAGTATGCGGTCCAAATTGGACGGGCCCGGATTATTTCTTTTGTACGGCTTCTTCCGCTGACTGGATTTAGAGCCACTGAATCCGGCATTGACCGCTGTGTCTTTGGTGTTATCGCCATTGTTTTGACGCTTATGTCTGTTGCGTCGGGGCTTGCCGTTGCTGCTTCTGGCTTCGGAAGTTCCAAGTTCACCTGTGTTGTTATTGCTACGTGCTAGCTAACTGTCTTCGCCCGCACAAAAGCGGGTCATGAGTGCCGTGAGGGCCGCCATGGAGTTCAACTTTTCTTGGCCGAGGTGTCGGGCGAGCCATTCATCACGAATGCTATGTTTAAAGGTCTCTAGGGCTTCGGCATCCGGATAGTCCATGATCTAATTATTTTTAGTTAAGAACCTAGTCCAGAATTTCCTGGCTGACTCTCCGGGCTGTTGAACTATGTGACTTAAGTCGTCAGCATCCGGAGGTTGGACGTGTGTGCCTTGAAAGTTGTCGAGGAAGGCATCCTCCAAATCCTCCCAGCTGCCAATGGAGTTTTCGGGCAAACTGTTCAACCAGTACCTGGCTGTTCCCTTGAGTTTGAGCGGGAGGTATTTGATGGCGTGAAGATCATCACCGCGGGTCATGTGAATATGGAGAAGAAAATCCTCAATCCATACCGTGGGGTCTGTTGAGCCATCATATGATTCGATGTTCACGGGTTTAAACCCTTCTAGGAATTCATGTTCCATTACTTCGTCAGTGAAGCAAAGGGGCTGTGCGGCACCTCTATATCGGGCCAAGTCGTGACGTAGCTCGGATGGAGGTCGTCTGCGGTTTTCAGCCCGGACATGGTTATGTTTGTCATGTTCAGCCGGATGGCCATTGTCGCGCATCGGGGCACGCCCCCGCGATCCCTAGATTGATCTTGTCTGACCTGCTCTGTTTTCCAAGTCATGCCGCAGGTCATGTGTGTATCCCCGAGCTGTTGTATTTCCGTTTCTACGGTGAGGTAGTGCGGGCTGGTGTTCGGCTCGAGGTGCCGCTTTATCTCGGCCACGTGGTGGCCGGTTAGCTGCATTATGCCTTGGTAGGATGGGCTCTGTTGCTTCGTCATCGAACTGTGGTAACAGTTTGCGCTTCGGGTAGCTTTTGGTTGGGCGCTCAAGGCCATATTCCTCGGCTACCAGGATATCAGTCCGTCTTTCATTGACCAGATCTTGATCAGCTTGAAGCTGTTGTTGCTTCTTTTCCAGGCTCCTTGCAGTGGCAATTAGCCGACGCTTAAAGCGTTGCTATTCGGCGGGCTCCTCAGGCACGATAAAATCTTTGTCGCCGAGGCTCACCTCGTCCTCGGAGAGCGGAAGGTAGTCACTACTTTCCGAGTCTTCATTCATGGTCTACTCGTCGGGGATGACTCGCCCATCCTCCCATTCCTCCTGTTTGGAGGTTGGCTCAACGGGGTCTTCGTTGTCTTCGGCGTCGTCCGGAGTGTTGTTTTCTCCTGTGACGGTGTTGCTGTTTTTACTACAGTGTGGCTTAGAGCGGCGCCGCTAACGTCGGCACTTTGGCTATATCTCAGGAGGTTTATCCTCGACTGGATTTTCATTGTCGCCATTGTTTTCCTTGGGTGTATCCACCATGTATATGTCGTACGAGGAGGTGGCTGTCCAACGCCCTATAGGTGGTGGTTCCTGCTCCACTCCGGCATCGTCGTCCATACCGTCGATGTTGTCGGAGTCGTAATCAAGCATGTCGGTTAAATCGTCCACAGTGTCCATAAAGTGGGTGGTGGGTGGGAAACGAAGTTCTTCGTCGCCTGCTTCCCATTCGAGTCGGACATAGTTCGGCCTAGGGTCCTCTCACAAGGAGAGGGATTTCAATGAGTTTAACACATCACCTAGAGGTGAGTGCTGGAAGATGTCCGCGGAGCTGAACTCCAAGATCGGCGCCCAATCAGGTTCGATGGACGCGAATGCACACGGTCCGGAATCTATGGCCGGAGACGAGTCCGAGGTTCCAGTGACACAAGCCCAGCTCGATGTTGGGTCTGTGTGGGGATTGAGCGTCACTGATTCTATGGCTTCCGTGGCGGGGTTAAGCTCCCCATCTTCGGACGACGAGGTCCGCTCTGGATCTAGGGCCAGAGCGGTTACAGGCGTTATCTCCTGAGCGCATCCAGATGACAGATTTAGGTCATGTTCATCATGGTGGCAGGGGACAGCCGTCATGGGCTCGAATCCGTCGAAGATCAAGTCTCCATGGATATCGGCCACAAAATTCAGGCTTCCGAATCTGACCTGATGTCTAGGGGCGTAGCTATCGATCTGCTCTAGATGGCCAAGCGAGTTGGCCCACAGTGCAAAGCCGCCGTATAGAAGATCTGTCCGGGGAGGAAGATCTCCCCCTAGACTGCGTTGTTGTAGATGATTGATGGAGCCATCAAGCCTTCTAGTGACGACACAACGGAACTCTCAATCAAAGCACCAATGTCGGTGTCAAAATCGGCGGATCTCGGGTATGGGGTCCTGAGCTATGACTCTAAGGCTAATGGTAACAGGAGGTGGGGGACACAATGTTTACCCAGGTTCGGGCCCTCTCTATGGAGGTAATACCCTACTTCCTGCTTGATTGATCTTGATGAATATGAGTATTACAAGAGTTGATCTACCACGAGATCGTAATGGATAAACCCTAGAAGCCTAGCCTATGAGATTATGATTGTTGTTTTCTCTACGGACTAAACCCTCCGGTTTATATAGACACCGGAGGGGGCTAGGGTTACACAAAGTCGGTTACAGAGAAAAGAAATCTACATATCCAAATCGCCAAGCTTGCCTTCCATGAAAATGAGAGTCCCATTCGGACAAGGGAAGAAGTCTTATGTCTTGTATCTTCATAGCCCAAAAGTCTGGCCCATGTATATAGTCCGGCTGTCCGAGGACCCCTTAATCCAGGACTCCCTCAATGGCCACCAAGACCGGCATGTATTTCGGCCAAGAGTTGTTGTCCTTCTTCTTCGGAGATACACCTTTGGAGTACTCCGGTGGTACTTTTCTTGTACAGTTCCCCCTCATGGACTTTGTAAGCCTTCGAGCGTCGAACAATGTGACGGGCTTCCGTCTGATCATCAGGGAGCTCGTTCCTAGTAAGGTAGGCAAGGAAAGGTTTGGTCTATGGGGCGATTACAGCCATGATTTCATGGGCTGATGGTGTTATCTCGGTACCCGAACCCCCGATGATATCAGAGCTGTGTTTGGGATCTGGGGGTATAGTCGGCTCTGGAACAATGTTGCCGCTACAATCCTGCCACACTACTGATGGCTTGAAGTGCCTCTCCATGAATGTGTTAGGTGGGACGGGGTCGCGCTTAGCGCCCATGCGGGCAAGTATGCCCGCAGCTTGATTACTCTCTCAAGCCACATGATGAAACTCGAGCCCTTCAGACCGAGCTGAAATTTTGAGTACGTCGTTACGATAAGCCGGCATCTTTGAATCTTTTGCGTCGAAGTCTCCATTTATCTGAGATATTGCGAGGTTTGAATCCCAGCGCACTTCAAGGCATTGTATGCCCATGGAGACGGCCATCCGGAGACCGTGCAATAAGGCCTCGTATTCGGATGCATTCTTAGAGTCTATGTACAGTATTTGGAGCACATAGCGGATTGTGTTTCCTATAGGGGATGTCAAGACAACACCAGTCCCTAATCCGGCTAACATCTCAGAGCCATCGAAGTGCATCACCCAGCTGGAATGTGTGTCATATTCTTTAGGGATTTCGGCCTCTGTCCATTCGGCAATGAAGTCGGCCAACACCTGAGATTTAATAGCTCAGCGTGGCTTGTAATTTATTTCAAATTGTAAGAGCTCACTGGCCCATTTGGAAATCCGGTCGGTGGCGTCCCGATTGTTTATAATATCGTAAAGTGGTACTTCAGAAGCCACCGTGATGGAGCACTCTTGAAAGTAGTGTCACAGCTTGCGGGATGCCATAAAGACCGCATATGCTATATTTTGATGATGAGGGTATCGGTATTTACATGGTGTAAGGACTGTTGATACATAATATACTTGTTTTTGAAGTGGGAATTTATGTCCCTCCTCATCTCGTTCGACGAACGAGCACCGTGCTCACCACCTGGTGAGTTGCAAATATGTAGAGAAGCATCGGTTCACCTATGTTTGGAGCGGCCAGGATTGGGTTACTCGCTAACATAACCTTTATTTCTTCCAATCCGGCTGTGGCAGCATCTGTCCACACGAAGTGGTCAGTGCGGTGTAGCAGGCGATATAATGGCAGGCCTTTTCCCCTAGTCTGGAGATAAAACGGCTTAAAGCTGCCACGCACCCAGCTAATTTTTGGACCTATTTGAGGTCTGTTGGTGTTGCCAACTATGACAGGGCTTGGATTTTAGCGGGATTTGCCTCGAGTCCTCTATTGGAGACGATGAACCCCAACAGCTTTCCGGCTGGAACGCCAAAAACGCATTTTTCTAGATTGAGCCGTATGTCATATGCTCGAAGGTTGTCGAATGTAAGGCGTAAGTCATCCACCAATGAGTCGACACATTTGGTTTTGTTACTACGTCATCTACGTATGCCTCCACAGCTTTGCCGATCTGTTTTTCCAGGCATGTTTGAATCATGCATTGGTAGGTTGCACCGGCGTTCTTGAGCCCAAAAGGCATAGTGTTGAAGTAGAACGTCCCATACGGAGTGATGAATGTCGTTGCGGCTTGGTCGGATTCTTTCATCATAATTTGATGATATCTGGAGTATGCATCGAGGAAGCACAAGGAATCATGACATGTGGTTGCGTCAATAATCTGGTCGATTTGAGGTAGTGGGAAGGGGTCCTTAGGGAAAGCCTTATTAAGGTCTTTGAAGTCGACACACAGGCGCCAGGATTTATCCTTCTTAGGTACCATGACCAGGTTTGCTAGCCAGTCCAGATGTTTGATTTCTCTGATAAACCTGGCTTTGAGTAGCTTGGCTAGCTCCTCCCCCATAGCCTATCATTTGGGTTCAGAGAATTAGTGCAGAGTTTGTTTGACTGGTTTGTACCCTTTCAGTATGTTGAGACTATGCTCGGCCAATCTTCGTGGGATACCTAGCATATCCGAAGGGTGCCAGGCAAAAATGTCCCAGTTCTCGCGCAGGAATGCGCGTAGTGCGGCGTCCACCCTCGGATCCAGTTGTGCCCCAATGGAAGTTGTTTTATTGGGATCCGTCGGGTGGACCTGAAATTTGACTATTTCATCTGCCGGCTTGAAAGAAGTAGATTTGGATCTCTTATCGAGGATTACATCGTCCTATCTACTATGGAACGTAGAGTGGTTAGTTCCTCGGCCACGAGGGCCTCGGATAATGCCTCACGGGCCAGATAGGTGGTTTTGTTTTCGGCGAAGAGTGCTATGTCCGGATCACTGGCGATAGTGATAATTCCATTGGGCCCGGGCATTTTGAGCTTCATATACCCGTAATGGGGTATGGCTTGGAAGGACGTGAATGCGTCTCGCCCTAGCAAAGCACGATACCCACTACTGAAGGGCACCACATGGAAGAGTAACTCCTCGGACCTGTAGTTCTCCGGCGTGCCGAATACCATGTTGATTTTAATTTTCCCCGAGCATCTGGCTTCTCAACTGGGGATAATGCCGCGAAAGGTTATGTTACTTTTCTCAATGCGACTCCTGTCCATTTGCATTTTATTGAGCATGTCCTCGTAAATGAGGTTCAGTCTGCTGCCGCTGTCCATGAGCACTTCAGTGAGTCGGAAGCCGTCTACGATTGGGTTTAGGACCAAAGCGGCTGGTGCCCGGATAGAGCGGGCTCTAGGTTCGTCATCGGTGTTGAAAGTGATCACCGTGTCATTCCAAGGATTTACTGCTGCCACGTGGTAGACTTTGTCGAGGTCGTGGAGCGCCCTCTTACGCTGATTATTCGAAGAAAAGGTCTCGAAGACTGTGAATACTTCGGGATCATTGTCCTCCAAAGAGTAATTATCTGGAGTGTTGTTAGTGAGGAGACCCTCACCGCTCTTGGCCACCTGCCGGAGTATCCAACATGCTCGAAGGCTATGCGTTGGTTCGTTGTCCGGCAACATGTGAATTTTGCAAGGTTTGTCGAGCCATTCCTCGAGGACAGTTTTATGCCCCGTAACGGGTTTAATTTTCTTGTCCATGGGATGATGATTGGGTGCTCCGCGGGGGTGCATCTGCCCGTCCGGGGGATGTCCTAGAGGCCTGTGGTTCCCAGTGGGCTATCTGGGTTTTCCAAGCGCTTTACTTTGAGAAGTACTTCTGTATTGTGTGTGCCAAATCGGCAAAGTGCAGTACGTGATGGCGGCTGAGGGCATTAAGGCGGCCCTCATCCGTCCAATTCTTGTAGAACACCGAGATCGCGTCGTCGTCACAGCAGTCTATGATCTTGTTTTTAACAAGTAGGAATCTAGCCCAAAAGTGGTGGACTATTTCTTGAGGCTACTGTCGCACATACATTAAGTCGCCAGTGTCCCGCGGGCCGGAGTTGCTGGGGGAATATTGCTTGTGGTGGGTGGGCGGGCTCAAATCCGAACCCTGACCCACTGAGAAGTCCGGATTCTAAAGAATTTCCGAAGTTACAGGCCTGGGCTCCGGAGCATCCGGTTCGTTTTTAGGCTCAACTCCTGATTCCGTGTTTGGAGGACAAGAAGTGTCTCCCAAAAGACGGGAGTCCGGTTCTCCGAGCTCGGAAACCCGAACATACTTTGTTCTCAACGTAGGAGATAAGTCATTGTCAGCTTGCTCCTCCATGATTACCATATGATGGGTGATCGGTGGCGATCTGATTTCTCTCTGATCGGGTTTAAGCCCAATCCGATCATAGTCGGTTGCGACCCCCAGGGCGGCGATGCGATCTACCAGTTCATTTAAGGCCAATATATCCGCCGGATCCACCTTGTCGGAGTATTCAGGGCCGACGCGGAGGCGATTTTTGGCGATGAGTTGGGCTGCTTCTGGCTTAACGGCCGAGCGAGCGCCCATGATGAAGCTGCCTAGTCGGAGAGTTTTCCCTAAAGCTAGGGCTTCTCCGGAAGTGATACTGTCTTTGATGACAAGGCGAGCCATCAATCCTTCTATCGACGACACAGAGGAACTCTCAATGAAAGCACCAATGTCGGTGTCAAAACTGGCAGATCTCAGGTAGGGGGTCCCGAACTGTGTGTCTAAGGATGCAGGTAACAAGGAGGCAGGGGACACGATGTTTACCCAGGTTCGGGCCCTCTTAATGGAGGTAATACCCTACTTCCTGCTTGATTGACTTTGATGAGTATAGGGGTTACAATAGTTGATCTACCTCGAGATCGTAATGGCTAAACCCTAGATGTCTAGCCTGTATGATCATGATTGCCTCTATGGACTAAACCCTCCGGTTTATATAGGCACCTGATGAGGACATTAATACCATTGTTACACCCACAACCCCTGCTGCTATACATACTGGACCAATTACTAGAGCTCGCGCACGCCAACTAAATTATCAGGTACTTTCGTTTCTTGGTAATGATTCTAATGTTCATGAGAATATGATGCTGCCTAAATTGGATACATTTGTTTTGCTTACAAATGAAGGGCCTAGCTTGGAGAAGGATAAACATTGGAGCAAGAACAAGCATGGAGATGATGGCAGGCGTAAGGGGAACAAGAACGGAGTTACAAGTGATGATTTCAGGACTTTGAAGCCACCATAATGAGTGCATGAAGCCTTGGACAAAATATACAAGATGCCACTTCATAAATTTCGTCCAGAGGCTATTCTAGATGCTGCGTCACCTTATTATTGGGCCAGGCCCATGTAATTTCGAAATACATAAGTATAGGCTATTTTTAGAGTCCGTATGTGTGGGGAAACAAGAGATAGGGTTAGTTTCGGACCCCTCCATCAAGGGCTACGAAATTCACCCCCTCTTCCTCCATATATACAGCCCTTAGGGCACCGTTTAGACTTTTGGTTTTGTTTAGATTAAAAGTTCGCCATAGCTGCAACTTCGCGTACTTCGTTTGTGTTCAACGACCAGACAAAGGCGTCACAGAACCCCACCTTGACCAATAAAGCTTTCATCTTATATTCGCAATATCCAGATTGCAATCTCAGTTTCTTGCTTGTTCTTCGTTTGCTCGCAGAAGCAGACCCTCGTGGTCGTTGATCGTGCTCGGCGTGGTCAATAACCTCTCGGAGTTGGTTTAGCGATTGCTAAAGGCGCGACGCCCTCGCGACTTCGTAGTCGGATCGTCAAATTCGACTTCCACCAAAGCGAAATCCACCATCTCATCGAAGACGGGACACCTTTGCCTCTATCAAGTGGTATCAGATTTCCGTGTTGCTCGGTGAGATTTTCTGCTTTTCGTAGTTTAGATCGAGTCTGTTCTTCATACCTATAGTCCACGAAAAAGCCACAAAAAAATTTAGGGTTAGTTCATCCTATCCGAACCACCGAGCCTTTGCATAATCTTTTTCGTATTTGCATTGTTGAATTTGCGGTTGCATCGTCGTGTCTAGTTGCTGGTCTTAGCGTCTAGTCTTTTAGAGTTTCGAGTTCTGGTCATAAGTTGTCACGTCGCCGCTGCCATATACCACCACCATATATTCACCGCCAATCCGAATCCATATACGCCACCACATATCCGCCGCCATCACGCCCATCCGAGTCCACGCAACATATATCCGCCACCATCCGAAGTTCCACCAGATTCATCTCCGCCACCATCCGAAGTTCCACTAGATTCATCTCCGCCACCAGTCCGAAGTTCCACAGATTCATCTCCGCCACCAGTCCGCGCCCCACCGGTTTCATCTCCGCCACCGGTCCTCGTCCGAGTCCGAGAATTGTTGCATTGTTCTCGATTTACGGATCACGCGATACTCGAGTCGTGACAGAGAAGGACTCCGAACTTCCGAGCCATCGGTAGAAGAAAAATAGTTCCATTTAAAAAAACTAAGTCGGAAAATTCTGGCTAGGCAGTTTTAGACCATTTGTAGACTTTTTCGAAAACAATTGTTGCGGAGCAAAAAAAAGAGGAAAAAGTGCAAAAAAAGTGAAAAAAAAGAGAAAAAGAAATTCGGAGTGTGCTCCTCCCTTGATTACGTGCCGCGCCGTGATTTTGTTAGTGTTCTAGGCTCGCGTCTCTAGCACGGTCTAGCCTAGGACCAGCCAAGATCTGCGTCGTTGAGCGTTTATTCAACTTTGCATCTCTCGAATTGATTATTCTTGACCCTTTTGCTACCATATTATAAGCCTTCCCAGCTCCACATACATCTCGTCGTGCGTTTGACTCTCCCCGCAATCGCTCTATCCAAGCTTTTGAGAGTTTTGATTACAACGGTTGCCGATCACCGCTTTCTTCTTTGGGTAAGAACTGGTAAGAATTTGAGATTTGCTTGACGGATTTGTGACACCCACCACCACCTCTTGTTAGTAGTCAGAGGATCATATTCTTGTGTGTTTCTATTCTGCTAACCATGGCAGGATCACAAGCCGACGAGACCGGTTGGGAGAACTGACGAACAAATAGCTACATGATAAATTTCAGCAAATGATGAGTGGACAGGTGCAAGATGTGTTAAACAGATTTGACGAGGCCATGGAGAAGATAGATGGCATTGAGAAGGCGTTTGAAACAAAGCTTGATAGCAAGTTTGATGAATTGCTCGCGTTTTCCACAACCACCGCCGGCTGCACCTATCGCACCTCTGCAAGAACGACAACAACTACGCCCTTCCGAATCAAGTATGGACGAGCTCAGCGTGTTCCTATTGAGCCAGACAAAATTCTGGTGCCGCTGCTACTGCTGTTGGTGCTTCTTTGGCTCCTGCTCCTGCTGCTGCTTTGGTACCGAGGAGGATGATTATGTGGGAGATTACGAGGATGAGGTTGATCAACATCGAACTACGTGCAACCGCCAAACACCACAACCACCGGGTTGTCCACATGCAAATAATGCCAATGTTAGGGCTCCCCTCAGTGCGAGATCATGACCATCTCCCTAAACTGAAATTGAATATTCCACCATTTGAGGGTAGATATGTTCCCGATATATATCTTACTTGGGAGTTAGAAACTGAACAACGATTTACATGTTTACAATATCCCGAGGAGAGACGTGTTCTGCTGCTATTTGTGCTTTCACTAGCTTTGCATGTGTTTGGTGGTGCGAACATTGTAGATTATATCCTGTTCCAGCTACTTGGGCTGCTTTGAAAACTGCTATGCGTACTCGTTGGGTTCCACCATATTATCAACGTGAATTACTTCAAAAATTGCAGCGCTTAAGACAAGGAAAAAATTCAGTAGAAGAATATTATCAGGATTTACAAACTGGGTTGATTAGATGTGGTATTGTTGAGGAGAATGAAGCTATGCTTGCACGTTTTCTGGGTGGATTAAATAGAGATATTCAGACCATTCTAAACTATAAGGATTATAATAATATCACTCGTTTTTCCATCTTGCTTGTAAAGCTGAACGTGAAGTGCAGGATCGACAGGCATTGGCGCGCACTAACTTTTCTGCAGGACGACCTTCATCATGGACACCACGTGCATCATCTACTTCCACCGCACCATCACCTCCTTGGTGCCACCTCCAACCGTGATACAAGAAAGCGAGCACAACCACCACTATCGCCAAGAGCACACTGCCGGGCCTGCATAGAGCTCTTCTTCTTCCATGGCGTCAACAGGCACACAAGTGATATTATTTGTCGTCGTTGTAAGGGAAGAGGACATTTTTGAGAGATTGCAAATCTCAGCGTGTGATGATTGCTCTTGAGGATGGTGGGTATGAGTCCGCTAGTGACTATGATGAGGAGACTTTGGCTCTTATTACACATGAGGAACACGGTGGAGATGATTCGATCATGAGACACAATACATGGCTGTGAAGATCTTTGGTGGTATGAATGTTTAGTTGCTCAACGTGTTTGAGTGTGCAGGTTACACAAGCTGAGCAAAATCAGAGGCATAATTTGTTTCATACAAAGGAGTTGTGAAGGAACATTCTATTCAGCGTCATCATAGATGGAGGGAGCTGCAACAACTTGGCTAGCATGGAGATGGTGGAGAAGCTATCTCTCACCACAAGACCACATCCACATCCTTACTACATCCAATGGTTCAACAACAGCGGCAAGGTTAAGGTAACACGTCTTTGTTCGTGTGCATTTTAGTATCTCTACATATGCTGATTATGTTGATTGTGATGTGGTACCTATGCAAACATGTTCCTTATTACTTGGTAGACCATGGCAATTTGATAAAAATTCTGTACACCATGGTAGAAACAATCAAGTATACTCTTGTTCATAAGGATAACAATATTACTTTGCTTCCTATGACTCTGAGTCCATTTTGAAAGATGATATTAATAGAGCTAATAAAGCAAAACAGAGAAAAATAAGAGTGAAAATCAGATTGTGGCAAAAGAATTTGAGCAACACATGAAGCCTAATAATAAACCATCTACTGTTGCTTCGAAATTAAATTGAAAAGTGCATGTTTACTTGCCACCAAATCTGATATTGATGAGCTAGATTTTAGCAAATCTGTTTGCTATGCTTTTGTGTGCAAAGAGGCATTATTTTCATTTGAGGACGTGCCTTCCTCTTTGCCCCCGCTGTCACTAACATTTTGCAGAGTTTGTCGACGTCTTTCCACAAGACGTGCCACCGGATTACCACCTATTCGAGGGATTGAGCATCAAATTGACTTAATTCGGTGCATCATTACCCAACCGTGCACCATACCGTACCAATCCAGAGGAGACGAAGGAGATTATGCGTCAAATCAGGAGCTGCTCGACAAAGGTTATATACGCGAATCCCTTAGTCCTTGTCTGTTCCTATTATTCTAGTGCGAAAAAGGATGGTACGTCACGTATGTGTGTTGATTGTAGAGGCATTAATAATATTACTATTCGTTATCGTCACCCTATTCCTAGGCTAGATGATATGCTTGATGAATTGAGTGGCTCTACAATATTCTCCAAAGTTGATTTGCGTAGTGGATACCATCAAATTCGTATGAAATTGGGAGATGAATGGAAAACAGCATTTAAAACTAAGTTTGGATTATATGAGTGGTTAGTCATGCCTTTTGGGTTAACTAATGCACCTAGTACTTTCATGAGATTAATGAACGAAGTTTTACGTGCTTTCATTGGACGATTTGTGGTAGTCTATTTTGATGATATACTGATTTATAGCAAATCTTTGGAAGAACATTTGGAACATTTACGTGCTGTTTTTAATGCTCTACGTGATGCACGTTTGTTTGGTAACCTTGGGAAGTGCACCTTTTGCACCGACCGAGTGTCTTTTCTTGGCTATGTTGTTACTCCATAGGGAATTGAAGTTGATAAAGCCAAGATTGAAGCTATTGAGAGTTGGCCGCAGCCCAAAACGGTCACACAAGTGAGGAGTTTTCTTGGCCTCGCTGGATTCTATAGGCGTTTTGTGAGAGATTTCAGCACCATTGCTGCACCTCTCAATGAGCTTACAAAGAAGGATGTGCCTTTTGTTTGGGGTATCGCACAGGAAGAAGCCTTCACGGTGTTGAAAGATAAGTTGACACATGCTCCTTTACTCCAACTTGATTTTAATAAGACTTTTGAGCTTGAATGTGATGCTAGTGGAATTGGATTAGGAGGTGTGTTATTACAAGATGGCAAACCTATTGCATACTTTTCTAAAAAATTGAGTGGGCCTAGTCTGAATTATTCTACTTATGATAAAGAATTATATGCTCTTGTTCGGACTTTAGAAACATGGCAACATTATTTATGGCCCAAAGAATTTGTTATACATTCTGATCATGAATCTTTGAAACATATTAAAAGTCAAGCTAAACTGAATCGTAGACATGCTAAATGGGTTGAATTCATTGAGACTTTCCTTATGTCATTAAACACAAGAAGGGTAAAGAAAATGTTATTCTTGATGCATTGTCTCGTCGCTATACTATGCTTTCACAACTTGACTTCAAAATATTTGGTTTGGAGACCATCAAAGATCAATATGTGCATGATGCTGATTTTAAAGATGTATTGCAGAATTGTAATGAAGGAAGAACATGGAACAAGTTTGTCGTTAATGATGGATTTGTGTTTCGTGCTAACAAGCTATGCATTCCAGCTAGCTCCGTTCGTCTTTTGTTGCAGGAGGCGCATGGAGGAGGACTAATGGGACACTTTGGCGTGAAGAAGACGGAGGACATACTTGCTACACATTTCTTTTGGCCAAAGATGAGACGGATGTTGAGCGTTTTATTGCTCGCTGCACTACATGTCAAAAAGCTAAGTCACGACTCAATCCTCATGGTTTATATATGCCTTTGCCTGCACCTAGTGTTCCTTGGGAGGATATATCTATGGACTTTGTTTTAGGTTTACCTAGAACAAAGAAGGGAGGATAGCATATTTGTTGTCGTGGATAGATTCTCGAAAATGGCACACTTTATACCATGTCATAAAAGCGATGATCTTTGTTAATGTTGCTGATTTGTTCTTTCGTGAAATTATTCGCTTGCATGGTGTGCCAAATACTATTGTTTCAGATCGTAATACTAAATTTCTTAGCCACTTTTGGAGATGTTTATGGGCTAAGTTGGGGACTAAACTGCTTTTAGTACTACTTGTCACCCCAAACCGATGGACAAACTGAAGTAATCAATGGAACATTGTCTACTATGCTTAGGGCTGTTCTAAAGAATAATAAGAAAATGTGGGAGGAATGCTTGCCTCATATTGAATTTGCCTATAATCGTTCATTGCATTCTACTACTAAGATGTGCCCTTTTGAAGTTGTGTACGGTTTCCTACCTCGTGCACCTATTGATTTGTTGCCTCTTCCATCTTCGGAGAAGGTTAATTTTGATGCTAAAGAACGTGCTGAATTGATTTTAAAATGCATGAGTTAACTAAGGAAGACATTGAGCGTATGAATGCTAAATATAAACTTTTGGAGATAAGGGTAGAAAACATGTTGTGTTTGCACCAGAAGATCTTGTTTGGTTACATTTGCGTAAGGATAGATTTCTGATTTGCGCAAATCAAAGCTAATGCCACGTGCTGCTGGTCCCTTTAAGGTGTTGGAGAAAGTAAATGATAATGCATATAAACTTGAGCTGCCTGCAGATTTTGGGGTTAGTCCCAATTTTAACATTGCAGATTTGAAGCCATATTTGGGTGAGGAAGATGAACTTCCGTCGAGGACGACTTCATTTCAAGAAGGGGAGGATGATGAGGACATTAATACCATTGTTACACCCACAACCCCTGCTGCTATACATACTGTACCAATTACTAGAGCTCGCGCACGCCAACTAAATTACCAGGTACTTTTGTTTCTTGGTAATGATTCTAATGTTCGTGAGAATATGATGCTGCGTAAATTGGATACATTTGTTTTGCTTACAAATGAAGGGCCTAGCTTGGAGAAGGATAAATATTGGAGCAAGAACAAGCATGGAGATGATGGCAGGCGCAAGGGGAACAAGAACGGAGTTACAAGTGATGATTTCAGGACTTTGAAGCCACCATAATGAGTGCATGAAGCCTTGGACGAAATATACAAGATGCCACTTCATAAATTTCGTCTAGAGGCTATTCTAGGTGCTGCGTCACCTTATTATTGGGCCAGGCCCATGTAATTTCTAAATACATAAGTATAGGCTATTTTTAGAGTCCGTATGTGTGGGGAAACAAGAGATAGGGTTAGTTTCGGACCCCTCCACCAAGGGCCACGAAATTCACCCCCTCTTCCTCCATATATACAGCCCTTAGGGCACCGTTTAGACTTTGTGTTTTGTTTAGATTAAAAGTTCGCCATAGCTGCAACTTCGCGTGCCGTTTGTGTTCAACGACTGGACAAAGGCGCCATGTAACCCCACCTTGATCAATAAAGCTTTCATCTTATATTCGCAATATCCAGATTGCAATCTCAGTTTCTTGCTTGTTCTTCGTTTGCTCGAGGGAAGCAGACCCTCGTGGTCAGGTTGATCGTGCTCGGCGTGGTCAATAACCTCTCGGAGTTGGTTTAGCGATTGCTATATGCTGACGCCCTCGCACTTCGTAGTCGGATCGTCAAAGTCGACTTCCACCAAAGTGAAATCCACCATCTCATTGAAAGACGAGACATCTTTGCCTCTATCAGCACCGGAGGGGACTAGGGGTGTACAAAGTCGATTTACAGAGGAAGGAAACTACACATCCGGACACCAAGCTTGCCGTACACGCAAAGGAGAGTCCCATCCGGACACGGGAGGAGGCCTTCTGTTCTTGTATCTTCACGGCCCGTTGGTCCGGCCCATGTCACATAGGCCAGGCTCTCCGAGGACCCCATAATTCAGGACACCCTCAGTCTATTTCATATAAATGTTGTATATAAGCTGATTCTAATGATTGCGCAACATGCTACTAACTCAATGGAGTAGAGTTGCTAAAAAAACTCGATGAAGTAGTGGCCATGAGTGATTTGCAAGGATGAGTTAGAGATCTTACTTGAGTGTCTTGGTTAGATGGTGCTAGTGAGTATAGTACGAGTATAGTATAGTAGTACAGTAGCACAGGAGTGTCGTACAACCTTTTCTTTAGGGGAGGGATGTCGTACAATCTTGACCGAAAAAATGGCTTGGTACCAAAGAAAGAAAGTAAATCATCCATCCATTCATTTCCGAGGGCCAAAACTAAAAATACCACTTCTTTTAAGGGTCAAACACGCAGGATTCCCGTGAATGGAAACATTCACTTCCGGAACCTACCTCGTGCCTTCGGTCTGTCGATCAGCCCCGCATTGACGCATGGTACCTACCATGCCCCCTTGCCCAGAGGGCCTACATCGCGCAACCATCATGTATAGGCGATTGTCCTCATCTCCACCGCCAACCTACACACCCGCTTACCGCTTCATTAAAAAATCTGCCTATTTAGCAATCCAGGCAAGGCTCCTTCCCCAGTGACTACGATGAGGTAGTAGGTGCCATGTGCGGCGGCATGATCTCCGCGGACCTCAAGATGCCCGTAGTCACACACGGAGGGTGACCTAAGTCACACTGTGGCCTAAGAAGAAGAAGGCTCTATGGGGTGGCGGCGGAGGCCTGCTCTCCAAGGGGCTTGATGAGTTTGGGGTCGAGCTCGCGGTGAGGATGATGAAGTGGAGTTTGAGGAGTTTGTGGTCGACTCCAAGGACTCCGTCCTGGATCTCGGGCATGGCGAGGTGGCTGAGGATTATGATGATGGGAGCTTGTCGAGATCAATCCGTTCACCGTTGTCAGGAGGTCCCTCTCCAAAGGTATTGGCCCATGTCGCTGGAACTGGTTTTAATCCATGTATTAGGATTACTTTTTGTTCTTGTCTATTGTAGAATATAACGTAGAATTAAAATTTCTCTTTTTTAGATAGGACACACAAGTTTGAAGCCGCCTAAAGTTAATTTTTTTGAGGGGGTTAAATATCTGCTTATGTTAGTAAAGCTTTATTATTGTAGCCACGTAATATGTTGGAAGTTCTTGGATATATTTTTTTCTATGCATGGTTTGCAAAACTTTTATACTATTTTAGTATAAACAAGTCGGGTGTAGATTTTTATGCAAATTCTATGTTTTGGCTGAGAGTTGATGATTCGTTCATGCATCGTCCAATGACATCCACCGAGAAGAAGCAAAACTACTCTAATTTATTTCTTCTCAGTGTCAAGTAAGACACACAAAGTCGCGAAGCAACATTGCCATGTTAGTTTACATTTTTTTTAAGTCTATATACATGGTTTGATCATGAATTCATTAGAAAAAAGCTGCAATGTTCATCTGAATTCATAAGTTAATTAACCATATAATAATGTTAATGATTGCACATACATGATAGTAACTCAACGTGAGTATGAAGATATGTGTGATTTATAAGGATCGTAGACTTACATGAGTCATTTAAGGAGATATTGGTTGAATATTAAGAAGGTCGATGTTATTAGGTTAGAAGAAATATTGAATCTCCATATACATGGTCAGATCAAGAATGTGATGAGAATTTTGCAATGCTAGCTTACAATTCATATAACTAGCGTATAATAATGCTAATTATTGCACGCAAATACATGCTAGTAACTTAATGGAGAAACTTTCTTTTTATTTGGGAACAATGGAGTAAGTAGCTATGAGCGATTCACACGAATATTAGAGTTATACACAATCATTTATGAGAAGATATTGGTCAAACATTTGGTTGCATGAACCGTGCAATAAACCCAGGTGGAGTATGATAGAGTAATAAAGTCGTACTATAGGTGTGTAGTACAATCTTAAGCTAATAAAAGAAGTAACTAGCTATGATTTATTTGCAAGGATATTAAAATACATACAATTATTTATGAAAAACTTTCTTAAACATTTGTTAGGATGAACCCGTCCAATAAGCTCGGACGGGGGAGTACAACAGTAGTAGTACAGTCATTGTAAACATATGTATTACAATATTGAGCTAATAAATGGTGTAACTAGTTCTGAGTAATTTGCAAAGATCTTAGCATTACACACAATCATTTATGAGAAGATTTTTGGTTAAACGTTCGGTTGGATGAACCCGGCAAACGAACCCGGATGGAGAGTGCACAACATTAGTAATACAGTGTGTACTACAATCTTCAGCTGATAAACAAAATAACTAGCTGTGGGTTATACAAGGATCTTAAAATTACATACAATCATTTATGAGAAGATATTGTATAAATGTTTGGTTGGATGAATTCGTCCAATAAGATCAGATGGGGGAGTATGACAGTAGTAGTACAATCATACTACAAGCTTGTAGTATAATCTTGAGCTAATAAATGGGATAACTAGCTATGCGTGATTTGCAAAGATTTTAGCATTAGACATAATCAATTATTGACAAGATTTTTGGTTTAATGTTTGGTTGGTTCAACCCGTCCAATAAACCCGGACAAAAAATGTACGATAGTAGTAGTACAGTCGTACTACAAGTGTGTAGTACAACAATCTTGGGCTAAAAATGAATTAACTAGCTATGAGTTATTTGCAAGATCTTAAAATTACATACAATCATTTATGAAAAGATATTGGCTAAATGTTTGGTTAGATGAACCCATCCAATAAACTAGGATGGGGGACTAAAACAGTAGTAGTACAGTCATACTACAGGTGTGTGGTATAATATTGAGTTAATAAATGGTGTAACTAGCTATGAGTGATTTGCAAAGATCGTAGCATTACACATAATTATTTATGAGAAGATTTTTGGTTAATTGTTTGGTTGGTTGAACCCGTCCAATAAACCCGGACGAAGAGTGTATGATAGTAGTAGTACAGTCGTACTACAAGTGTGTAGTACAACAACTTGAGTTAATAAATATTGACTTGCCTCCGTAGAAAGAAAGTCAAAGTACCCCCATCTGTTCATTCCCTAGAGCAAATACAAGATTCCCTCAAGTAGAAACGTTCGCTTTCGGACCTGCCTCGTGCCTTCCGCCTGTCACGCGGCCCCTCGCTGACGCGTGGTCCACTCCGCGCGCCTCACGCGGCCACCACCTATATAGGGTACGGGCCTTGCACCCTCCAAAACCACCCCTGCTGCCCTGATTTATTAAAACCTCTGCCCATTTACCAAATCCGGTGAGGCCCCTTCCCCGGCGACGACTGTGACAAGGTACTAGCGGGCATCATGTGCGGCGGACGGTTACTCACAGACATCGAGATTCCCGCGGTGACGCGGAAGGTGAGGGCGGCAACGCTATGTCCCGAGATGAAGAAGCCCCAACGGAGCAATGATGGGGGCCGTCACTTCACGGGGCTGGGCAGGCGCAAGGGACTCAGGCTGGACGACGATGAGGAGGACTTCGAGGCCGAATTAAAGGAGTTCGAGGCCGACTTCAGGGACTCTGACCTGGAGCTTGGGCATAGTGGGGTGGCTGAGAAGGACGACGAGGAGGAGGTCCTCAAGATTAAGCCCTCTGCCACCATCAAGAGGCCCCTCTCCCAAGGTATCTACCCCGGGTCGCTTGGACTAATTTTTAATCTACGTATCCTTACCTTTAGCGTTTAACTATTGTCCACCCATGTTTGCCTCTATTAGTCTCGTATTTCGAATCAAAGGTTGACCACATAATTAACTAGTAAACTATTAATGCATGTCAAAAAATTATATTGTTGGATTCTTATTTGAATGTACTTTTGATATTATTTTTGCCATGATTAACTTGTATTATATTAGTTAAAATCATGGTCAAAATATGACCAAAAATATGAAAGGGGGGGTAGTTACCAGGACGAGGGTGGTAGAACTAAGGAGTGTTGTTGGAATGCTATGTTTGGGCCATGTTACTCCTGTTTGTTTAGAGTTTTTGGATTGGATGTGCTATCATGGAGTGATTCGGGTGAAGGGTTAGGCTTTTTTCCATTCTCTGTTGTGTTCAGTTGGTAACTTGTTTTCGACACCGTTTCTTTCTTTTGGAGAAGCGATTTTTGTTGTTAGGTTGATGATCTTGTGATTTATACTCGTGATCTTTGATGGTGATCCATAACTTTACCGTTTAGTCAAAAGGGGTAGAAAATCCGCATAAATGGTCAAATTTCTCTGTTTTGCTTGGGTCTTGACCTCTTGAGTTGTTTCTTTGTTAGATGGTTGTAGGTGTGCATGAGGATTGTTCTAGACTTGGTTCATTTATCAGTCCAAAGGATTATTCTGCTAATCATTGAATCCGACTGAAAAATATATCCTTGATTCTGCATCGTCTATAATGCAGTTTGTAGATTAATAATTGCAAAAATGATTCCAATGGTCTATAACACGAGGTTTATTCATCAGTACCCTGGATTTTTTTATTATGTTGTCATTTTTATTATTTTATTTGTTTTGTGCTTGACTGATGATGCGTTCACCCGAATTGACACATCATGTTTCAGTGTTCATTACGATCAATATATTTTAACATAAAATTCATGTCCATGATGAAATTATTTACTTTTTGTGAGAGAAGTTTGTTTGTGTTGGTCCCTCTTAGCATTGACATTGAGCTTCCATTGCAGATGACTTAAGCACCATGAGTATTGTTGGTTTTGATGGTCCTTCAGAAAGGCCAGCAAAAAGGAAGAGAAAGAACCAATTCAAGGGTATCCGTCAGCGCCCCTCGGGTAAATGGGCTGCTGAAATCAGAGATCCTAGCAAGGGTGTCCGTGTTCCGCTCGGTACTTTCACAAGGTCTTGAAGCTGCAAGAGCTTATGATGTTAAAGCACGCAGGATCCATGGCAAGAAGGCCAAGGTTAACTTTCTAGAGGAACTAGCAGTTCAAGAACCCAAAGCACCCAAGCAAAGCGCAGGACAGGAACCTATCGTCACACCAGCAGTCAACAACCATGCTAACCCAAATGCTTTCATGTACCCATCTCCTGACTTTGCATCAAACCAGCCACTTATTCAGCTTGATAACGTGCCATTTGTTTCTGCAATGAACTCCGTTATCCCTGTTGAAGATCCTGTTATGAATATTTACTATGAGCAGGGAAGCAACACTTTTGGCTGCTCTGACTTGGGCTGGGAGCATAACATCAAGACTCCAGATATATCATCCATGGCTCCCATTTTCACTACTGCTGAAGGAGCAAAATCTGCACTTGTCCAGAGTAACACCTACAACTCAGTGGTGATTGCTGAAGGAGCTGAATTTGCGCTTGTCCAGAGTAACACCTACAACTCGGTGGTGCCTCCTGTTATGGAGAATGATGCTATCGATTTCGAAGATTGGATGAGGTTCTGTATGGATGATGGCATCGATGAGCCGATTGATAGCCTTCTGAATTTTGATGTGCCTCGTGATGTCGTCGACAACATGGACCTTTGGAACTTTGATGACATGCCGATCCGTGGCGAACTTTTCTGAGGGATCCAAACCCATGTGTATCGGGACGAAGGGTAAGCCTTTGCAATTTGGATGTTTAGCCTAAGATTCATAATCTTTTCATTACTCTGAAATATTTGCTCCATGTTTCAGGAATAAGACTATGGGAGATTAGGAAGCACCCTATTGTCACCTTCAGCCATCATATGCTTATGTCCAAGTTTAGATGCAAAAAAGTCGCGTCCTGAGTCTCTTTAATAATCGACCAATTTGCTAGTTGACTGTCTGTATGGCAGCCATTTATGATGAACTGTTATCTTAATTTTTTGTCAACTTTTGATGTCGTCTCTATCATTTCTGAATGTGAACAACATGAATTTATGTCCAGTTTGCTTTAATCTGTGCGTTTGATCACTTTTTTCCTTTAGTTCCGGCTGTTTAATTGGTGATAGAAGTGATCTATGTATCTAATTTCTGAGCATAAGTTTATCTCGTGCCTAGGCTGGGCCGTCTATAAGATGTTTGGTCGTTCGTATTTAAGCTATCACGTTCGTACGGACCGATTATTTTGCACTATAATCGATTGTTTCATTTCTTCTGTAAACAAAAGGCCCCAGATTGATTGCCACGTACAACCTCAAAGAATGTGAGTCTTAATCTATACTCACAACACATCGACCCAGCCCAGCCTAGGAACGAGACCAGACCTGCTACTGATCTTGGATTACAACTTTGCGGTGGAAATAAATAGCCCAAGAGATCATGAAACGAAACACAAGCATTCGAGCGGCCGATCAATCAATCTACTCCTATTCCCTTCGTTTCAAAATAGATGACTCAACTTTGTACTAACTTTGCTATAAAATTGGATCATCTATTTTGGAACGGAGGGAGTAGTTGAGAAGGAGCATGCAGCATCCCATCCACAGGCGTTCAGGCGACGCACGAGTTGAGGCCCAGGTACTCTTATCCACAGGCTCCTCTTCTGCGGAAAGGCATCATCCAACCAAAGAGAAGTCAGCTCCACTTCGAACCATACTGAGGAGAACAAAATTTAAAACCAAACCATTTCGAGTTTGTACGTACCCGTCTTGGTCGGTAATGGCGGGAGGCGAGCTCCGGCGGAGGCACCTGGTACAGGTCCTCGTCGACCGGCTGCACCACCCTGGACGCGGAGGCGGCTCTGGACGTGGCGCGCGCCAGGCCACCGCCTTCCAACGCCCGCGCGCGCCTCCCCTGCTTCTGCTGAGCCACGTCGCTCCTCGTCTTCTTGGGCGCCGGCTTCCGCGGAGGTGGCGAGTACTTGAACCACACGTCGCTGCAGTCCTCCGGCTCCTTGGCGTAGTCCTCCGGCACCTGCCGCCACCTCGCCTTCTGCAAAACCAAAAACCGGCCACTGCTGCTGCGTCCATTGTCAGCCGACCATGGCCGGTCGCCAAGCCGTTCCTCTGATTACAAGTGTTACATGGCCTTCTGCAAAACCAAAAACCGGCCACTGCTGCTTCGCTTACTCGCTGCACGTCGCGCCGGGTTTCGACGGACTTGCAGCCCCTTTGTCGCGCTCGTCTTATTTCGGCATCATTGAAGGCTAATTATCTTGGGAGTATAAACCAAAATATGCATTTCAACGCTGGGCTAGGCAAATACTTTTACACGATAGCTTCTACGAAATTGTTTTCCTAACGAAACCGGGATCTAGCGGCGGGGAATCCACACCGTGCACTTGCTTTCTCTGAGATTCGTGCCAACTTCTTGTGTTGTAGTTTTGTATGCAATACGAGCAGTGTAGGAAGAAATACACTTGTGCATGTCAGATTTGTGACAGCTTTAGCTATGAGAGAGAGTGAGTGAGAAGAAAAGGGTGGCCCATGCTTCTCTCTCCCCAAACAAAATAGTTGATTTTTATGTCCTGGTCATATTTTGAATGGTTAATATCTTGGGAACCAAATTTTCATTTGTGAATTTTTTGCATATTGAATTCAGAATGATAAGACCTTTAAAACAAGATCGGTTTTGCATACATTTTGGCTAGTTTGAATTTTTACTATTTCAATTAGTTTCACATTACGAATAAAAGATTTCACTCATTTAAAATTAGATTTTACTCGTTGTAAAGTGCCTATTTCACACATTAAAAGACACAGATTTTGGTCATTTCAAAAACTTGTTTCACTCATTTCAGAAAGCCGATTTCAATCATTTAAAAAATCATTTCTTTATGTTCAAAAAACCAATTTCACTCATGTGAAGAAACCGATGTCACTCATTTTAGAAAAAAATAATTTCACTCAATTGAGGAAACATATTTCACTAAGTTGAGAAACCGTAGATTTTAGTCGTTTAAAAATAGTTTCATTCATTTGAGAAAGCTGGTTTCAATATTTGAAAAAAAACTTATTTCTTTATCTTCAAAAAAAAACAATTTTCACTCATCTGAAGAAACCGATGTCACTGAGTTCAGAAATACAATTTCACTTAGTTGAGAAAACATATTTCACTCAGTTAAGAAAACATATTTCAAAATTGATTTCACTCAATGCCAAAAACATATTTCTAAAAGATACATTTCACTCCATTTAGGAAAGACATTACACTCAAGTACAAAAGATATATTTCACTCATTTCAATATATGATTTAATTATACAAAATAATAGATTTCACACATTTATAAAAACATATTTCACTCATTTCAAACAAACATTTTCACTCTTTTTCTGAGTTACACTAATTCCACTAATATCAGTAAACTATTTCACTCATTTACAAAAGATATATTTCACCGATTTCACTAGTTCTAGAAAACACACTACACTTACTCACAAAATATAGATTTCATGCATATCATTTTCAAACACTGAAATAACGGTTGTATTTCACAAATATCAGTTTCAAATAGTGAAATAAGAAGTTCCACACAAAATATATTGAGTGAAATAAGTTAAATAAATGTTAAAAATTGAACTTGTTTGAAATGTATCCAAGATTGATCTTGTTTTAAAGGTCTTCACACCTGGAGATCAAATATATAAAATGGTCACATACTTAATTTTGGTTTAAGAGATATAAAACAATTGAAAATGTCAAAAGAAACTTAAATGCTACCTTTGTTATGGGAGCCAGAGGGAGAGAGTACGTCTATGTCATGCATGCACCGTACATGTTTTTACTGACAAAAAGTGCTGACAAGACATTTCATATACAGTGTTATTCAACAGAATACAAAGGAATAGTATTATGATGTAGAGAGTGTGCACCAATCTCCAAGAATACAAGGGTGGATTAAGCACCCGTACATACCGTTGTCGTTAAATTTGACTTTGCGAGCTTCTCTAGTCCAACCAAAATTGGACATCTTGGATCCAACGCAACTTGTTGAGCAAACTAGTTCACTCTGCTCCCCCCCCCCCCCCCGAAGCTCCGCTCGAGGCGACCCGGGCATTGGCTCGCGCCGTCACCACCATCACCCCTCTTTGCCGCCAGAGAAGATCTCCTTGGAAGCACCTGCCTGAATGCCCCCAACCCCACCCCACCCCACCCAACATTACTAAGAGTAGAATATTTTGAGTAGATGTGATCAATCTATGTGTGCCATGGTGAGATGAGATGATATTGATTATTCCGCCAATATTTTTTTTATGTGATGCTTTAGAGACTATGGCCTTTACATTGAAAAGAGTGTCATCAAATTTGTTGAAATAAGTGCTACTTTTTAGGTTATCCCAAATGGTTGGGTATTCCTCTATGACTACGCAGAGGCAAAGTGTTTTGTCGCAGAGTGCGAAAATTTTGAATAAAATGTTTTCTGCAAAAGAGTGATTGGGAGGACAGTGCAACTCGACAAGACTGCAGCAGGTCAAAGAAAAGAAACAGTAGAAGTGATTTTAGAATTTACTACCATGACTGATACGAAAGACTCTACATGAGATATGAAGACTTCAGTCAAACTTGCAGTTGAACCATATAGGTACAAGAAAATCATGCACACCTTCATGCTATTGATGGTCTGCAAGCGCACAGGGTTTAGTTGTAGCTTTTTTGAAGCAAGAGTATTGATCCCACAGAGAGAACATGAATCAGACTTTTGTCTCTTGTACAGAATTGTGTATTGTTGCTCCTGCAAATAATTGTATACTTAAAGCAGAGTTAGGGTGGCTATAAATGATTGTTGAGTAGTGTTGTAACTTGAAACTAAATAACATAAAAGTAAATGAAGTGCAAGGCTCGTGATGACTAATGGTGCAACAGAATAAAAAGTCATTTTTAGGGAGTCCGGAATCCCCATTGGTATGCCTTTAGCGCACACATGCATAAGCATAGTATAGACACGGATACTCGAACCACTGTTGACTATTATGTTGGGCGGAGCCGGATACACTACACGTCCCACTCGTCGTAAACTTCGTGCCATACACGCCATCATCATAGTCTCTCCAGAGGATTACAACTTATGATGCTGAGAAAGAGAAAACGAGCGGTCGTGATTGGCTAAGGGCATGGTGTGGGCCATGGAAGAAAAACTAACAACGCGAAACGTGGATCGGGAGACGTGTGTGCGATGGATCGCTGCGCGATCGAGCGGCGCGTGCGGCGGCGGAAGCTCCGGCCGGTCGGCGGACATGCACGCATCGTTTCCCTAACTTGAACCCTGTTTTTCTCGCTAGGGAAAAACTTGGATCGGTTCAGCCGCACACATGCCTCGTCCTCAGACTAACGGCTACGGACTTCACTGCCCTACAACCTCATTACTACTCAGGTCTCTAGCATTCTGCACAGAATTAAGGCCGCAGTAGAGACACCGTTGTCAGGGACCCTCACCACAATGCATGGCTACAGAGAATAACTGTCCATCGACTGAGCTAATCTGAAATACCCCACCACAATGCTCATCACGGCACACATCTCGGTGCAGAACGTGAGGTTCGATGTTTCAGGCCAATCTGGCACGCCGGGCAGATTTTTTTCTCCCTTCTCTTTTCGGTGTCTTTACGACAAGCGGAAATGAAATAATTGGTTAGAGAACTGCTAGAAAGCGACGGGTGAGTATGTGCACAGTACAGTGAGTGGTGTCCTTTCTGCAGGTTGTACGCTAGCTTAAATTAGTTTATTAGGTTTGAGATAGAAAGTTGCTCCTCATCCTTTAAAGCGCACATGAGGTAGGAATCTGCTGCCGCATTCGTCTTCCTCCGCGAGGAGAGGAAAGAGCAGGGCTCAGCCTCACTCACCAGGTCTCTCTCTCTCTCTCTCTCTCTCTCTCTCTCTCTCAATTTGTCTGAAAATTTGTGAACCTTTGTCTCGCCACTGTTTTTTGTTACGGAAACAACTCAAACTCGACCTTCGTTCGGCGCAGAACTGTTGTTGCATAATACTACTGTATGAACCTGAAAGTCCAAGCAGGAAATCGCACTCTGAAGACACTATGATAGTCCATTAGTAGAAGGAACCCCCTTGCGTACGCCGTCGCACCTTTCCCGAATTACTCCAGCTCAACACGGAAAGACGAAGAGGAAAAGTCAGCTTGTTCTCCTCCTGTATTCAATCGCTCACCGTTCGTGTCGCCGACCCAATTAAGGGTTGTACTTATTGTTTGCACAAACAAATGCATCCAGTGCCTGGATTGTGTTGTGAAGTCGACGACTTCAAATGGTAACCAACGTACATAGAAGATACGTGAGTCCTGTCGCTGGTTCTGCTGCAGGCAGAAAAAGCGTGCAGACAATTCCAAACAGTTTTTGTTTTTGCTTATCCTGATTGGGTTTTTCTTTCTTTCTTTCTTGTGTTGTCCCATCAGTCTGCACCATAGGATCTCTATATAGCGAGTTCCTGATAGATCGGCGTGCACAGAATTCTCTGCAGGAGCTTGCAAGAAATATTTCTGAAGGCTAGCTCGAGAGTGTGAGATGGAAGCAGCAGATGAGGAGCGGCCACTGCTGAACAATCGTTGCCTGCCTCCACAGCCACAGGTGATAGATATTCCTCTGATGAACAATCATCCATGCTGTCTAGATGGCATCCTATTGTGTGGAACTGGAAACCAATTTTAGTATCTGCATTTGTTTGTTCAGGACGAATGTTCAAGGTACACCACTGATGGAACAATTGATATCTACAGACAGCCTGCTCTCAAGCAGAGCACCGGCAACTGGAGAGCATGCGTCTTCATCCTAGGTATTGCGCACAGTTTACAAGAATATATGCTTCTAAAGTACTAACTTGTATAAATCAGGTGCCGAATTCAGCGAATGTTTGTGCTTCTTCGCCGTCTCAAAGAACCTGGTCACCTACCTCACGACGGTGCTCCACGAGAGCAACGTCGACGCCGCGAGGAATGTGTCAACCTGGGTCGGCAGCTGCTTCATCACGCCCGTCATTGGAGCTTTCTTGGCCGACTCCTATTGGGGACGATACTCGACAATTGCAGTATTCCTCTCTGTGTACATCTTTGTAAGTGAGACAACGTTTCTGAAGTTTACTCGGCAACGTTTCTGAAGTTTTTACTGTAAAGTGATGTGCAACATTTCTGAAAACATTCTTCGACAATGTGCAATGTCTCTGAATTTTTTTGTCTTCTGTCAGGGGATGCTCATCATGACATCATCAACGGCGCTTCCGTTGCTCCTGCCTCGTTCTTCCGACGAGAGCAGCGGTGTCCATCGTGCCGCCGTCTACCTGGGGCTCTACCTTGTCGCCCTCGGCACCGGCGGCATCAAGCCCTGCGCCACGGCCCTGGGCGCCGACCAGTTCGACGTTGCCGACCCGGCGGAGCGGTTGGCCAAGGGATCCTTCTTCAACTGGTACTACTTCTCGATCAACATCGGCTCGCTTCTGTCGGCGACGTTGCTCGTCTGGGTGCAGGACAACATCGGGTGGACTGTCGGGCTCGCGATCCCCACAGTGCTCATCGGGTTCGGCCTCGCCGTATTCGTTGCCGGCGGGAAGATATACAGGTACAAGCCACTGGGAGTGGGAGGTAGCCCGCTGACGAGGGTCTTCCAGGTGGTTGTCGCAGCCGCAACGAATTGCCGTCTCGAGCTGCCCAATGATGCCTCGGCCCTGCACGAACATGACAGGGCTGAGCATACCAGTCAATTCAGGTTCTTTGACAAGGCTGCGATCGTGATGCCGTCGCCGGAGAAGAAGGGCCCGTGGCGGCTCTGCACGGTGTCGCAGGTGGAGGAGCTGAAGATGCTGTTGCGGATGTCCCCCGTCTGGGCGTCGACGTTGGTCTTCTTCGCGGTCACCGCGCAGATGTCGTCGACGATGATCGAGCTGGGCATGGCCATGGACAACCGCGTCGGCACCTTTGTCGTGCCGCCGGCGTCGCTCTCCACCTTTGACATCGTCAGCGTCCTCGTCTGGGTCCCCATCTACGACGCCGTGCTGGTGCCGCTCGCGCGGCGCGTCACCGGTCAGGACAGGGGCTTCACGCAGCTGCAGCGCATCGGCGTCGGCCTTTCTCTGTCCGCGGCCGCCATGGCGTACGCCGCGTCGGTCGAGACTAGACGGCTGTCGGCGACCTCGATGAGCATCATGTGGCTGGCGCCGTGCTACTTCGTGCTGGGCGCGGCGGAGGTGTTCACCAGCATCGGCATGCTCGAGTTCTTCTACGACCAGTCCCCGGAGTCCATGAAGAGCCTGGGTGTGGCACTCGCGCAGCTCGCCGTCGCTGGCGGGAACTACCTCAACTCCGCCCTGCTCGGCGCCGTTGTGTCGACCACGGGGTGGATCCCGGACAACCTCGACGAAGGCCATCTGGACTACTTCTTCTGGTTCATGGCAGCTCTGAGCGTGCTCAACCTGTTGCAGTTCAGCTACTGCTCGTCCAGATAGAAAATATAATGATCGATATTTTCATAACTATAGATGTATACTTGGCATGCAAATGGTGAAGACAAGAACCTTTAGAGCAACTTCAATGTGCGACCCATTCCGTCCGCCTGCGTCTTTGGGTCGGCGCGGACAAAATGATGGCCCAACGCGCCGACCCAAATCCAAATCTCGTCTGCCTGGCGTCCGCGCCGACTCATTGGCCCAAAATTGCGCCTGAAACGCGCCGCGTGTCTTCTCGGCGTCCGCCGCGGCCCCATCTGTAGGCCAGCCAACTACCGCCCGTCGTCTTATTTATGACGATCACCGACAGAGGGCCCACTAGTCAGCTAGTGAAAGCGTCCTTTTTACGCACGCGTGCAGCGGGGGCCGGCCTCATTCACTTCCGTCCACATCTGGCCCCCCACCACTCCCTTTGCTTCCTCGCCGGCGACAGCAAACCCTAGCGCGACATGGGACTCTTCGGCATGAGCAGCGGCAAGGGCAAGGGCAAGGGCACGCCTGACGTCTCGTCCTCCCGTGCTCCTCCTCCCGCACCGGCGCGTTTCCGCCCAGGTCGCCGGCGCCTGCACATCCCGGTGCATCAAGCGCAGTGGCACTAGGAGTACAGGCAACCAATGTCCTACCCCGACGTCATGCTGCCGCACCACTGGCATCTAGATCCGGACTAGATCCCGGTGCCGGCGGTTCCGCGGACCCAGAGGGCGCACGGCGAGGAGGTGCGCAGGCGCCGCGCGCAGCTCATGCCGGAGCAGCGGCGGATGCCGGAGTACACCGCCGACTCTCCCAACTGGGAGGCTTGGTTTGCTCTCGAACACGAGGAGCAACGGTGTTCAGGCGTCAACGCCGTCCCACCGCCGCCCCCGCGGGTAGAGCCGGACAAAATGGAGGCGGAGGCGGAGTACCAAGCCGCCCTCAAGGAGGCCTTGCAGCACGCGCTGGGGGCTAGCCGTCTCGAGGAGGACGCGCACTGGGATGGGCTGGAGCAAGCCCTTGCCCTGTCAACGGCGGGGGACTCCGTCCACACCCTGCTATTCATCCCGCCACCGCCACCGCCGCCGCTCGCCGAGCCCAAGCCGAAGCCGGAGCCGGGCCGACGCGGAAGCGCTCCCTGCCTCCACGCACTTGGCCGGAGGAGGCCTACACGTGGACTGGCCAATACCGCGAGTGGGTGAGCTCGCCTCCTGCCCACTTCGCCGTGACGCCGGAGCAGGAGGAGGCCCACCTTGAGCGCTGGAAGGAGCACTGGCTCCTACAGGAGCAGGCCGACGGTGAGCGGCAGATGCGCTACGAGGCGATGCTACGACGCGACGCGGAGGCGCTCCGGCTTGAGGAGGAGGAGGAGGAGGAGCGCGCCCGTCGAGCCGCAATGCCTCCGCCAGAGCAGACGCCGGAGGAGGCAGCCCTGGCAGCGTACCAAGCGGCGTTCGGGTGGGCTGGCCCTGCTCCTGTCTTCATCGATCTCACCGACGACGATGGCGAGGGCGACGTCGACGTCAAGAGCAAGGGCAAGGCTGACGACGTCTAGGGCAACGTGCGTGGCGGTACAGACATTTTTTATTTAATTAATGTTTAATTAGGTTTAAGTGGACTTTGGCCAGCGGTTGACCGGCCATTTATGTTTAATTATGTTTACTTTATGTTTATTTTCTATGAGTTTTTTTTTCGCGCCGGCACATTTAGGTCAGCCTCCCGCTGGGCGGTCAAGCCGATCCATTTGAGAATGCGGACGCGCACGTCCGCTTGGCCGACCCAAACGAATGAAAAGCGGACAAAGCGCGCGTTCGTTTGGGTCACCCCGTTGGAGTTGCTCTTATAGAGACAACGAAACAAATAAATTGCCTGGTAAAATCCATTCGTTAATTGTACGTCCAGGATAGAAGACATGAAAGATAAAACTTGCAATGTTCGTCTCCGTGGTATGGTGAGAGTTGTCAACAAATATGGATTTTATTGATTCAAAATGATGATTCAAGGTGAGAAAGTGAGATGGCGGCGAGAAATTGAGCAAGAAGAAGAAGATGAGGCCATTGGCGAAGTGGAACGGTATGTCGAGAGGGGGCGACGATCTATGGCTCTAGGAGGGAAGTTGACTCTATTGCGGTAGACGCGTAGCGCCCTAGACGGCCCCAATCCGACGTGAAGGCAAACCGCAAACGGCCTAGAAAAACCTTCATGTTTCACTACATGAGAGGAGATTAGTGCAATATTACCAGGGTTACTTTATTTTGGATGTACCGTATATATGTATCACATCATTTGTTCATTCAGCATGATTTGTTTGCTGCCAATATTTGGCTAGCCAAATGTTGGCATTGCCAAATATTGCCAACACCAAGACTTGCCAACTATTGGCAACTCTATGTGAGATGGACAAGACAACTCGGTAACCAATCAAGTAGTAGCCAATATTTGGCACAATGCAAAACATTGGCATGCCAATTTTTGGCACCAAACCAATTGTGCTCATTGTTTTTATATGGCTTACCACTCATGCCAAGTGGTCATGTGTCACATCTTTTGCTTTGGAATCCGTTGTTTGTTTCTATTAGTGTCACATATATCATTTGATGTCAATTGTGTTATCATTGATGGCCCTGTGGGCCCGTAGTGTTATGTAGCTGCAGCCTAGATGTTGCTAAGCATTATGCTATTTATGATATGTGTTATTCTTTGTTAAGTCATAGTCATCTTTATGGTGTCGTAGTCATTTTTATTATCTGAATACTGGTTGGCGATAAACTTATTTACTTTGATAAAGTAGAGTGATTTTACTAGAGATTTTGATCAACTATAGTCAATTTGTTCTAGGATTCATGCTCTATGTAGCCTTAAATTCTTTTTCCAAGTTTGCGGTGTTCATGTACTAGGGGTTTGTTCCTCTATTTTTCTTGTCAGCATAGTTGGCGTCCTACATTTGACTACAATGTTTCATATTTCTTTTTGGTTTCTTTCTTCCCATTTGGCAACATTAGCATATACACCTATGGACCTGGCTATATGTTTGTCTTCACCTTTCCGTAGACATTCATGAGGGGCGACTCATGCCACATTTGAGCCGCCTAATATGTACAAAATGTGCAAAGATGTCTTAATTTTCCATCATGCTACAATTATGAGTAGTAACGGATTTATTACTATGCTAATAATGTCATGGTTCCACACTTTGAACAGACAACAAGCAAGGCGTATGTGATGACAGATGCCAGCACTCAGATGCATGCTAACTTTGGCCATCTCATGCTCTACGAACACATGCAGTCATATAAATAATTACCACGACAATAAAAAACAATGTATGCTATACTTTAAGGTTTCTAAATGAACATATATTTGATATTAACTAATACCGTCTATAGTTTAGTATAACAAAAGCTAGCTACAACAAGGTAGTATGCCACTTATGTAGTAGTTGCATCATATCACCTTGAGGGCGATTGATCCTAAGCCTGCACCTGTACCTGCACTTTTTCATTGTCTTGCCTTGATTTACATTATGTTGGACATTGCTCCAGTAAAACAAGTGATGTATTCCATAATGTTTTTATTCTTTGTAGACCCAAGGAACGTGATGGTCATATGATTATGCAAGTGTGAGTTCGAAGTCAACCATTTAAAATATCCAATACCATCATATTATTTTACACTTGCTTTCTTAACGTCATGTGATACAAAATTTCCACAGGAACACGCCGTGCATCATCTAGTTTATGATATGATCAAGCTCACAAATACTGCAATCTTAAATAAGATTATACTAACATTTAATTGACCATTAGCTTGCTGCCTAGCTACATGTAATTTTTGTCTCGCTAAGTATGATCAAGTAGCTACTTTCGTCCACGTGAGTGTCATAATAAAATCTAGCTACCTGTTCCGAAGTCGCAACTTAATAAGCGAACATGATTGGTATTTTTAATATAAATTTTAGCGCTCTTTTTCTTGCCCGGTATAGCGATTACCACTGCACCCACCTTGCCACTCATAGCCAAGATGCGAGTGATCGGAGAGTCGATATTCACGTCATAGTGTTTCCTCTACAGGAGAGGGGAGACTTGTGTGAGATCTCACATTAGATGAGATCTATGAGATTGCTTTTTTAAAAATATACATGTTCAAATATTCTCAAAAAAAATTGTAGACACACATGAATGTTTGATGTACAACCTCAAAAAGTTTTAGGTCCTAATTCAATTTACATTAATAGAAACAAAAAAAGGTAATCGGATGTAAATAGTGTCAAAGTACTATTCACCCAAAGTTGTCACTATTCACATTTGAGTTTATCTTTTTTGAATCTCTAAATGTACATAGAGTTTTGAGTTGATGTTTCTTCGGAGTTGTAGACATACCCCACATGGATGTTGTCAAATAGTTTGAGATTTTTTTCGAAATGTCTAAATATGATTTTATTTTTTTGGTTAATCTCAAGATCTCACCTAAATGTGAGACCTCATACAAGTCTCACTCTCTATAGCAATTCATTTACTTAGTGATGGCATATGTTAGTTGCTCCTTTGTGAACTTTTAGTGGGTGATTGTCCTTCGTGGAACTCGCAACCTTGAGCTTTGTGATCTAGAAACCTTTGTGGTTCGAGGCCTCCATCAACATGGAGTAGGATAGTACCAACTATCCGATCAAAAAAAAAAACTACTCCGACCCACTTTGTGTTTTCATTTCTCTTACTCTACTCTTGCAAGTCTTTACTCTTCACTGCTATAATCACCCTAACATTCCACATATCCTATATGGCATGACTCGCTTTCTTTCCCCACTCCTCTCCATTTTGTGGCAAGATATCATAGAAAATTATATACTCCCTCTATCCCATAATATAAAAGCGTTTTTGACACACAGGACAGAAGGAGTAGTGGTTTTTACATGTGGACAACAGCAGGGGAGGCATGCATGTGTTAAGCATTGGAGCAGACTTCATTTTCTTGGAACTCGGTGCAAACTATTTTTCTTACACTAATATATTACTCATGCTTTTACAACTTGCGATATACTGCTCAAGCTTTTACAACTGAGTGTGAACTCAGTACTGATGTTTGGGTGCACCCCCTTATCTGTGTCGTCCAACTTTGCATGAAGATATGTGCTAGCTCACTATCTTAGCTTCATAGTGTTATTTTCCCCCAAACGGAATAATATATGAACTTGAACTTTATACGCCAGTGAAACATTAGTACTACAATGTAAAAGATATATTTTAGATTTTTTTGGTGCAACATAAATATATTAAATGAGATCAATACAAGTAATATGATTTTAAGTAGAATTTAGGTTGCATACAAAAAATCCATTTTTTGCATATTGTAATTCAAATGTACTGTTCACGTGCAAAGCTTGATATTTCTTTTAGGGAAATAAAAAGAGTTAATATCACCTTAAGTACAAGAACTTGCATGGTGTTAACAAATACATACATAAACTTGGAAAAACAATAAAAGTGGTCACTTAAATCTTGATGGGGTAACAGTTTGGTACAAAATAGTCCCGTAGCTACTAGGTCGGACACCACCATGTCATCAAGTGGCACCTACCCCGTGCTATTTTTTCTCACAACCCCCCGATGTTATTACCTAAGTGCACTATAAGTTCCTTCGTTCCCCATTCCCCAAATCTCCATCCTGAGTCCAAATCCCTAACCCCAAGCCCGCGCCTACACTCCCACCGTAGAGGGCTCCTGATAGCCGTGCACATTGGCATCACAAAGGAGGGAGGCGGACACGGCACTGGGACATCGTCCACGCGAGGCAGAGGTGATTCCACTGGCGGCGGTGACATACGTTATGCCCGTGGCCAGAGGCGGTCTGATTGGCAGCGGCTTGAGGAACATCGAGGCCCGAGCAATGGGTGGTCAAAAACATTGTGTGATGTTGAAAACTTGTCTCATTCATATATGCTAATGAAATATGATGGAATTATTACTGTAATACTGATAACTTGTCTCGTTGGTTAATGCAGCGGTTTGTGCTTCAATTTATGCCCTATCTTCTGCTTCAATTTGTGCTCTATTTTTTGCTCCAATTTTGCACAGTAAATTTTCTGTAATTGCGATTCAAACTTGCATTGAAAGTTTTTATATGCCTAATTACAAAGTGGATCAAAGGAGTGTGTAGGAGGCAGGTGTCCAGCTGGACCTAGCGTCTCGCATGCGCCGCTGCCTCAACCTTGGCACGCAGACGACTCCTTGCTAGGATGTCTCACATTGCTGAGATAATCTCCTTCCTACATTACAATTTAATGTCAGCTAATTAGCCAGAGAGTTGTCGACAAATTATTATAGAACGGTAAACACAAAACATCTAACTGACTTAGCCAAAATCATCATCAAGGAGATGTAATGCGGGTACAAGCATACCCTTCCCAGCAAAAACTAATATTCACACATAAATCATGGAGAACATGACTTGATCATGTGCGAGTGAAAGACCTAATGAGAACGAGTTGCCAAGGTCTCCAGTAAAGCATCCAGATATGGGACATACTGTACACTGGAGGGTAGGTGCCAGGCTCCAGGAGGATTAGCTCCATGCCGCCGCAATCGCCGCTGATGAACGCCAACGCATCGTCACCCTGCTTGGTTCTGCTCGAGTTGGAAGGAGAAACGAGCAGACCAACGGTTTTGGGAAGGGTTATCTGACGTATGTGCTAATTCATGGTAACACAGGGTCATTATTACGATATTTCATTTTGTCTTTTAGATGAGGACTTTCTAAAAATATATTATTTTCAATAGGTATTTTTTAAAACATGCAGGCCGCGTGCATCTTGATGACCTTGCATCCAAGGTAGACTGTTTTACACTATTTTGGACCAAATTGTTAACTCATCAAAAGTGAAGTGACCACTTTTATGTTTTTTTCTAGTTTATGTATCTATCTGTTAACGCTTCACAAGTTCATGTACTAATGGTGATATTAACTCAAATAAAAAGGGAAAAGTTCTTGGGGTGGGTGGGTACACGTACGCAATTCAGCCACACCTTTTCCCCTTAAAATAATTATTTCGGTGGCCCTTAGCTTCTGTATTTGATGGAGCAGTAAAAGCATCTCCAACAGGTGCCCAACGCGCGGCGCGCTAAAATCTGGTTTGCGGCGCGCCCATCGCCAGGTTTAGTGCGTCGTGCAGCGTTGGCTCCAGCAGCCACGCTAAAATGCAGCGCGCGCGCGAGCAGCCGGCACACACATTTGTTCTCATTTTGGGCATAAATTTCACACATCAACACAAAACACATGGCATATATTGAATCACAAACATCATTCAACCAAGTTCGTGCCCACAAGTTCAAATTCATGCCCACAACATAATTCAACCAAGTTCAAAATGCAAACCAAGTTTATGATGACACAAACGAAACGCACAAGAGTCAAGCCTCGTCCTCGTCTTCGTTTTCATCCTCATCTTCCTCCGATTCATCCGACTCCTCCGAAAATGATTCTTCCTCCTCTTCATTGTTGCACGCCGTATCCTCATCATGTGAAGCTCGGAAGGTGTTGCCAAGATGTTCAACGGCATCTTCATGCGAAGGTGGCAACCGGCGCTCGGAGGTGCACCCATGCCCCCAATGAGAGACGCAAAACTCATGCCACCCATGCCACCCATGTCATCCAAGCCGCCCGGAGGTGCTCCAAAGCCACCCATGCCTCCCATGGTCTTCATGGTAGCTCCAAAGCCACCCATGGAACCCATGCCGCCCATGGTAGCTCCAAAGCCACCCATGGCACCAATGCCACCCATGCCTCCAAGGCCACCGCCACCTATTGTGCGAATCATGGCTCTTTTTTGGATCGGCAAGGTTGACATACTCCTTTTGCACATCATTGAGCAAAGATGTGTCCAAGAAGAACAAGTGCTTCTCCCATTCCAACAACATAGCTCGCTCCTCCATGCCCACCTTCCTCTCCTCCAATGCCACTTTCCTCTCCTCGGCGGCCACCCTCCTCTCCTCGGCTGCCAACCTCCTCTCCTCGGCCGCGGCATCTTGGTTCCTTGCCATTTTCCTCACCTCGTTGGCTTCTCTTCTTGCGTTGACAATTACTTCGATAGCATTTTTATCTCATCATCTCCTTTCCTCTTCTTCTTTTCTTTTGCATCTTTCTTCGTGCCATCCGGTCGTTTTGGCTTCGAGTATGAAACCGAGTTTGGTGTGGGGCTTCTCTTGCCATCTTCACTTGATGCATCCTCCTCCTCATCATCTTCCAAATCAATTGTTCGCTTGCGTTTTTTGCTCAAATCCAAATCATCAATATCCTAACGCTTCTTCCATTTCTAATCATCCTTCAATACTTCATAGCAATGAGGCAAGGTAAATGGCCTTCCTTTCTTGATCTTCCCCTTCTTGGTCCTCTTCTCCTCTCCTTTGAACAAGTTTTGTGCAATATTTAACTACATGAAAACAAAACAATTTAGCACAAGAAACACCAACAACAAGCATGATGTGAACATGAGGAATGATGAAATGACACTTACCCTATCGTCATCATTGGTGCCACTTGGGTTCAAGTTGTCAACCGCTTTTTGTGCGGCCGCCCATTGTTGACAATCCCTATTGATGGTCGACCACCGGGAGCGAAGCAATCGTGCGGAGCGGTCAATTCCACTAATGTTGGGAAGATCAAAGTGTTCTTTCATCCGGAGCCAATAAACATCTCTACTTTGATCACCTCCAACAGATGGATCCCTCGACACGTCCAACCAAGTTTTGCATAGCACAACGTCTTCATCGTTGGTGTAGTTGCCTCCTCTTCCTTTCGGTGCGTCGACAATGCCCTCACCATCCTCGTCCACCTCGAACTCATGGTCTTCGAAATGCATGTCATTGGTTTGAGACCAATGCGAATTGTTCGAGCTAACACCCATAGTTGACATGTATGCATCATCGTTCACACTACAAAGTATATAGAACAATGCAATAAGCTATCTATATGTATGCATTCAAAAAAATAAAGAAGGATAAAAAGTTTGGGGATTTTTTTTACCTTTGGGGCATATCGTCGAACATATTGTGCGCATCGGCCGCCGGCTCAACAAGTGAGCTCGCCAGTGCTTCGGTAGCCGCTGCGCTTCTTACACGCCCTGCAAGCTTCTTCCTCGGCGCCTTCGAGGTGCCGGAGCCGTCTGCCCCCTTCTTCTTCTTCGCGGATGTCTTGCCCTTCTTCGGCCGCGCCGCATTTAGGATCTTCAAGGGGGGTGCACGTGGCTTCATCACGATGGGCGCCAGCGCGACGCCACCAGCCATCGTGGTCATCCGCGGCGGCATGAAGAGGCTGTGCATGATGCCGATGCTCGGAGGAGCTCCGGCGGAGGCGAGGCCAACGCTCCGAGTGCTAGGGTTTGCGGCGGGAGCGGCGGCGGCGGCGGTGGAGGGTTCACGGCGCGTGTGGGGCGAAGGTGGCACGGGGGAGAGAGTGCGGCGCGAGCTCTCGTGTGTGCCGCGCGCGGAAGCGGGCGCCCCAAATACGCAACGCGCGATGATGATTCGAACTGCACGCCCAACTCTATATGCCGCGCGCGCGATTATTGCGCGCTCGCTGGAGACACTCTACCGATTGCGCGCGTGCTAAAATGGGCAAATTTGCGGTGCAGCGCTTGTTTAGCGCAGCTGTTGGAGACGCTGTAAACGAACTGCAACAGGTTGAGCCTGCTGAGAGCTGCCATGAACCAGAAGAAGTTGTCTAGGTGGCCTTCGTCGAGGTTGTCCGGGATCCACCCCATGGCCGACGCGACGGCGCCGAGCAGGGCGGAGTTGAGGTAGCTCCCGGCAGTGACGGCAAGATGCGCGAGCGCCGTGCCCAAGCTCTTCATGGATCCTGGGGACTAGTCGTAGAAGAACTCGAGCATGACAATGTCGGTGAACACCTCGGCCGTTCCCAACACGAAGTAGCACGGCGCCAGCCACATGATGCTTATCGACGTCTCCGCGCCGACGCCAGGCGCCTCGTCTCGACCGACTGGGCATAACCCATGGCGGCCGCGGAAAGTGCAAGGCCGACTACAATGCGCTGCAGCTGCGTGAAATCCCTGTCCTCGCCGGTGACGCGCCGTGCGAGCGGCACCAGCACGGCACCGTAGAGGGCAATCCAGATAAGGACGCTGGCAAGGTCAACTGTGGAGAGCGATGCCGGCGGCACGACAAAAGTGCCCACACGATTATTCATGGCCATACCTTGCTGATACATCTCCAACATATCTTTAATTTTTTATTGCTCCATCTATTATATTACCCCTTTTGGATATTTATGGGCTTTATTTTATAGATTTATATCATTTTTGGGACTAACCTACTAACCGAAGGCCCAGCCCGTATTGCTGTTTTTTTTGCCTATTTTAGAATTTCGAAGAAAAGGAATATCAAACGGAATGAAACCTTCGGGAGCATGATTTTTGGAACGAACGTGATCCGGAGAACTTGGAGTGCAAGTCAAGGAACGAACGAGGCCTCCAGGAGATAGGAGGGTGCGCCCACCCCTCCTGGGCACGCCTCCTGTCTCCTGGGCCCCACATGCGGCCACCGACGTACTCCTTCCTGCTATATATACCTACGTACCCTAAAAACATCCAGGGAGCCAACGAAAAACAATTTCCACCGCCGTAACCTTCTGTATCCGCGAGATCCCATCTTGGAGCCTTCGCCGGTGCTCCGCCGGAGGGGGAATCGACCATGGAGGGCTTCTACATCAACACCATAGCCCCTCCGATGAGTTGTGAGTAGTTTACCACAGACCTTCGGGTCCATAGTTATTAGCTAGATGGCTTCTTCTCTCTTTTTGGATCTCAATACAATGTTCTCCCCCTCTCTTGTGGAGATCTATTCGATGTAAACTCTTTTTGTGGTGTGTTTGTCGAGATCCGATGAATTGTGGGTTTATGATCAAGTTTATCTATGAGAAATATTTGAATCTTCTTTGAATTCTTTTATGTATGATTGAGTTATCTTTGCAAGTCTCTTTGAATTATCAGTTTGGTTTGGCCTACTAGATTGATCTTTCTTGCCATGGGAGAAGTGCTTAGCTTTGGGTTCAATCTTGCGGTGTCCTTTCCCAGTGACAGGAGGGGCAGCAAGGCACGTATTGTATTGTTGCCATCGAGGATAAAGAGATGGGGTTTATTTCATGTTGCTTAAGTTTATCCCTATACATCATGTCATCTTTCTTAATGCGTTACTCTGTTCTTTATGAACTTCATACTCTAGATGTAGGCAGGAGTCGGTCGATGTGTGGAGTAATAGTAGTAGATGCAGGCAGGAGTCGGTCTACTTGTCACGGACGTGATGCCTATATACATGATCTTGCCTAGATAATCTCATAATTATTCGCTTTTCTATCAATTGCTCAACAGTAATTTGTTCACCTGTCGTAATACTTATGCTATCTTGAGAGAAGCCACTAGTGAAACCTATGGCCCCCGGGTCTATCATTTATCATATAAGCTTTCAATCTACTTTTATTTGCATCTTTACTTTTTGCATCTATATTATAAAATACCAAAAATATATTTATCTTATCATACTATCTCTATCATATCTCACTTTCGCAAGTGGCCGTGAAGGGATTGACAACCCCTTTATTGCGTTGGTTGCGAGTTCTTTGTTTTTTTGTGTAGGTGCGTGGGACTTTTGAGGAGCCTCCTACTGGATTGATACCTTGGTTCTCAAAAACTGAGGGAAATACTTACGCTACTCTGCTGCTTCACCCTTTCCTCTTCAAGGAAAACCAACGCAAGCTCAAGACGTAGCAAGAAGGATTTGTGGCGCCGTTTCCGGGGAGGTCTTCGCTCAAGTCAAGACATACCAAGTACCCATCACAAACTCATCTCCCTCGCATTTACATTATTTGCCATTTGCCTCTCGTTTTCCTCTCCCCCACTTCACCCTTGCCGTTTTATTTTCCCTCTCTTTCCCAATCTTCTCTTCTCTCTCTCTCTCTCTCTCTCTCTCTCTCTCTCTCTCTCTCTCTCTCTCTCTCTCTCTTCTTGCCTTTTCATGCCTTGTGTGTTGAATTACTTGTTGCCATGGCGCAAGATAATACCAAATTGTGTGATTTCTCCAATACCAATAATAATGATTTCCTTAGTACTCCGATTGCTCCTCTTAATGATGTTGAGTCTTGTGAAATCAATACTGCTTTGCTGAATCTTGTTATGAAAGATCAATTCGCCAGCCTACCTAGTGAAGATGCCGCTACTCATCTAATAAACTTTGTTGATTTGTGTGATATGCAAAAGAAGGAAGATATGGATAATGATATTGTTAAATTGAAGTTATTTCCGTTTTCACTTAGAGATCGTGCTAAAGTTTGGTTTTCGTCTTTGCCTAAAAATAGTATTGATTTGGAACAAGTGCAAAGATGCTTTTATCTCTAAGTATTTTCCTCCCTCTAAGATTATCACTCTTAGGAACGATATGAATTTTAAACAACTTGATCATGAGCATGTTGCCCAATCTTGGGAAAGAATGAAATTGATGATTCGCAATTGCCCTACTCATGGTTTGAATTTATGGATGATCATACAAAATTTTTATGCCGGTTCGAACTTGGCTTCTAGAAATCTTTTAGATTCGGCCGCGGGAGGCACATTTATGGAAATCACTTTAGGAGATGCTACAAAACTTCTTGATAATATTATGGCTAATTATTCTCAATGGCACACCGAAAGATCTTCTAGTAAAGAAGTGCATGCTATAGAAGAAATCAATGTTTTGAGTGGAAAGATGGATGAACTTATGAAGATGTTTGCTACTAAAAACACTCCTCTTGATCCCAATGATATGCCTTTGTCTACTTTGATTGAGAATAATAATGAATCTATGGATGTGAATTTTGTTGGTAGTAATAATTTCGGTAACAATGCTTATAGAGGAAACTTTAATTCTAGACCGTTCCCTAGTAATCCCTCTAACAATTATGGAAATTCCTACAATAATTCTTATAGTAATTTTAATAAGTTGCCCTCTAATTTTGAGAATAGTGTGAAAGAATTTATGATTTCTGAAAAGAATTTTAATGCTTTGCTTTAAGAAAAATTGCTCAAAGTTGATGATTTGGCTAGGAACATTGATAGGCTTTCGCTTGATGTTGATTCTCTTAAACTTAGATATACTCCTCCTAAGCATGATATCAATGAGTCTCTCAAAGCCATGAGAATTTCCATTGATAAGTGCAAGGAAAGAACCGCTAGATTGCGTGCTAAGAAAGATTGCTTTGTAAAGGCGTGTTCTTCTAGTTTCGATGAAAATAATGATGAAGATCTTAAAGTTATTGATGTGTCTCCTATTAGATCTTTGTTTTGCAATATGAATCTTGATAATAATGGGACTGGAGATGATTCAACTTTATTTAGAAGGCGTCCCAATAATTCGGTGTTTTTAGATCTTGATGCTAAATTTGGTAAAGGTGGGATTGGAGACGTCATGACTTTAAATAGTATTGAACCCACTATCTCGTATTTCAAGGAATTTGATTATGATAATTGTTCTTTAGAAGGTTGTATTTCCTTGTTGCAATCCGTTGTTAATTCTCCTCATGCTTATAGTCAAAATAAAGCTTTTACCAAACATATCGTTGATGCCTTGATGCAATCTTATGATGAAAAACTTAATTTGGAAGTTTCTATACCTAGAAAACTTAATGATGAGTGGGAACCTACTATAAAGATTAGAGTTAAAGATAATGAGTGTTTTGCTTTGTGTGATTTGGGTGCTAGTGTTTCCACGATTCGGAAAACTTTATGTGATATTCTAGGTTTCCATGATCTTGATGATTGCTCTTTAAATTTGCACCTTGCGGATTCCACCATTAAAAAGCCAATGGGAAGGATCAATGATGTTCTCATTGTCGCAAATAGAAATTTGGTGCCCGTAGATTTTATCGTTCTTGATATAGATTGCAATCTTTCTTGCCCTATTATTCTTGGTAGACCTTTCCTTAGAACGATTGGCGCGATTATTGATAAGACGAAAGGGAATATTAGATTCCAATTTCCATTAAAGAATGGCATGGAGCACTTTCCAAGAAAGAAAGTCAAATTACCTTATGAATATATCATGCGAGCTACTTATGAATTTAGTGCCAAAGATGGCACTACTTAGATCTATCTTCGCTTTTATGCCTAGCTAGGGGCGTTAAACGATAGCGCTTGTTGGGAGGCAACCCAATTTTATTTGTGTTTTTTGTTTTTGTTTCTGTCTAGTAATAAATTTTGCATCTACCTTCTATTTATATGTGTTTTCATCTTTTAATTAGTGTATGTGCCAAGTAGAACCTATAGGATAACCTATGATGATAGTTGATTTGATTCTGCTGAAAAACAGAAACTTTGCGCATTTAAATTAGTTTTGTTAAATCACAGGAACGTGCTTTTGCATTGCTTCTTTTCTATGATGATCAATAGACAAATTTTCCAGGACTTCCTATTTTGGTAGGATTTTTAGTGTTCCAGAAGTTTTCGTTAGTTACAGATTGCTACAGACTGTTCTGTTTTTGACAGATTCTGGTTTTCGTGTGTTGTTTGCTTATTTTGATGCATCTATGGCTAGTATTAAGTGGTATGAACCATAGAGAAGTTGGAATACAGTAGGTTTAACACCAAAATAAATAAAGAATTAGTTCATTACTGTACCTTATGTGGTGGTTTTTTTCTTTCACTAATGGAGCTTATAAGATTTCCTGTTGAGTTTTGTGTTGTGAAGTTTTCAAGTTTTGGGAAAAGCTTTGATGAACTATGGAATAAGGAGTGGAAAAAGACTAAGCTTCGGGATGCCCTTGGCACCCCAAGATATTCAAGAATAGCCAAAATCCTAAGCTTGGGGATGCCCCGGGAAGGCATCCCCTCTTTCGTCTTCGTTCATTGGTAACTTTACTTGGAGCTATATTTTTATTTGCCACATGATATGTGTTTTGCTTGGAGCGTCGTGTATTATTTTAGTATTTGCTTTTTAGTTTACCACAATCATACTTGCTGAACACACCTTTTGGGAGAATCCCACTTGATTAGAATTTGCTATGTGCTTCACTTATATCTTTTGAGCTTGATAGTTTTTGCTCTAGTGCTTCACTTTATCTTTTAGAGCACGGCGGTGGCTTAATTTTGTAGAAATTGCTAGTATCTCATGCTTCACTTGTATTATTTTTAGAGTCTTTTAGAACAACATGGTATTTTTTATGGTTTTAAAATTGGTCCTAGAATGGTAGGCATCCAAGTTGGGTATAGTAAAAACTATCATAGGAAGTGAATTGGATGCTATGATCAATTTGATACTTGATAATGGTTTTGAGATATGGAGGTAGTGATATTAAAGTCATGCTAGTTGGGTGATTATGAATTTAAGGAATGCTTGTGTTGAAGTTAGCAAGTCCCGTAGCATGCACGTATGGTTAAAGTTGTGTAACAAATTTGAAACATGAAGTGTACCTGGCTTGTGCATCCTTATGAGTGGCGGTCGGGGACGAGCGATGGTCTTTTCCTACCAATCTACCCCTCTAGGAGCATGCGCGTAGTACTTGATTCTTGATGACTTCTAAATTTTTGCAATAAGTATATGAGTTCTTTTGACTAATGTTGAGTCCATGGATTATACGCACTTTTACCTTTCCACCATTGCTAGCCTCTTCGGTACCGTGCATTGCCCTTTCTCACCTTGAGAGTTGGTGCAAACTTCGCCGGTGCATCCAAACCCCGTGATATGATACACTCTATCACAAATAAACCTCCTTATATCTTCCTCAAAACAGCCACCATACCTACCTATTATGGCATTTCCATAGCCATTCCGAGATATATTGCCATGCAACTTTCCACCGTTTCGTTCATCATCATGACATACATTACTTTTGTCATATTGCCATTGCATGATCATGTAGTTGACATCGTATTTGTGGCAAAGCCACCATGCATAATTTTTCATACATGTCACTCTTGATTCATTGCACCATCCCGGTATACCGCCAGAGGCATTCATATAGAGTCATATATTGTTCTAGTTTCGAGTTGTAATTCATATGTTGTAATCAATCGAAGTGTGATGATCATAATTATTAGAGCATTGCCCAAAAAAAAGGCCAAAAAAAGAAAGGCCCAAAAAAAATAAAAAAAATAAAAAAAAGAAATAAAAAAATAAAAATAAAAGGGCAATGTTACTATCTCTTTTTCCACACTTGTGCTTCAAAGTAGCACCTTGTTCTTCATGTAGTGAGTCTCATATATTGTGCTTCAAAGTAGCACCATGTTTTTCATATAGAGAGTCTCATATGTTGTCACTTTCATATACTAGTGGGAATTTTTCATTATAGAACTTGGCTTGTATATTCCTACGATGGGCTTCCTCAAATGCCCTAGGTCTTCGTGAGCAAGCAAGTTGGATGCACACCCACTAGTTTTCTTTTGTTGAGCATTCATTTATAGCTCTAGTGCATCCGTTGCATGGCAATCCCTACTCCTCATGTTGACATCAATTGATGGGCATCTCCATAGCCCGTTGATTATCCTCGTCAATGTGAGACTTTCTCCTTTTTTGTCTTCTCCACACAATCCCCATCATCATATTCTATTCCACCCATAGTGCTATATCTATGGCTCATGCTCATGTATTGCGAGAAGGTTGAAAAAGTTTGAGATTATTTAAGTACGAAACAATTGCTCAGCTTGTCATCGGGGGTGTAGAATTTGGGAACATCTTTGTGTGACGAAAATGAAGCATAGCCTAACTATATGATTTTGTAGGGATGAACTTTCTTTAGCCATGTTATTTTGAGAACACATGATTGCTTTGATTAGTATGCTTGAAGTGTTACTATTTCTTTTATCAATATGAACTTTTATTTTGAATCATTTGGATCTGAACATTCATGCCACAATAAAGAAAATTACATTGAGAATTATGCTAGGTAGGATTCCACATCAAAAATTCTATTTTTATCATTTACCTACTCGAGGACGAGCAGGAATTAAGCTTGGGGATGCTTGATACGTCTCCAACGTATCTTTAATTTTTGATTGCTCCATGCTATTATATTACCCCTTTTGGATGTTTATGGGCTTTATTTGACACATTTATATCATTTTTGGGACTAACCTACTAACCGGAGGCCCAGCCCGTATTGCTCTTTTTTTTGCCTATTTCAGTATTTCGAAGAAAAGGAATATCAAACGGAGTACAAACGGAATGAAACCTTCGGGAGCGTGATTTTTGGAACAAACGTGATCCGGAGAACTTGAAGTGCAAGTCAAGGAACGAACGAGGCCTCCAGGAGATAGGAGGGTGCGCCCACCCCTCCTGGGTGCGCCCCTGTCTCCTGGGCCCCACATGCGGCCACTGACGTACTCCTTCCTGCTATATATACCTACGTACCCTGAAAACATCCAGGGAGCCAGCGAAAAACAATTTCCACCACCGTAACCTTCTGTATCCGCGAGATGCCATCTTGGAGCCTTCACCGGCGCTCTGCCGGAGGGGGAATCAACCATAGAGGGCTTCTACATCAACACCATAGCCCCTCCGATGAGTTACGAGTAGTTTACCACAGACGTTCGGGTCCATAGTTATTAGCTAGATGGCTTCTTCTATCTTTTTGGATCTCAATACAATGTTCTCACCCTCTCTTGTGGAGATCTATTCGATGTAAACTCTTTTTGCGGTGTGTTTGTCGAGATCCGATGAATTGTGGGTTTATGATCAAGTTTATCTATGAGAAATATTTGAATCTTCTCTGAATTCTTTTATGTATGATTGAGTTATCTTTGCAAGTCTCTTCGAATTATCAGTTTGGTTTGGCCGACTAGATTGATCTTTCTTGCCATGGGAGAAGTGCTTAGCTTTGGGTTCAATCTTGCGGTGTCCTTTCTCGATGATGTTAGGGCAGCAAGGCACGTATTATATTGTTGCCATCGAGGATAAAAAGATGGGTTTTATATCATATTGCTTGAGTTTATCCCTCTACATCATGTCATCTTGCTTAATGCGTTACTCTGTTCTTTATGAACTTAATACTCTAGATGCAGGCAGGAGTCGGTCAATGTGTGGAGTAATAGTAGTAGATGCAGGTAGGAGTCGGTCTACTTGTCACGGACATGATGCCTATATACATGATCATGCCTAGATAATCTCACAATTATTCGCTTATCTATCAATTGCTTGACAGTAATTTGTTCACCCACCGTAATACTTATGCTATCTTGAGAGAAGCCACTAGTGAAACCTATGGCCCTCAGGTCTCTCTTTTATGATATAAGATTTCAATCTACTTTTATTTGCATCTTTACTTTTTGCATCTATATTATAAAATACCAAAAATATATTTATCTTATCATACTATCTCTATCAGATCTCACTTTCGCAAGTGGCCGTGAAGGGATTGACAACCCCTTTATTGCGTTGGTTGCGAGTTCTTTGTTTGTTTGTGTAGGTGCGTGGGACTTTTGAGGAGCCTCCTACTGGATTGATACCTTGTTTCTCAAAAACTAAGGGAAATACTTACGCTACTCTTCTGCATCACCCTTTCCTCTTCAAGGAAAACCAACGCAAGCTCAAGACGTAGCACGTGCTCAATCAACATGGTTGACATCTTAGCGGTGACCGCAAAGAAGATGAGCATCAACGCCCAGACAGGTGACATCTGCAGCAGCATCTTCAGCTCCTTCACCTGCGCTACCGTGTAGAACCGCCACGGACCATTCTTCTCCGACAACGCCAGCACAATCGCAGCCTTGTCAAAGAACCTGAATTGCCTGGTGTGCTGAGCCATGCCTAAATGTTGAGTATTATGTTTAGTAAGGAAATACGAGATAGACTAGGATATGTTCTGACTTATCTTGTACTCCAAGATGATCATTGTACTCCTATATATATGCCCACTAGGCTGAAGGCAATACAACGAACTATTGCACATATCCTCTCTCTCCCTTCTAACATGGTATCGGAGCCAAGAGGTCTTGAATTCAAGACCTGGCTGGCACAATTAAATTGCAGCCCACTTTCGATCCACGTTTAGGCCTGAGGGAGCCACACGTGAGAGAAAGTGTTGACGTATAATGTGCTGCCTAGTCTCTTTCATAAGATCGGTCTTTTGGTTGCATTGGGTACAGCATGCACTTGTACATTTCATGCAGGGCCGAGGCATCATCGGCCAGCTAGAGACGGCAATTCCTTGCGGCCGCGATGACCACCCAGCAGACACTTGTCAGTGGGCTCCCTCCCACCCCCAGCGGCTTGTACCTGTAAATCTTTCCTCCGACAACGAACACGGCGAGGCCGAATCCTATGAGCACCGTCGGGATTGCGTACCCGATGGTCCACCCAATGTTGTCCTGCACCCAGACGAGCAACGTCCCCGACAGCAGCGAGCCAATGTTGATGGAGAAGTAGTACCAGTTGAAGAAGGAGCCCTTGCCCACCCGCTCCGCTGGATCGGTGCCATCGAACTGATCTGCGCCCATGGCCGTGGTGCAGGGCCTGATTCCGCCGGTGCCGAGGGTGACAAGGTAGAGCCCCGGGTAGACGGCGGTACGATGGACAGCGCCGCCCTCGTCGGAAGAACGAGGCAGGAGCCACGGAAGTGCCGCCGATGATGTCACGATGAACATCCCTCGGTACATTGTCAATGAAAAAGTTTCAGAAATGCTGCACATCATTATACAGTAAATTCAAAAATGTTGCAGATTAAGGCGATCTGACAGCATTCTGGTTGTCTCGCTTACAAAGATGTACTCGGAGAGGAAAACTACAACTGTCGAGTATCTTCCCCAATAGGAGTCGGCCAAGAAGGCACCGACGACCGGCGTGAGGAAGCAGCTGCCAGCCCAGGTGGACACATTCCTCGCGGTGTCGACGTTTCTCTCATGAAGCACCGTCGTGAGGTAGGTGACCAAGTTCTTGGCGACGGCGGTGAAGCACAAGCATTCGCAGAATTCGGCACCTGATTTAGGTCCAAGGCCCAACCTGTTACTTCTTCTATAGAGGAAATGTGGAGCATGAAAGTAGATGTTCTTACTAAGCATCATGCAGTACCTAGAATGAAGAAGCATGCTCTCCAGTTGCCGGTGCTCTGCTTGAGAGCAGGCTGTCTGTTGACATCAACTATTCCATCGCTCGTGTATCTTGAACATTCGTCCTGAACAACATGCTAAAATTGATTACTGAGTTCCACAAGGAGATTCCACATTTTTAGTACTATGTAATAGACAGCAGGGATGCTGGTTGGGCAGAGGAATATCCATCACCTGTGGTCATGGACGCAGGCAGCGATGGTTCAGAAGTGGCCCTCTCCTCATCTGCTGCTTCCATCTGACACTCTCGGTGTAGTCTTCGGAAGTGCTCTTCGGAAGTTCCTAGGAAGAATTCTATGTGCACCGAGCTATCAGAGCAACTCCAACGGGTGGGCCGACCCAAATGAACGGTGATTTTGTCCGCCTTTTGTCTGTTTGGATCGGCTAGGCGGACACGAACGTCCGCTTCGGCGTTTGGGCCGGCGCGTGTGTCCAACACTGGCGCGACCCATTTTGACGGTGCAAAAAAGAAAATGAATGCATGCATATTTAACATTAAAAACAAAAGTAATCAAACCTTAAAGCCGACCACAAAGGCCGGCGGGCGTCCAAATAAAAATAAAAACAAACTAAAAACTATGCGCCGGCGCGCTGCCCTAGGTGTCGTTGTTGTCGTCCTTGGGATCCGTGAGGTCAATGTCGTGGTCCTAAGACTGACAGTAGAAAGGGGGGTAGGTATGGAGAGGCAAGATCTCAGCTATGGTGAAGGTGTACACACAAGATTTACGAGTTCAGGCCCTTCGCGGAGGAAGTAAAAGCCCTACGTCTCGGTGCCCGGAGGCGGTCGACTGGATTATATGTGTGTGGTGTTACAGGGGGTGCGAACCCTTGTGCCAGAGGAGGGGGTGGCTTATATAGAGTGCGCCAGATGCTTTCACTAGAGTGCCCAGGAGTCAGAGATCTGCTGCAGTGCCAGTCACAGATACTAGAGCTACAACATCAGCACCAGCTGCTATAGCTCCAGTGCCACCTCCAGTAGCCACTCCACCAGCTCCAGCCACATCAACAGAAGCTTTCGTCCTTGGAGCCATCTCTACACCACCTCACGAAGACCAAGCCTGAGAGTCGTTTATCACTATGCATTTTTTGAACTTTTTGGTAACTTGTTGCCAAAGGGGGAGAAAATGTATAGATCATAGGCTTCGAGAGAGAGTGTTGCTTTTTATCTCTCTTGTTTTTGGTTGAACTTCTTGATTGTGTGCTTGTGATCTACTTGTTTACTTGTTCGATCATGTGTTTGATCATATGCTACCCTTAATGCTTGTTGGATGATATTATCTCTTATATCCTTATAGGATCATTCACTTGCTTGGTGATGAGTGCATGCTTTTAACTTCTATCATTTTGAGTGCTCCACCAAGATGTATGTGACATGAAAGAGTAACCCATGATCCTAACACATTGTGCATTTGCAGTCCAAAGCAAATTTTAAATAATGCACAAATTTAGGGGGAGCTCTTGCTTATCACACACTTCTCAAAGCGACGATGTTTTCCAATCTTATTATCATTTGTCGAAGCTTTGATCTATATGTTGTCATCAATTACCAATAAGGGGGAGATTGAAAGTGCAACTATCCCTGGGTGGTTTTGGTAATTCCTAACAGCATATAGCTCATTGAGCTAATGCTATTTCAAGATAAATATTTCAGGAAAGCTCAATGTTTGGCATGGCATGGATGAGAAACATGGACCCCTTAAAATGCTAAGGACAAAAGGATTGGCTCAAGCTCAAAGCACAAGACTCACATTTTTTTATCTTAGTGATCCGAGATCATATTGAGTCCATAGGAAAAGCCAATACTATCAAGAGGGGGTGAGGTGTTGCTTAATGAGTTTCTTGCTCGAAGTGCTTAGTGATATGCTCCAAAAACCCTCAACTACTTGGCCCACCAAAACTTTCTATCTGGCGCCACCGAGTTCAGTTGACATAGCCACTGCCAGAAACCCTAGTCTGTTCGGCCTCACCGATAGGGATCTCGGTCTCACTGAGATGGGATTGTAATATCTCTGTTTCCCTTCGTAAAATTTCGGTCAAACCGAGATGAGCGATCGGTCCCACCGAGACTGCAATGCAAACTTTTTGTTTCCCTTTCGTAATGTTTCGGTCCAACCGAGATGAGCGAATTGGTCCCACCGAGTTTGCCTGACCAACTCTCTGTTTGTCTATTACAGAAATTGGTCTCACCGAGTTTGTGTAATCGGTCTCACCGAGATTACGTTATGACCTAACCCTAACGATATCGGTCCCACCGAGTTGACATGTCGGTGTTACCGAAATGCCTAACGGTCACATTATGAACTAAATCGGTCTAACCGAGTTTCACGATTCGGTCCCACCGAGTTTGGTAAATTTTGTGTAATGGTTAGATTTTGTGTGGAGGCCATATATACCCCTCCACCCACTCTTCATTCGTGGAGAGAGCCATCAGAACATGCCTACACTTCCAACATACATTTTCTAAGAGAGAACCACCTACACTTGTGTTGAGGTCAAGATATTCCATTCCAACCACATAAATCTTGATCTCTAGCCTTCCCCAAGTTGTTTTCCACTCAAATCATCTTTCCACCAAATCCAATCCTATGAGAGAGAGTTGAGTGTTGGGGAGACTATCATTTGAAGCACAAGAGCAAGGAGTTGATCATCAACACACCATCTATTACCATTTGGAGAGTGGTGTCTCCTAGATTGGTTAGGTGTCACTTGGGAGCCTCCGTCAAGATTGTGGAGTTGAACCAAGGAGTTTGTAAGGGCAAGGAGATCGCCTACTTCATGAAGATCTACATGAGTGAGGCAAGTCCTTCATGGGCGACGACCATGGTGGGATAGACAAGGTTGCTTCTTCATGGACCCTTCGTGGGTGGAGCCCTCCGTGGACTCGCGCAACCGTTACCCTTCGTGGGTTGAAGTCTCCATCAACGTGGATGTACGATAGCACCACCTATCGGAACCACGACAAAAACACCCGTGTCACCTATTGCGTTTGCACTCTCCAAACCCTTTCCTTTACATTCTTGCAAGTTGCATGCTTTACTTTCCGCTGCTCATATACTCTATGCATGCTTGCTTGAATTGTGCTAAGATTGCTTGACTTGTGCTAAGTTGCTAAAATCTGCCAAGAACTAAAATTGGGAAAAGGCTAGATTTTTATTTGGTCAAGTAGTCTAACCACCCCCCTAGACATACTTTCGATCCTACAGTTTGACAATGGGCGGGAGATTTCGAGGAAGGTGAGGGACATGTGGCAATGTATGCGAAAGAGTGAGACGGCGGCAATGTACTCCTTGGCGGCAGTCACGCTGTAGTGCTTCGAGTATCTCCTCTGGGCGATGGAGCAGACAGACTCACCCGAGGCGAAAGTTCGGCGGAGGTGGTGGCGTACAGGTCGAAGGTCGAGCACCTAGAGGATAACAAATCGATCGAGTACGGTGTGCCGTTCGTGAGGGTGCAGAGCCAGCCGGAGCCACAGGAGCATTCGTTTCTCCCACCACAAGAGGAGGTCGGATGGCTCGATGTTGCTTCCCCGCCGTTCTCCACGGTTCCCTTGATGCTCGCCTCGTTTCATCGGCAGCGGTAGGGTTTAAGGTAAGCTTCACACTAATCTAATCTTGCATCTGCTCATGCTTACAATCAGTGCGACAGCTAATGGAAATCATGCTTACAATCAGTCTCCAAGTACTACGCCAATCACCCTAAAATAGCTCTGTACCTTTGGATCAAAGTTGTGAGACTGTGTACAAATAAAGAAAAATAGATTGGTGCTTCTTTAAGAAAAGAGTACTCCCTAGAGTACTGCCAATATAAGCTACTAGTATTTGGTTAGAGGATTTGCTACCAAGAAAGATCCATCCACAGAGAGCGCCACACATCCCACTGGTGGTGGTGGATGCCAATGTGTGCATGGAGCATGGTTGGTGTCGGTAATTTTTACTTGGCACACCTCGCACTCTGCATATATGTCGGTTCCATCCGTACATTTGTGCAGTTCCACCAAAATGCAGCTGAATAACCCTGTTTGCAGAGATAATGAAAAAGCGTGATTACATTATAGTGGAACTAGTTGATGGAACATACAGTAATAAATAGAAGGAAATATTGTGATAGTATCATAGTATGCCATGCTGCGAGGGCGAGATGGGCCCTGCGATGCCTCGTACGGTACGCCTCATACTAAAAATCGTCCCAAGTCTCCCTGATACACCTTCTGCTAGTGATGAACATCGGTGTACAGCGGTAGTACAAGGAGGGGCCTTGAGACATTCAAATCTCTATATTTGTGCAGATCAACTAAAATTAAGCACCCCAGTTTGGAGAAACGCTTAAACATTAACAATGAGACTAGTTGATGAAACATACACTAACAAAGAGAAGCACTTTCTTTATCTACATTGGAAATGAAATGATAGAGAGGACACTCGCTCTATTTTAACTATATTATTACTTCATTTTATCAGTGGCACTAGGGTCGAGAAGGTGACAAACGAGGTGTACCGTGCGTCGCAAGGATGGAGGCCGGGGGTGTTGAGACTGGGATGCTGAGGCTGGCTCTTTCAGTCCCTATCTTCCCTCCTGATGTTTCTGTGGTAGCATTTGGGTTGTAATCCAAACTTGGTCGAGCTGGTGCTACGTCCCCCTACCTGCCTAGCTTATGTGGCGAACTTGTCTCCTGCTAGTACTCAGTTCGTTCTAGTAGTAGTTGCATAACTGCCCGTTTACACTAAGATGTTGTCGGATAATGGTTCTCTATGGTTAGGTTTCTTTAATGAAATCAAAGGGCACCCCCTCTTTCAATATATAAATAAACAGTGGCACTAGCGGTGCCAAAACATTGCCTCAAATTAATAGTGCCACTAGATTAAGGTGCAAAATAATAACATTACTGCTTTATCATGGCAGTGCCGAAACAGTAGCACAAGAGCAGGATCAACATGCAGGATCTTTGGCAAACGGTCAGACCAGAAAGGAACATACCTCATGATGGGAACTGTTGGGGATATTACCACCAGGTGTAAACCAGCCAGCTTGGGCCGGATTAACTCCGTTAGTGGTATAAGCAGAGAAAGGCCCAAGGCCTATAGTCGGATTAGAGCTTGTAGCCGTAAACCGACCTGATGTATAACTTGTATTGTAAGTTAGGAATAGAGAGATACCAACCGGGATACGAGTATGAACCGGTTGGGACTCTATGAACCGACGGCGCCACTGTGTATATAAGGGACGACCCGCGACGGTTCAAAGACGACAACCACAACTCGAGCCTAGGCGAAGCTTGTTTGCTCCTAGCCATCGAGACTACATCAATTCCATCACAACTAGACGTAGGCTTTTACCTTCATCGAAGGGGCGAACTAGTATAAAACCCTTGTGTCTTTGTGTCCGCATTAACCCCCGCAAGTAAACCCAGAGCGATGGCTCCACGACTAAGTCCTTACGCTAGGACATCCGCCGTGACAAATCCACGACGCTTGGCGCCACCGTGGGGCTATCGCACGATGGTTTGACGATCTTGGAGGGCAAGCTCAAAGGACTCAAGGCTACGTCGTGGCCGGATGACCAAGAGTCGTCGCGCCGGATCTACATCGACGACGCCGGATGGGGTCCCGAGGCCGATTCAATCGAGTATGGATACCGGTCCCTTCGGCGGCATACACGCTTTCATCGGCAAGATCGGGAGCCCGGGCTCGAGCGGACATCCGCACCGACCTCATCGAGACGGCTCGGCGGCGCGACCTGCCCAGTTAAACCGCCGTGAGGCATGTCTTCGTTGGAGTCACCCATGGAGGAGAGTACGACGCCGGTTCGTAACACGGTAGTGAGACCGCTGCTTATTACGGCGATGAATCTTCAACAGAGAGGCCGAGTCATTGTACCAGCTGCAGGCGATATGATCGGGGCTGTTCCGACGGTGACAAGATTCCGGACCCCCAAGCCGCTTAAACCGGTTGAGTATTCATGGCCGCAGACGCAGCAGCGAACCACTCTTCAACCGCAGCAGCGATGCTTTCCGGTTCAGCAGCGGCAGCAGGGCAGGAGGCCCGGCGCCCGCCGTTCAAGTTCTGTCAGATCTGTTTGATGCACTAGCAGCGCTTATGGCGGAGGACAACCCAGCGGATCAGGAGGCTCATAATGCAGAAATTGCAAAGGTGAAAGAGCAGATCATGCAAGCCAAAGCGGATCTTGCATCAGAGAAGGAGCGTATGGCCGCAGAGCGGGCCGCTTTAGACGCACAAGCTTACAAACTCATGCTTGACCAGAGTGCATCGCAGGAGGTGTTGAAGCGGAAGTATAGATCGCGCCTGCCATCAGGATTTGATCCTAGAAATCTCTTTCAGACCCCGGGAGCCGGACCCAGTAACCCGCCCCAGCACAGGGAGGTAAATCGGATTGAGGCACCAGGAGCAGGAGCGACGGTCCAACCGCGCCTGATGGAGCCTTCGCAGCAGAACATGGTGGTTCCTCCGCCGCATGCATACCCCTGTGTCATTATTCTAATCCTATGGACAACCTTGTTGCAGCCGCTGCACGATTGGAGGCGATCCCAGTCGAAGGAGATTCCCCACAAGCAGTTGAGACACGCCGGGTTAAGGAGCTCCTCCGGACTGCACTGATCCAGCAGGAAGCGTATTCATACAGCCGTGATCGGATTCACTCTACGCCCCGTCCAAGCCGGAGCTACAGCAGGCGTATGGATGAACCGGCCATATCAAGCAACGCGCGTGACCGTGAAGCGGCCCGAGGCAATCACCAGATTGGCGGCATTCGTGATGCTCAGGAGGTAGTGGATCGGGCCCGGGCACGCAGGAAGGCCGAGTTAGCAGCACAGGATGATGCGGGTCAACACACACCGGTTCGCCCTACCACCTTCGCCGGACCAGGAGTCGCGTCCGCGTTAGGGGTGCCCTGTTTAATCCCCGCTTTACGCAATGTGCGTCTGCCTAAGGATTTTAAGGGCCCACGCAAGGTGCCGAATTACACCGCAGATCTGTCCCCTGAAGCGTGGGTTGAAAGTTATGAGATGGCCATGGAGATGCTAGATGTTGATGAGACCGCATGTGCAAAGTACTTCACCATGATGCTGGAGGGCACAGCCCGTACTTGGTTGAAGAGCTTACCGCCCAATTCTATCAGTTCATGGGGCCGCCACGGGCCCGGTTTATCCGTAACTTCAAGGATACGTAAGCAGCCCAAGTCCATAGTAGACCTGGCGGCTTGCGTCCGAAGAAGAAGGAGTCAACAACCCGCTGGGTACGCCGTGTTTCCGAGATTTTGCACTCTTCCGACCGGATCAACGCCGACTCGGCGATCTTAACATTAGAAGGCAATCGCCGTTTGAGCCTTTGAAATTAAAATTGGGACGATGAAGCGGTTCGCAATGATATGGGAACCCTCATGGCCGCTGGTAAAGTATGCCGATTCGGACAGTACCAAGGATCCCGTCGATGATGATGAAGCAGGAAGGAAAGAAGAACGGCAACTCCAAGGGCAGCAGACAAACCGGCGGGTCATGGAAACGGAGGCAAGCGCAAGGCCGATGGCAACCCGGATTTCAGAGCCAACACTAATGCGCAGGATGAGGTTCGCGCGCAGAGGCAAGGCGAATCGGGTCAAAATCCTAATACAAGCCGCTTGAATTACTTGTTGAATCAACCTTGCCCCAAGCACGGACGAAGGAGTCCCCATCGAACCATCTCTCGAAGGACTGTTATATTATGCAGAGTTCAAAACTCCAATGCTTTCCGGTATGACCAGGGTCGTGGCGGTTCAGATCCGTTTCCATGGGCCGGGTCGATGGAGCTTCGTTCGTGGCCTAATCAAGGCAATCACAATAGTCGAATAATCAGGTGGCCAAAGAAGCAGCAGCAGTCAAAGCTATCGAGCCAACCAAAGCAGCTTGAATAGTGGGCGATCATGTTTTCACAACCAGTTTGGACAAGCGGATCGAAGCTTCACAAACGGGCAAGAACTCGTTGAACCGCCTTGCCGCGGTATTTACGCTGGTCGAGCAGCCTATCGTGTGGAGCAGAGAGGACCATCCCCGGTTGATAATCCGGTCACCGGCATTGGTGGTAGACCCTCGTGGGGGCTATAAGTTCACTAAGGTGCTTATGGATGGAGGAAGCAGATAATATATTATACTATGAAACTTTCCGTCGCATGGGTCTCATGCACAAGGATCTCGCATCGTCCAATACGGTGTTCCATGGTGTAGTACTGTGCAAATCTGCTTATCCTGTTGGTAAGATAGCCCCGATGTGGCTTTTGGAGACGAGCACGATTCCCGGTCCGAAAAGCTAACTTTTGAAGTGGTGAAAATCCGGAGTCCATATCATGCCTTGTTTGGGCGGCCGGCTTATGCTAAGTTCATGGCACGACCTTGTTATATCTACTTGCAGCTCAAAATGCCGGGTTACAAAGGAACGATAACGGTGCATGGAAGCCGCCGAGTTGCTTTGGAATGTGAGGAAGGCGATGCAGCTTATGCAGAGGCGGTCTGTGCCACGGAGGAGTTGAAGTTCTATAAGGACAATGTTGATCCGGCAGATATGACCCCTTTGAAGAAGCCAACTACGGAGCATGAATCGGATCTAAAGTTTAAATCGGCAGCTGAGACCAAGCTTGTTGACTTCGTGCAAAGCGATTCGCCCAAGCAGTTCATCATCGCTGCCAACCTCGATCCCAAATAGGAAAGCGCGCCATCGAAGTTCATCCGTGAGAACCGGATATCTTTGCATGGAAGCCGCCCGACATGCCTGTGTACCGAGGAACTCACGAGCACACACTTAATGTGGATCCTAAGTATAAACCGTGAAACAGTTCCTCCGCCGGTTTAACGAAGAAAGGCGCAAGGCCATTGAGAGGAAGTAGCCGTGCTTTTGGCGGCTGGCTTTATCATTGAGGTGTTTCATCCAGAGTGGCTTGCTAATCCGTGTTGGTCCTTAAGAAAATGGCACTGGCGATGTGTGTGGACTACAGATCTTAACAAAGCTTGTCCAGCAGATCCTTTTGCCCTCCCCGCATTGATCAGATTATTGATGCCACGGCAGATGTGAGCGCTTAAGTTTTTGGATGCGACTCTGGATATCATCGATCAAAATGGCGTTAAGGACCAGGAGAAGATAGCATTTATAACTCCCTTTGAGCCTTCGTTATGTATCTATGCCTTTTGGGCTCAAAAGCCCTGTGCTACTTATCGCGTGTGTACAGAATTGCCTACATACACAGATCGGCCGCAATGTACATGCTTATGTGGATGATATTGTGGTGAAATCAAGACAAAAGGAGACACTGGTGGAAGATTTAAAGGAAACCTTCGACAACTTGTGCATTTATAAGATGATGCTTAATCCGGCCAAGTGTGTTTTTGGTGTTCCGGCAGGCAAGTTATTGGGGTTTCTGGTGTCTAACAGAGGAATTGAGGCTAATCCGGAGAAAATTACAGCTATTACTTCCTTGGCTAAACCAAAGTGTATCAATGATGTTCAGCGTCTGGCGGGCAGAATCGCTGCGTTGAGCCGGTTTATCAGCCGCCTCGGAGAAAAAGCCATCCCCTTATACCAGATGCTGAGGAAGACAGATAATTTCGTCTGGAGTCCAGCTGCTGACGAAGCATTTGAGGATCTAAAGCGGCAATTGGCCAATCCGCTCGTTTTGCGCTCCGCTGACAAGGAACCGCTGTTGTTATATGTGGCAGCCAATGCTCGAGCAGTAAGCGTGGCCATTGTGGTAGAGCGCAAGGAGGAAGGCAAGGAGTATCCGGTTCAACGGCCGGTTTATTATATCAGTGAGGTGCTTATCGAGTCCAAACAAAGGTATCCGCATTGGCGAAGTTAGTCTATGGTGTTTTTATGGCTACCGGAAATCAAGCAATATTTCCAAGGGCACCCTATCATAGTGGTTAGTTCAGCTCCTTTGGGTGATATCATATGTAACCGGAGGCGATCGTCGGATTGCAAATGGGCCATCGAGCTTGGGCCGCATGGACTAAAGTATATACCACGCACAGCAGTTGAAGTCACAAGCGCTTGTTGATTTCATTAATGACTGGACGGAGTTACAAGCGCCAGAGGAGAAGCCGATCACACATATCGGACTATTCATTTCGACGGATCCAGGCAGTTGGAAGGCTCGGGGGCCGGAGTCGTTTTAACTTCCCCACGAGGTGATAAGTTTTGTTACGTTCTCCGTTTAATGTTCCCTTGTACTAATAATGCAGCTGAGTACGAAGCCTTGCTCCATGGTCTCCGGATGGCTAAGGAGATGAACTTAAGCCGGGTTAAGTGCTTTGGTGACTCGGACCTGGTGGCTCAGCAAGTATCTCGCACTTGGGACTCTAAGGACCCGCCATGGCCGATATCGTCGAGAAGTGGATAATATCGCAGGTTGCTTCAAGGGCTATCAAGTGGATCATGTGGATCGCCGAAGAACGGCGGCAGACGCTTTAAGCCGGTTGGGTTCTCGCCAAACCGTCCCGCCTAATGTCTTTTTGGACGTCTTGCACAACCCGTCAGCCCAGCTCCCTGGTGAAGCGGATTTGGCTATTCCTGATCCGGAGGCTCAGTTGGTGGCAGCATTACATGCTATTCCGGATTGGACGATTCCTTTCCTTGCGTATATGACTCGAGGGGAGTTGCCAGAAGATGAGGTTCTGGCCAGACAGATAATCCGGCGCTCCAAATCTATGACGATTCTTAACGGTGAGTTGCATCATTGCAAGGTATCGTATGCTTCAACGCTGTGTTTCCGAGGAAGGCTGTGAAATTTTAAGAGAAATCCATGAAGGATTGTGGACATCACGCCGTTCAAAGTCCCCGTGGTATATGCGTTCCGCCACGGATTTTACTGGTTGATCGCCCACGCCGATGCGGAGGACTTGGTTAAACGGTGTGATGGATGTCGAAATTTTCCAGCGCGCTCATGTACCGCACAAGAATTGAGGATGATCCCAATAACGTGGCCGCTTATGCACTTGGGGCTGGATATGGTTGGACCCTTTAAACGATCCAAGGATAAGAAGACCCACCTGTTGGTGGCAAAGTGGACAAATTCACCAAGTGGGTTGAAGCGAACTCGCCGCCAAGTGTGATGCGGCAACAGCGGTGCAGTTCATCAAAAAGGTGATTTTCCGGTTTGGCTTTCCACACAGTATCATTACTGATAATGGTACTAATTTATCCAAGGGTGCTATGAAAGAATTTTGTGAACGTGAGCACATCCGGCTTGACGTGTCATCAGTGGCTCACCCCCAATCCAACGGGCAGGCAGAACGCGCTAATCAAGAGATCTTACGAGGCATCAAACCCCGACTTCTGGTTCCGTTACAGAGAACACCAGGGTGCTGGGTTGAAGAGCTACCATCGGTGCTATGGAGTATCAATACTACGCCAAACCGGTCCACCGGGTATACACCGTTTTTCATGGTCTACGGAGCGGAGGCCGTTCTCCCAAAGGATATCCGCACGATTAGCCCTGTAGCGGCTTATGTTGAAGCGACAACGAGACGGCACGGCAGACGCTTTGGACCTATTGGATGAGGAGCGTGATATGGCAGCCGCCATTCGGCGATTTACCAAAGAAGATCTTCGTCGTTATCACAATCGCCGGTTAAAACCAGAGCCTTTCAAGAAGGAGATTTGGTGCTTCGCCTCATCCAAGACCGCATGATATGCACAAGTTATCCCCACCTTGGGAAGGACCTTTGTGGTCAGCAAGAATCTACACAACGGATCATACTATCTCGATTGATATTCGAGAGCATCAAGACTCACGACATCGAGGAGGAGACCAATAGGCCGTGGAATATAGCTCATCTTCGCCTTACTACACTTGAGTCATCGGCTCGCTTTATGTACATAGCATGACAATGTATATATTATCTTCGATATAATAAAACCGGAGCCTCAGCTAAAGCGGGTCTCTGCTTTTCTTATCATGCGTGGTTACATGGAGTGTTTCGCTTTTAAAGCGCCTCCGTTTACCCCTTGACATTTATATTTATCACTTGGGGCTTGGTCGTGTCCGAACCAATGCAACACCTCTTGATAGGCTAAAGCCACCAGATCATTTGGGGACACGGTCACGCCTGAACCGTCACGCTCTTGGTCGGCCAATAGGGCCAGAGTCATTTGGGGCTTGGTCGAACCCAACCAATGTCATGCCACTTGGCCGGGCGATCGCCAAGAGTCTTTTGGGGACCTGGCCGACTAGCACCATCGCTACGCCTTCGGGGGGCTTGGTTGCGTCTGACCATGGTAATGCCATCTGACCAGCTCCATGAAGCTTTTCTTTTGCAAAGAGTTATTGCCTTTGTTGCCATATTTTCACATAATTGGTATTCGATTTTTGTTGTTGCGTTTTTTAACCTGACAAATATTTTTATCCGGTTCAACTGTCAGTCACAAACTGACATGACACGGTTTGGTATTACACCGGAGTTTTATCTGCCCGGTTTACCTTCTTCCTGTTCATCATCATGGAATAACAAGGGGGCTTGTGCTGATTCAGCACGGTTATATGGGAGTTATTATCTCCCAGACGGTCATGGTTTTTAAGGCCTCCGCTTCAAGTTTGGCTACGCCAGCTTCATGCCCAGATACGGCAGGTATTTGTATCACATACTTATTGATTTCCGATATATATATATATATATATATATATATATATATATATATATATATATATTGAACCGGTTTGGCGGTGTCACCGCCACCGAGGTTCAACTTTTTCGCTGCGTGGAGTATGAATCAAACAAAAGTTTCACTTATGCACGAAGGCATATTCAGGCAGAAAGTTTTAACTAAAGTTATTACAAGGCAACACGGTGCCCAAGTGAGATCATTGTTCTTGGGCAAACCGCCCACAACAGATGTTTGAACCGCCACCGTTCAAGCTCGCTCTTCATCCTCCGCCGCTTCAACCTCTTCATCTCTACCCATTGGCCGGAAATCCACAAAGGGTCCGCCGATTCCCATTAGCGCTTGGAAAACAGCCTCTTCGTGGATCGAGAAGACGGTTCAATATCGAGCGTAAGTATGCTTACGGATTGAGGGATCAGGTTTTCCGCTTCAAAGGTTGGGGTAGACACTCGCTTGTTTTGATCATTATATTGCGCTTGATAATGCTCTAAGTCAGCTTCTTCGCCAATCGACAAGCTAGCGGGCGATCGCACGGTTTATTGCTCAGAATCTTCTTCATCAAATCGAGCCATCTTCTTTCACACCGATAGCCTTGAGCTGCTTCCACGGGATCAAAGTCCGTACCTGTGCCTTGGCTCGGATCAAGGCGCTGATGGCTCCGGTTCGAGCAAAGAGATTTTTTCACCTCTTCAATCCGGACGGGGAGCATGGACAGCCGGTTCAGAGTATCTTGAATCAAAGAAGGCGCCGGATTGTTATGTGACATTGTGGTGATGATGCGCTGGGCTCCGGTATACAGCTGTTCTACCAAGGTATAGACAGCCTTCAGTTTCTTCCGCACATCATTTCCTAAGTGCCCAACGCGTGTGCCTACAACAGTAAACGGTTAGTTTCAAACCGGAGCAATGACACAACAGGTGTAACATATCACAACTGTTCAAAGAGACTTACCAAAGATTGCTGCAGTCATAGAATGTACTTGCCGTTTTACGGCTGTCAGATCGTCTACCACCGGTTTAAGGGCAGCTTCAGCATTTTCTGCCCGTTTGATCAAATTGGCCTTTTCAAAGGGCCTGCATCGCCGCTCTTTCTTCATACTTTCCTTCACTTCTTCAAAGAGCGGTCAAGGCATTGGTTAACTCTTTCTTGGCCTTCTCTGCTTCGCCTGCTGGGTTTTCAAAGCCGCTTGTAAATCGGCAATCCGATCATCTTTGATTTTCACCTCAGCTGCGCGATTGACAAAGATGTTCAGCCAGCAATTAAGTCAAAGTCCCAACCACACAACACGCTTATATGCTTGACACTTGGGGGCTAATGTACCTTCAATTTTTCTATGCTATTACATGGCAAAGTCCCAAGCTCAATACAAGTATTCAACTTGGCACTTGGGGGCTAATGACTATTTGATTCTACCAATGTTTCGTCAGTAGTTTTTATTGAAGTACCGGTTTAAGTATGCAGAGTTAAACCGCCCTTGTGGTTATGCGGTAGATTTCAAAATGGATCAAGAAAATAATCAAGTCCCGGTTTGATCAAGATTACAAACCGCCCTTGGGGGCTACAAGGACTAATATATGGTGATAAGGAAAGGAGTGAGTTACCTCAAACTTGTCCTCATTAATTTGACCAGCCAGCTTCATAGTCACGGCCATTGTAAAGCCGGTTCAAATATCCGTAATGAAGGTCTTGGGCGCTTAAAGCGCATATGTTTCAGCTCGACATCCCACTTTCCTTTATTCAAAGTGGAAGAATCCTCTTTCACAAGATGCCGGGTTAAGGTTGCAGGATTCCCGGCTCGAGCGCCCATACCAAGAATCACAACGCCATCATCTTTCGACTCGACGGATTGTGTGGGCACGGCTGTTTTAGTAGGATCGCGAGGTTTCTCAAACCGACAAGGCTTTGGCAGGTGGATCAGCAGAGGTTGAAGTATTGAGCCTGTGCCTCTTCAGAATAACCTCCTCTTGAACCGGAGGATCATTGGGAATATCTTCAGAGGCAAAATTTTCAAGATCCGCGCCTCTCATGATCTCAAGCGGCAGCCTCTTCAACTATTTTGTCCAAGCGGCCTTCTTGCTGGGTTTCGCTTGGTTCAAGAGACAAAGAGTCGGGAAAAGGCATATCCATTACGGAAGATATCAGAAAGCATATGGCCGTTTTTGACTTACCCGGCGGCTATTTTCAACGGTGGTAGCTGAGTGGCTGAGGATTCGCCAGAGGATGAATGGGAAGTAACCTGATAATCGGAGTCGGACGGATTAAGAGGTTGACGGAAGAAACCCGCTTTGGAATTTAAAGCAATAAAAAGGTCGGAAACCTCGGTGCGGCGCTTTCGAACCGGGCTGTTTGGTAAACCGGCAGAGGTAACTACCTGGCCACTGTGCCGGGTTGTGCGGCGAGCTTCATGTTGTTGTGTCTTCATAGGAAATTTGGGATCCAAGTAAGCAAGAGGGTGAGAAAAGTTAACTTTCCGGTTTGCTGGCGAAATTTTGGTAAAGGCAAATTTGTTGAATCGAAGAAAGAATAGTTACCTCAAGAAATCCTGCGTTGTTGGCTTCAAAGATCATCCCGACAAGCATCATCATCAATAAGGCGGTAAAAAGCAAGCCAAGAGAATCAAGTTCGGATTACCCACATCATCGCCAATAGCCGGGTCGATGAAGCAAAGGGTCTTTCTCTTGTGGGCTGATTTCTTGACAACTTTTGTTTTGGGCCGGTTTGGCCGTCCAGCTTTATCCGCTTTGTCTTGGGAAAGTTTCTTGCTCCAAAACGGATTATCACCCTGGATCAGAAATAATTAAATGTTGGATACATAAAGCAATAACAGGTTTAATGATGAAGCAGTCAGAGACTTACCGCAGGTGGTTTGTTGGTGGTGCAGTAAGGAGCCAAACCGGTTTGAGCACAGAGATGCTCCGTTCATTCAGCATTCTTCTTCATCGAGTCCGTAACTTCATCATCGAAAGTTCAAGTTTTGTGTGCCGGAGTGGGTCGTCGACGCCGCCAAGATATCGACACATCAAACCGAACGCCGCTCAAAGGCAGATACCCCAAGATAACCAGAGCGTGTAAGATCAATTCCAATCAAACCGCTGGCCATAAAGGCTCGGAGCTTGGACGATTATGGGCATATTTGCTTTTTTCTTTGGCGCTTAATCTTTGAGGAAAGGGATGAGTATTGCTTAGCCGCCCGACTAAAGCCGTAAGGGATTTTCACCTTCGTGAGAAGTATCCTTGCAGTAAAACCAAGTCGCATTCCATTCTTTGGGGTGAGTATGGAGTTTGACGGGGATACATGATTTCCTTCCTTTTCTGAATAGCCATACCGCCCAATTCTGTATTGGGGCCGTCGGTGAATTTAGTGCGACGGTTTAGATGGAAAAGATCTCTAAACAGTTCAACAGAAGGTTCCTCTTGCAGATATGCTTCAGATAGCACTTGAAAGTGGCATAAGTTGGTGACGGAGTTGGGGCCAATGTCTTGGGGACGGAGCTGAAAATTGGCCAACACGTCCCGGTAAAATTTTGAACCGGGCGGTTTGAAGCCCCGGGCCAGGTGATCCGCAAAAACCACAACTTCCCCTTCCTGAGGTGTGGAGGACATTCCTCTCCAGAACCCTCCAAAGGATCTGTATCTTTGTCATCTAAAGCGCCAATCGATACCAGTTCATTCAGCCGTGACTTGAGACGCGGAAGGAACCCATTGCATTCATACACTTGTTTGGCCATGATAAGATCTACAAAAGTAACGGATCCGTTCAAAAGCGTGCTTGTTACAAAGTGATTGATCTAAGTTATGATAAACCGGAGGCAGATCTATAAATCGGTTCATTGTGATATGATGTCGATAAGCTCGCGGTTCAACAAGGGGACTAATGGTGTGCCTGTGCCGGTTTAGCAGCTTTTTCTTATGGTGAGTTAAACCGCCTAATCTAGGCCTTGGAAATAATTGAAGCTATGGACAGTTTACAGAAACAAGTTTCACAAGATCCCATGATTACTACGGATCAAACGCGGGTTTTCAGAAAACAGGAAATATTTCACGGAGGTAAAGAAGAAACAGAAGTGGACCATGAGGCAGATATATATATGCAGAAGATCCATGGGATTAAGATGAGAAAGTACAGCGGATGCGCAGGAGTTACTATTAGTACAGAACAGATTCACAGCGTGGTTTAAAGTTAAAAGGATAAACGGGAACGCACGAAGAACACGGTATGAAGCTGGAACCCTAAAAAAAGATCTAAGTACAGAACAGATTTAAGAAGGGGAAGAAGCTTACCGGGAATGGAGAAGATGCGAAAGAGGCCGCAGTTGTTCGCACGCTCAGTCGATGCAGCGCCTAGGACGGCAAGGTCGATGACAATGGCGGAGCTCCAAGAGCAGCGGCGCGAGGAAGACGAAGAAGAGGAAGCGAAGGGAGGAAAGAAATGACCCTTCGGTCCTATTTATAAGGCAGCAAAGCTAGGTCAAGCGCGTGGATCCAGGGACTGCTATTAAAGAAGGTGTTACAAAGGATCAAATTTCAGGATGACGTCATGCCGGTTTACAGTGACCAGAAGCAACGACGTCATGCCGGTTTACAGTGACCAGAAGCAACGATGACATGGCGATTTACCAAACAAAAGAAGATGTCCAAGATACAAGCTTTCTGAAGGATTGACATGAACCAGTTCAAATCAACTGGGCCTAATGTTAGATATTACCACAGGTGTAAACCGGCCAGCTTGGGCCGGATTAACTCCGTTAGTGGTATAAGCAGAGAAAGGCCCAAGGCCTATAGTCGGATTAGAGCTTGTAGCCGTAAATCGGCCTGATGTATAACTTGTATTGTAAGTTAGGAATAGAGAGATACCAACCGGATACGAGTATGAACCGTTGGGACTCTATGAACCGACGGGCGCCACGTGTATATAAGGGACGACCCGCCACGGTTCAAGGACGACAACCACAACTCGAGCCTAGGCGAAGCTTGTTTGCTCCCTAGCCATCGAGACTACATCAATTCCATCACAACTAGACGTAGGCTTTTACCTTCATCGAAGGGGCCGAACTAGTATAAAACCCTTGTGTCTTTGTGTCCGCTTTAACCCCTGCAAGTAAACCCGTAGCGATGGCTCCACGACTAAGTCCTTACGCTAGGACATCTGCCGTGACAAATCCACGACAGGAACCGTATCTGCAGTCAACACCATTGTAGAAGGGATGACACCGGTCACCAACATGGATGATTAAATTCATGGGACCTTTTGGTGCAGTTCACCTAAATTGAAGCAATGTCCCATGAGCTAGCAGCTTCTTCTTTTTTAAGAAAAAGGCTCCAACCCTTGTTGCCTTTCTATCAAAAAACGAAACCCACAGAGCTTCTTCTTCTTTAGTTGCAATAAAATTGAGCAACATCAAGGTTGGTTGGGAAGCTCCTAGAATGTTCAACTATAATTTGGATATCATTTGTCCAGTTCAACTAAGATCAAGCGTGAAATGTATATCTCTGTTTGAGGGTGACTAACAAGTGATGAAACATGCATCAAATGAAAATAAGAATGTTCCTTATCTGAATGGCAATCCTACAAGGACAGTAGCAATTTCTAAAGCAGCAGCATTGATAGATATTAGTGTGGGCATTAGGATTAACTATGACAACAGTTAAATATGACATTACTTTAATGGTGCCATTGCTTCATTTTACCAGCAACATTACATTAATAGCTGCTACAGAGTCGGTATTTGGGCACGGGAGAGTAGGCGGACCAGGACAGTTGCATTTCTAACAAAAAGAAGCAACTTATCTTAATGGGAAATTTAGCAGGACATGAAAAAAAGTGCCATTGATTCATATTACTGGAGGCATTACATTGAAAACAACATTGGTTTAACGTGTCCTTACTTTTAGCAGTGCGACTGCTACATTTTACCAGTGGCATTACATAAGAGTGCCTCGGGGCAAGAAACATCAGAACAGGATATCTGGGTTGGTCCCATTTTTGTTTGGTATAGCCACCTTATACTCTGTCAGGTTAGCAAATCTAGTGTTGGACTTACTCTGTTGACTTGTCCCCCAGTCCCCACTTTCTTTCCTTTTTCAACCAATAGATCGGGTTTATATTGAGTTTGTACTGCATTTCCCTTCATTTCCCTATTAGACCTAGAGACCAGTTAGATAGCCGGTCTCTGCTACTTTTCGCCCCCATTATTTCCTCTTTCGACCAAGTCCTAGATTCAGGTAACAAATCTTCCCCCACCCCCACCCTCTTTCTTCCTTGTTTGAACCAAGTAGTACTAGATTCAAGTGCATGAACTAGTTTTACCTCTTAACAGTAAAAAATTAGGTGGCTTTCGAACAGCCGATCGATCCTATCTACGAGGGCCCCTGAGAAATAGTAAAAGACACAAATGCAGCGACGTCAGGAGCTCGAGAAGTAGGGCAAGGCCGGTTTCGAAGGAAGTTATACCTGAGGGTCGCCGGGATGTTGCTAGGTGGACGGCGGGAGGCTGGATCTACCCACACTACGGCAGCGAGGAAGAAGGGGTCGGAGGTCCTCCCTCACCAGCAGTGCTTGGGAGAGAACGGCAAGGCACGCTGATCGGGATGCGCCGGCAGTGGGTAAGAGCCGTCGTCGAGGACGACCGCGTGAACATTGCACCTTCTCACCTTCCCCGGTGGAGAGGATTCGACTGGATCTGTGACCAGCAATGAGCAGAGAAGAGTGTGGCCACCGCTGTCGTGCTTATATCTGCAGAGGATGAGTGTCGGTGTCAAAACCGGCGGATCTCAGGTAGGGGGTCCCGACCAGTGCGTCTAGGCGGATGGTAACAGGAGACAAGGGACACGATGTTTTTACCCAGGTTCAGGCCCTCTCGATGGAGGTAAAACCCTACTCCTGCTTGATTAATATTGATGATATGGGTAGTGCAAGAGTGGATCTACCACGAGATCAAGGAGGCTAAACCCTAGAAGCTAGCCTATGGTATGATTGTTGTAATCGTTGTTCGTCCTACGGACTAAAACCCTCTGGTTTATATAGACACCGGAGAGGGCTAGGGTTACACAGTAGTCGGTTACAATGGTAGGAGATCTACATATCCAGATTACAAGCTTGCCTTCCATGCCAAGGAGAGTCCCATCCGGACACGGGACGAAGTCTTCAATCTTGTATCTTCATAGTCTTGGAGTCCGCCGATGATGATAGTCCGGCTATCCGGACACCACCTAGTCCAGACTCCTCAAGTAGCCCCGAACGGGCTTCAATGACGACGAGTCCGGCGCAGATATTGTCTTCGGCGTTGCAAAGGCGGGTTCTCCTCCAAATTCCATGTGCTTGCCGAATAGTGTCCGGCTTCCTTACAAATGTTGCGCTCCTTGGCTTCCACGCCCAATAATGGCCCTCTTCCACGTGTCGCACGAATGCGAAAGGCCAGGGCATTTTTATATTTTACCCCCTAGCTGCGCAAATAATCTGCCTATAAGAGAGGCAAGAATCCAGATCCAAATCACACCATCTTCCTTCCGCGAGTACTCACCGGAGCGCTCCTGACCAAGAAACCATTCCATCATGGACCGTCGACGCAGCTCCTCCTCTCGCGCTCCTAGCCCTCAGCCAGGAGATTGGAGTGTTTAGTCCCACACAACGAGCTGGTGACGCTCCAAGCGGAGGGATACCTTCCTCCGGCCTTTATGGTCCCAGTTCGAGCCGGGCTGGCCACCTACAAAGGTGGAAAGCAAGCGGAGGCCACCCCTAGTCCCTCCAAAGGAGAGAGGGTGTGCTTCGTCCCTTATCTAATAAGGGGGCTCGCATTTCCCATACATCCGTTTCTCCGGGGGCTTCTGGAGTTCTACGGACTCCAGCTTCATCACCTCACGCCCGCCTCTATTCTGCACATCGCGGGTTTCGTAGCTCTTTGCGAGCTGTTCATGGGCATCGAGCCCCATTTTGCACTGTGGAAGAGACTATTTTGCCTCGTACCCCATTCTCACGAGGGGTCAATATATCAAGTGGGCAGAGCTGAAATATGGCGCATCGCCGGGACCGAATATCTATCCGGAACCCCAAAGAAGGCGTCCGAAGACTGGCCCTCCGAATGGTTTTATGTGGAAGATGCTCCACTGCCAGACCCAGTTCGGATCAGCCTCCCAGAGTTCAGCAAGGCTCCTCTGAAGAAACGCCTAAGTTGGCGCCCGCGGAGCCCTCAACAGGAGGAAGAGAGGAGCGTCCATTATTTGATGGGCCGGATAAGGTTGCTGGACCATTCCGGATTGACCATGATTGGAGTCATGGCCACGTGCATTATGCGAGGCGTGCAGCCGCTCCAATATAGGGGCCACCCCATGTGGGATTTCAACGGGGAGAATGACGCCACCCGTCATGGCCGCAAGGGGCCGGGATCGGCCGCGGATCTGGTGAAGATCCTGTCCGGCCTGTACAAGGGGGAGAAGGAGGACTTCCTCCAGACGAGCCCATTGAATGGGTTCTCCATGAATAACCCTCGGAGCTGGGTAAGCGGATGTTTATTCATCCGACCCGTGCTTTCAAAGTTAAGTGCCTTACTTTATGATTTTGACGCAGGAACTGCGTCGGGATGTGGAGGGAATACACAGTCCGGCTCCACAACCCGAGGACCCGGGAAGATACCTTGACCCGGCCTCCGAAGAGGATCCGGACATAAAGGTGGAGCTAATTGACGGGGTGTTCCACCAACTCAGCATGGACAATGCTCTAGTCGCCATTATGGCCGACTACCCCGGCTTATCTCCGGCTTCCCAGGTGATTATGACCGGAGTCCTAACACCATTACTTCGTCCTTGCGTATTTTTGACCACCGTACACAACGGTGTCTTGCAGGAGGTGCCTCCAAGGCGGGAAGCCGAACCCGCAGCGGCTGTCCAACAAGGGTCAGTCCGGCCCAGCAGGCGGAAGAGGGGTGCGGTGCGAATCGAAACATCACCGCAACGGTTAGCTTGCGACCGTTGTTTAGGAAAAAGATTCCTAGGAGGCGTATTAATGCTCATGACTTTTCCAGGAGAAAGAGCGCTCGCCGGACTGTGCCCGGAGAGGTTTCCAACCAAGCCTCCGCCAGCCAGGCTCCAACACCTGGTCCGGAGGGGGAGGCGAGCGCAAGGCGCGAGCCGGATACTCCTCCAGCGGAGGATGCCGACAGGCTGTCCGCCACCAGGTCTGAGGTGGAGAGCGCCATGAATCATAGGCGCCGCCGGACAGTTCTTCGTGACGCGTGTTTCTCCCCAGAGGCGTTGAATGCCTTTAACGCGGGAGACGCGCACCTCCGTGCCGCTCAAGATGGTTTAACCAGAGCCACGGAGCAGTATGTAAAAGACATACGGGTAAAGGATTTTAATAGTTGTATATGCCAGTAGCCCCCGAGACTTAAAGTAGTTAAAATAACTGTTTTAAGGATCATTTGATATGCAGGATCTCACGGAGAAGAATGCCCAATTTGTTGGGGAACGTAGTAATTTCAAAAATTTTCCTACGCACATGCAAGATCATGGTGATGGCATAGCAACGAGAGGGGAGAGTGTTGTCCACGTACCCTCGTGAGGCCGAAGCGAAGCGTTAGCACAACGCGTTGATGTAGTCGACGCCTTCACGATCCGACCGATCCAAGCACCGAACGACGGGCCTCCGAAGTTCAGCACACGCTCAGCTCGATGACGTCCCTCGAACTCCGATCCAGCCGAGTGTCGAGGAGAGTTCCACAAGACGACGGCGTGGTGACGATCTTGATGTTCTACGCGCAGGGCTTTGCCTAAGCTTCGCGACGATATGACCGAGGTGGAATATGGTGGAAGGGGCACCGACACGGCTAAGGAACGATCCGTAGATCAACTTGTGTGTCCATGGGGTGCCCCTGCCCCAGATATAAAGGAGGGAGGGAGGAGGAGGCCGGCCCTCTACTATGGCGCCATGGGGAGTCCTACTCCCACGGGAGTAGGATTCCCCTTCCTAGTCCAACTAGTAGTCCTTCCATGTATTAGGAGTAGGAGACAAGGAAGGGGAAGAGAAAAGGAGAAGGAAGGAAGAGGCGCCTCCCTAGTCAATTCGGACTAGTCCATGGGGAGGGTGCGCCACCCTTATGGCCCTTTTTCTCCTTTCCCGTATGGCCCATTAAGGCCCAATACGAATTCCGTAACTCTCCCAGACTCGAAAAATACCGAATCACTCGGAACCTTTCCGAACTCCGAATATAGTCGTCCAATATATCGATCTTTACGTCTCGACCATTTCGAGACTCCTCGTCATGTCCCCGATCTCATCCGGGACTCGAACTCCTTCGGTACATCAAAACTCATAAACTCATAATAAAACCGTCATCGAAACCTTAAGCGTGCGGACCCTACGGGTTCGAGAACTATGTAGACATGACCTAGAACTATTCTGGTCAATAACCAATAGCGGACCTGGATGCCCATATTGGTTCCTACATATTCTACGAAGATCTTTATCGGTCAAACCGCATAACAACATACGTTGTTCCCTTTGTCATCGGTATGTTACTTGCCCGAGATTCGATCATCGGTATCCAATACCTAGTTCAATCTCGTCACCGCAAGTCTCTTTACTCGCTCAGTAATGCATCATCCCGTAACCAACTCATTGGTTACATTGCTTGCAAGGCTTATAATGATGTGCATTACCGAGAGGGCCAGAGATACCTCTCCGACAATCGGAGTGACAAAACCTAATCTTGAAATACGCCAACTCAACATGTACCTTCGGAGACACCTGTAGTACTCCTTTATAATCACCCGATTACGCTAGACGCTTGATAGTACCCAAAGTGTTCCTCCGGTAAACGGGAGTTGCATAATCTCATAGTTACAGGAACATGTATAAGTTATGAAGAAAGCAATAGCAACATACTAAACGATCAAGTGCTAAGCTAACGGAATGGGTCAAGTCAATCACATCATTCTCCTAATGATGTGATCCCGTTAATCAAATGACAACTCTTTTATCCTTGGCTAGGTAACATAACCATCTCTGATAAACGAGCTAGTCAAGTAGAGGCATACTAGTGACACTATGTTTGTCTATGTATTCACACATGTATTATGTTTCGGTTAATACAATTCTAGCATGAATAATAAACATTTATCATGAAATAAGGAAATAAATAATAACTTTATTATTGCCTCTAGGGCATATTTCCTTCAGTCTCCCACTTGCACTAGAGTCAATAATCTAGTTCACATCGCCATGTGATTTAACACCAATATTTATATCTCAGATATGATTAACACCCATAGTTCACATCATCATGTGACCAACACCAAAAGGGTTTACTAGAGTCAATAATCTAGTTCACATCGCTATGTGATTAACACCCAAAGAGTACTAAGGTGTGATCATGTTTTGCTCGTGAGAGAAGCTTAGTCAACGGGTCTCCGCTCACATTGAGCCGTATGTATTTTGCAAATATTCTATGTCTACAATGCTCGCATGGAGCTACTCTAGCTAATCGCTCCCACTTTCAATATGTATCCAGATTGAGACTTAGAGTCATCTGGATCGTGTAAAAGTTTGCATCGATGTAACTTTTACAACAAACTCTTTTATCACCTCCATAATCGAGAAACATCTCCTTAGTCCTTACTAAGGATATTCTTGACCAATGTCCAAAGGATCTACTCCTAGATCACTATTGTACTCCCTCGCCAAATTCAGAGCAAGGTATACAATAGGTCCGGTACATAGCATAGCATACTTTATAGAACCTATGGTCGAGGCATAGGGAATGACTTTTCATTCTCTTTCTATTTTCTCGCTGTGGTCGGGATTTGAGTCTTACTCAATTTCATACCTTTGCAACACAGCAAGAACTCTTTCTTTGACTGCTCCATTTTGAACTATTTCAAAATCTTGCCAAGGTATGTACTCATTGAAAATCTTATCAAGCGCCTTGATCTATCTCAATAGATCTTGATGCTCAATATGTAAGTAGCTTTACTAAGGTCTTTTCTTTTAAAGAACTCCTTTAAAACACTCCTTTATGCTTTGAGAAAAATTCTACATCATTTTCGATCAACAATATGTCACTCACATATACTAATCGAGAAAGGCTGTAGTGCTCCCACTCACTTTATTGTAAATACAGCTTCATCGTAAGTCCATATAAAACTATATGCTTTGATCAACTTATCAAAGCGTATATTCCAACTCCGAGATGCTTGCACCAGTCCATAGATGGATCATTTGGAGCTTGCACATTTTGTTAGCACCTTTAGGATTGACTAAACCTTCTGGTTGCATCATATACAACTCTTCTTTAATAAATCCATTAAGGAATGCAGTTTTGACATCCATTTGCCAGATTTCATAAAATGTGGCAATTGCTAACATGATTCAGACAGACTTAAGCATCGATACAAGTGAGAAAATCTCATTGTATTCAACCCCTTGAACTTGTTGAAAACCTTTTGCAACAAGTCGAGCTTGGTAGATAGTAATACTACTATCAGTGTCCGTCTTCCTCTTGAAGATCCATTTATTTAACATGTCTTGCTGATCATCGAGCAAGTCAATCAAAGTCCATACTTTGTTCTCATACATGGATCATATCTCAGATTTTATGGCCTCGAGCCATTTCATGAATCTGGGCTCATCATCGCTTCCTCATAGTTCGTAGGTTCATCATGGTCTAGTAACATGACTTTCGAACAGGATTACCGTACCACACCGGTGCGGACCATACTCTGGAAGACCTACGAGGTTCTCAGAGTAACTTGATCCAAGTTTCATGATCATCATCATTAGCTTCCTCACTAATTGGTGTAGGAATCATCGAACTGATTTCGTGATGAACTATTTTCCAATTCGGGAGAAGGTACAAATTACCTTATCAAGCTCTACTTTCCTCCCACTCACTTCTTTCGAGAGAAACTCCTTCTCTAGAAAGGATCCGTTTTAGCAACGAATAACTTGCCTTCGGATCTGTGATAGAAGGTGTACCCAATAGTTACCTTTGGGTATTCTATGAAGACGCACTTCTCGATTTGGGTTTGAGCTTATCAGATGAAACTTTTTCACATAAGCATCGTAGCCCCAAACTTTAAGAAACGACAACTTGGGTTTCTTGCTAAACCACAGTTCATATGGTGTCGCCTCAACGGATTTAGATGGTGCCCTTTAACGTGAATGCAGCTGTCTTTAATGCATAACCCCAAAACGACAATGGTAAATCAATAAGAGACATCATAGATCGCACCATATCCAATAAAGTGCGGTTACGATGTTCGGACACACCATAACATTATGGTGTTCTGTGGCGTGAATCGTGAAACTATTCCACATTGTTTTATATGAAGGCCAAACTCAGAACTCAAATATCCGTCTCGCGATCGATCGCAGAAACTTTATTTTCTTGTTACGATGATTTTCCACTTCACTCTGAAAATTTTGAACCTTTCAACTATTTCGACTTATGTTTCATCAAGTAGATATACCCATATCTGCTCAAATCATCTTGTGAAGGTCGAAAATAACGATACTTGCCACGAGCATCAATACTCATTGGATCGCATACATCTATATGTATTATTTCCAACAAGTCAAGAGCTTCGCTCTATTGTTCCAAGAACGAGTTTTAGTCATCTTGCCCAAAAGGCACGGTTCGCAAGCATCAAATGATTCATAACCAAGTGATTCCAAAATCCATCTTTATGGAGTTTCTTCATGCGCTTTACATCGATATGACCTAAACGGCAAGTGCCACAAATAAGTTGCACTATCATTATTAACTTTGCATCTTTTGGCTTCAATATTATGAATATGTGTATCACACGATCGAGATCCAACAAACCATTTTCATTGGGTGTATGACCATAGAAGGTTTTATTCATGTAAACAGAACAACAATTATTCTCTAACTTACATGAATAACCGTATTGTAATAAACATGATCAAATCATATTCATGCTCAACGCAAACACCAAATAACACTTATTTAGGTTTAACACTAATCCCGAAAGTATAGGGAGTGTGCGATGATGACCATATCAATCTTGGAACTATTTCCAACACACATCGTCACTTCACCCTTTAACTAGTCTCTGTTTATTCTGCAACTCCTGTTTCGAGTTACTAATCTTAGCAACCGAACAAGTATCAAATACTCAGGGGCTACTATAAACACTAGTAAGGCACACATCAATAATCTGTATATGAAATATACCCTTGTTCACTTTGCCATCCTTCTTATCCACCAAATATTCAGGGCATTTCCGCTCCAAAGGACCATTTCTTTGCGAAAGTAAACACTCGGTTTAGTGCTTTGGTCCAGATTTTGGCTTCTTCGTAGGAGTGACAACTTGCTTGTCTTTCCACTTGAAGTTCCCTTTCTTTCCCTTTGCCCTTTTCTTGAAACTAGTGATCTTGTTAATCATCAACACTTGATGCTCTTTTCTTGATTTCTACCTTCGCCGATCTCAACATCACGAAGAACTCAGGAATAACTTTCGTCATCCCTTGCATATTATAGTTCATCACAAAGTTCTAGTAACTTAGTGATGGTGACTAGAGAATTCTGTCAATCACTATCTTATCTCGAAGATTAACTCCAACTTGATTCAAGCGATTGAAGTACCTGCATAATCTGAGCACATGCTCACTAGTTGAGCGATTCTCCTCCATCTTTTAGCTATAGAACTTGTTGGAGACTTCATATCTCTCAACTCGGTATTTGCTTGAAATATTAACTTCAATTCCTCGAACATCTTATATGGTCCATGACGCTCAAAAACGCCTTTGAAGTCCCGATTCTAAGCCGTTAAGCATGGTGCACTAAACTATCAAGTAGTCATCATATTGAGCTAGCTAAACGCTCATAACGCCTCAGATCCGCTCCTGCAATAGGTCTGCTCACCTAGCGGTGCATCAGGGACATAATTCTTCTGTGCAGCAATGAGGATAAACCTCATGTCACGGATCTAATCCGCATCATTGCTACTAACATCTTTCAACATAATTTTCTCTATATCAAAATAAACATATGAAAGCAACAACGCAAGCTATTGATCTACAACATAATTTGCAAAATACTACCAGGACTAAGTTCATGATAAATTTAAGTTCAATTAATCATATTACTTAAGAACTCTCACTTAGACAGACATCTCTCTAGTCATCTAAGTGATCACGTGATCCAAATCAACTAAACCATGTCCGATCATCACGTGAGATGGAGTAGTTTCAATGGTGAACATCGCTATGTTGATCATATCTACTATATGATTCACGCCGACCTTTCGGTCTCCGTGTTCCGAGGCCATATCTCAGATATGCTAGGCTCGTCAAGTATAACTCGAGTATTCCGCGTGTGCAACTGTTTTGCACTCGTTGTATTTGAACGTAGAGCCTATCACACCCGATCATCACGTGGTGTCTCAAAGACGAAGAACTTTCGCAACGGTGCATACTCGTGGAGAACACGCTTGATAATTAGTGAGAGATCATCTTAAAATGCTACCGTCAATCAAAACATAATAAGATGTATAAGAGATAAACATCATATGCAATCAAAATATGTGACATGATATGGCCATGATCATCTTGCGCCTTTGATCTCCATCTCCAAAGTATCGTCATGATCTTTATCGTCACCGCACGACACCATGATCTTCATCATCTTGATCTATATCAATGTGTCGTCACATGATCGCCTCGCCAACTATTGCTCTTGCAACTATTGCTATCGCACAGCGATAAAGTAAAGCAAATATTTGGCACTTGCATCTTTATGCAACAAAGAGACAACCATAGGGCTTCGCCATTGCCGATAACTTCAACAAAACATGATCATCTCATACAATAAAATATAGCATCACGCCTTGACCATATCACATCACAACATGCCCCGCAAAAACAAGTTAGACGCCTCTACTTTGTTGTTGCAAATTTTACGTGGCTGCTACGGGCTTAGCAAGAACCGTTTTACCACGCATCAAAACCACAACGATAGTTTGTAAAATAGACTCGTTTTAACCTTCGCAAGGACCGGGCGTAGCCACACTCGGTTCAACTAAAGTTGGAGAAACAGACACCGCTAGTCACCTGTGTGCAAAGCACGGCGGTAAAACCAGTCTCGCGTAAGCGACGCGTAATGTCGGTCCGGCCGCTTCATCCAACAATACCGCTGAACCAAAGTATGACATGCTGGTAGGCAAGATGACTTATATCGCCCACAACTCACTTGTGTTCTACTCGTGCATATAACATCAAACCATAAAAACCTAGGCTCTGATGCCACTGTTGGGGAACGTAGTAATTTCAAAAATTTTCCTACGCACATGCAAGATCATGGTGATGGCATAGCAACGAGAGGGGAGAGTGTTGTCCACGCACTCGTGAGACCGTAAGCGAAGCGTTAGCACAACGCGGTTGATGTAGTCGACGCCTTCACGATCCGACCGATCCAAGCACCGAACGACGGGCCTCCGAGTTCAGCACACGCTCAGCTCGATGACGCCCTCGAACTCCGATCCAGCCGAGTGTCGAGGGAGAGTTCCACAAGACGACGGCGTGGTGACGATCTTGATGTTCTACCGCGCGCGAGCTTTGCCTAAGCTTCGCGACAATATGACCGAGGTGGAATATGGTGGAAGGGGCACCGACACGGCTAAGGAACGATCCGAGATCAACTTGTGTGTCCATGGGTGCCCCTGCCCCAGATATAAAGGAGGGAGGGAGGAGGAGGCCGGCCCTCTACTATGGCGCGCCATGGGGAGTCCTACTCCCACTGGTAGTCCAACTAGTAGTCCTTCCATGTATTAGGAGTAGGAGACAAGGAAGGGGAAGAGAAAAGGAGAAGGAAGGAAGGGGGCGCCCCCCCTCCCTAGTCCAATTCGGACTAGTCCATGGGGAGGGGTGCGGCCACCCTTATGGCCCTTTTTCTCCTTTCCCGTATGGCCCATTAAGGCCCAATACGAATTCCCGTAACTCTCCGGTACTCCGAAAAATACTCGAATCACTCGGAACCTTTCCGAACTCCGAATATAGTCGTCCAATATATCGATCTTTACGTCTCGACCATTTCGAGACTCCTCGTCATGTCCCCGATCTCATCCGGGACTCCGAACTCCTTTGGTACATCAAAACTCATAAACTCATAATAAAACCGCCATCGAAACCTTGTTGCAAGGACCCTACGGGTTCGAGAACTATGTAGACATGACCTAGAACTATTCTTGGTCAATAACCAATAGCGGGACCTGGATGCCCATATTGGTTCCTACATATTCTACGAAGATCTTTATCGGTCAAACCGCATAACAACATACGTTGTTCCCTTTGTCATCGGTATGTTACTTGCCCGAGATTCGATCGTCGGTATCCAATACCTAGTTCAATCTCGTCACCGGCAAGTCTCTTTACTCGTTTTGTAATGCATCATCCCGTAACCAACTCATTGGTTACATTGCTTGCACGGCTTATAATGATGTGCATTACCAAGAGGGCCCAGAGATACCTCTCCGACAATCAGAGTGACAAAACCTAATCTTGAAATACGCCAACTCAACATGTACCTTCGGAGACACCTGTAGTACTCCTTTATAATCACCCATTACGTTGTGACGCTTGGTAGTACCAAAGTGTTCCTCCGTAAACGGAGTTGCATAATCTCATAGTTACAGGAACATGTATAAGTTATGAAGAAAGCAATAGCAACATACTAAACGATCAAGTGCTAAGCTAACGGAATGGGTCAAGTCAATCACATCATTCTCCTAATGATGTGATCCCGTTAATCAAATGACAACTCTTTTGTCCATGGCTAGGAAACATAACCATCTCTGATAAACGAGCTAGTCAAGTAGAGGCATACTAGTGACACTATGTTTGTCTATGTATTCACACATGTATTATGTTTCTGGTTAATACAATTCTAGCATGAATAATAAACATTTATCATGAAATAAGGAAATAAATAATAACTTTATTATTGCCTCTAGGGCATATTTCCTTCACAATTGTCTCAGGAGCTACAAGGGTGCAAGGCCCAACTTGAGGCCGCACTAGCCGCCGCAGGAGGAGACACCGAGACCCCCTCCGGTAACACATATTTCAAAAATATAAGCAGTGTGCGGCGTGCGTATAAGTCTGACAATAATATTGCAGATGGTGCCGGACTTGATCCGGACAAGCAACAGCTACTACGCCAGCTGAAGGACAGCGAGAGGGTGCTTATGAAGGTGCAGCAGGAGAGGAACAAACTCCAAGATGCCCACACCCAGCTTGGACAAGAGCTAAAAGGTATTCGGGCCCAGCTGTCTGGCTCCGTGAAGGAGAATCAGCGGCTTCGTCGTGGCATTTATAATAAGTGCTTGAGCAAACTCTTTTGAAAAGAAGAGTTTGGCGAGGAAGTCAATTGACAGAAATATGTCTGTAGGTGTGCTCACAGGTCGCCCTGCAGAGGAAATGCCCGGCTCAACGGGTGACCAACTTCCCAATCTGGTGCAACTGCTCGAACGTGTTCGGCAGGCGATGAGTGGCGTCGTCCAGGCCTTATGGCCATCCGCCTCCCTACCCGAGGGCCTTGGAGAGCTTATGGAGAAGCTTGAGGAGCAGCGGCGCTTCCGCTTATGGAAGATATCGGCTGCCGTCAAGGTGCTGTGGAGGCTCGGGCCATGGTGAAGACGCGTTATAAGAAGGCGGATCCAAACCACATGGCCGAGGTCGGACCTGTGGGGCCCGATGGGAAGGAGATCCTCGTGAGCTTAGTGTACGGCAGGTAGAGTTGGCGCTAAGTATTCCTAACGGATGTAAATTAGACAGCCTGTTAGACGGGATTGAGGAGGAGTACAGTCAGTCGATTTGACGATGTATTTAAAATGACATGTAAAATGCCTTCTAGCCGAATTGTAGATCGTTTGTCTTTGCCGACCTTTTCGCTTCAACCTCGGGACCCTAGAGTCCGGAGTGTGTCCGAATACCTTCTCTGTTATGAAAAAACCGGGGCATGCATGGAGACCAAGCGTAGGGGTCATTAGTGCTTTATCAGACAAGTGCCCAACTAGTTATGTTATATTACATGGTTAGTAAGAAACATCTTCCAGGGAGAATAGTTCCGTTAAGGGTTCCTTTCCGTGGGAGGCATGCCCTAAAGTGCATGTCCGGACTGCAAAAAGAGCAGGAAAACATCTGGGGGCAGATAAATAAATAGGTAAAGAATCATCTTTCAAGTTACCGACCGAATATTCCCTTAAGAACGCTAGCTTTCGGCTTCACCTAGTCTGAGGTACACATCCGGCTGACCCGGTAGTAGCAATCGCAGAGGTGCTCCCTTTACCTCCTAGCCGAACAATCGGGAACGAGGGTAAGCACAGAGCCAGCAACCCAGCTTGGCCAAAACTTAAGTCATATCGATGCATATAATGGTGAATAAAAGGTACATGCGGAAGTTTGACGCATGTGTTGGGCATAAAGCCCGTATAAGTAAGCTTCTGTTAAAGAAGCCCCCAGGTATAGTGAGTGCGGGTAGCACATCAAGTGTGTGCGAACAATGCGCAAATCGGCCCTCATGGGCTTTATGAAAAAGGTGGAAGAAAAGAGAGAAACGAAAGATAGCTGAAGTGTAAAAATGTGGACGGAGGAAGGAGACGAACTCTGAGTCCGGCGCTAGGCATAGAATCTTCGGAGGCGGGCTGCGTTCCATGGGTTCGGCTCGAGTCGGTTGTCCGATGCGTTTCGCAGACGGTATGCTCCGCCGGTCAGAACTTGGTCGATGATGAAGGACCTTCCCATTTCGCTTGAGTTTGTCCTTTTCTTGTCCGTCAGCGAGAACTAGTTCGCCAACATTGTAAGTCTTGGCTCGTACCTCTACGCTTTGATATCTTTGAGCTGCTGGCGATAGAATGCGGAACGAGCCTTGGCCACGTCGCGCTCCTCCTCCAATGCGTCCAAGCTGTCCTGCCGATCCAACTCGGCTTCTCTTTCTTCGTACATGCGCACTCGAGGTGAGCCATGAATTATGTCGCAGGGCAAAACTGCCTCTGCGCCGTATACCATAAAGAATGGTGTGAACCCGGTAGTAAGGTTTGGCGTGGTCCGCAGCCCCCAGAGTACAGAGTCGAGCTCCTCTACCCAGTGCGTGTTAGATTCCGTAAGGGACCGCACTAATCTGGGTTTGATGCTGCTCATGATTAGACCATTTGCTCGTTCAACTTGACCGTTGGTTTGAGGGTGATAGACTGAAGCGTAGTCGAGCTTAATGCCCATATTTTTGCACCAGAGTTTAACCTCGTCGGCCGTGAAGTTCGTACCGTTATCGGTGATGATGTTGTGGGGGACACCGTAATGGTGTACTACCCCGGATATGAAGTCTATCACAGGTCCGGATTCGGCCGTTTTAACTGGCTTGGCCTCTATCCATTTGGTGAATTTGTCCACCATGACCAATAGGTATTTTTGCTTGTGGGTTCCCCCTTTAAGGGGTCCAACCATGTCAAGCCCCCAGACCGCAAACGGCCAGGTGATGTGTAAGTTTTGAGGGCGGTGGGTGGCATGTGGCTCTGATTAGCAAAGAGCTGACAACCGACGCATCGTTGGACTAAGTCCTGAGCATCTGCCCGGGCCGTTGGCCAATAAAATCCTGTGCGGAAGGCCTTACCTACAAGGGCCCGGGCTGTAGCGTGGTGTCCACCTAGTCCGGCGTGAATTTCAGCCAGAAGATTTCGCCCTTCCTCTTTGGAGATACACCTTTGAAGGACTCCGGTTGCGCTTTTCTTATAAAGTTCCCCCTCATGGACCTTGTAGGCTTTAGATCGCCGAACTATACAGCGGGCCTCATTTTGGTCTTCGGGAAGATCCTGCCTAATTAAGTAGGCTAGGAATGGTTCCGTCCACGGGGCGATGACTGCCATTATTTCGTGGGCGGAAGGTGTTATGTCATTGGCTGAGCCACCGGTTGTGTCTGAATGTTCGGTGTTGGGCGGTGCGGTTGGTTCCGGATTGTTGTTTCCGGACTCCTCATCCCATACTACGGATGGCTTAAAGAGCCGCTCCAGGAAGATGTTTGGAGGGACGGCGTCGCATTTTGCGCTGATGCGTGCCAACACGTCGGCCGCCTGGTTATTATCCCGGGCTACATGGTGGAATTCGAGTCCTTCGGACCGAGCTGACATTTTTAAGACGGCGTTACGGTAGGCTGCCATTTTCGGATCTTTGGCATCGAAGTCTCCGTTTACTTATGATATTGCGAGGTTTGAATCCCCGCGTACCTCGAGGCATTGAATGCCCATGGAGATTGCTATCCGAGACCGTGCGTATGGGCCTCGATTCGCCGCGTTGTTGGAGTCTCTGTACATTATTTGAAGTACGATTGGACTGTGTCTCCGGTTGGGGACGTCAAAACAATGCCAGCCCCAAGCCGCCAACATTTTAGAGCCGTCGAAATGCATGATCCATTGGAGTATGCGCCGTACTCTTTAGGGAGTTCGTCACCATTCCATTCATGACGAAGTCAGCCAAGACTTGCGACTTTGTAGCTCGCCGTGGTTTGTAGGTTATGTCAAATGGTAAGAGCTCAATGGCCCATTTTGCAATCCTGCCCGTCGCGTCATGTTGTTTATGATGTCGTTGAGGGTACTTTGAGGCCTTCGTTATCAAACACTCTTGAAAGTAGTGTCGCAGCTTCCGGGATGCCATGAACACCACGTATGCTATCTTTTGATAATGCGGGTACAGGGACTTGCAGGGAGTTAAGACAGTGGATACGTAGTACACTGGTTTTTGAAGAGGGAATTTATGCCCTTCTGTTTCTCATTCAACGACGAGCACCGCGCTTACAACTTGATATGTTGCCGTGATATATAACAACATTGGTTCGCCCAGGTTAGGCGCGGCCAGGACCGGATTTGTTGCCAATATGGCCTTTATTTCTTCGAGTCCGGCAGTGGCAGCATCCGTCCACTTGAAGTGTTCGGTGCACCTGAGGAGGCGATAGAGGGGTAATGCCTTTTCTCCCAAACGAGAGATGAAGCGGCTTAGAGCCGCCACGCATCCAGTCAATTTTTGTATTTGTTTGAGGTCTTTTGGAATATCCAGCTGTGACAGAGCTTGGATCTTGGCTGGGTTTGCTTCAATTCCTCTACCGGATACAATGAAGCCCAGGAGCTTTCCGGCTGGTATGCCGAAAACGCATTTTTCCGGGTTCAGCTTAATGTCATATGCTCGGAGGTTGTCGAATGTGAGCCTCAAATCGTCTACTAGAGTTTCGACGTGTTTGGTTTTGACGACCACGTCGTCTATGTATGCCTCTACTGTTTTGCCGATCTGGGTAGCCAGACATGTCTGAATCATGCGCTGATATGTTGCGCCGGTGTTTTTGAGTCCGAAGGGCATCGTGTTGAAGCAGAATGGTCCGTATGGAGTAATGAATGCTGTTGCGGCTTGGTCTGCCTCCGCCATCTTAATTTGATGGTAGCCGGAGTATGCGTTGAGGAAGCACAATGAATCGTGCTCGCAAAGAGCATCGATTATTTGATCGATGCGGGAAGGGGAAAGGATCCTTTGGGCAAGCCTTGTTGAGGTCTTTAAAATCGACACATAGGCGCCAGGATTTGTCCTTCTTGGTACCATTACCGGGTTTGCTAGCCAGTCCGGATGTTTGATGTCTCGATGAATCCGGCTTCCAATAGTTTGGCTAGCTCCTCTCCCATTGCTGTCTTTTGGGTTGGAAAATCGCCAAGAGCCTGTTTGATCGGCTTGAATCTTTTAGGATGTTTAGGCTGTGTTCGCCAATCTGCGTGGGATTCTGGCATATCTCAAGGGTGCCAGCGAAGATGTCCCAATTCCCGGCGAATTCTCGTAGTGCGGCGTCTACATCAGGGTTTAACTATGCCCCGATGGAGGCCGTCTTTGTTGGGTCCGTTGGATGGACCTGGAATTTGACTATTTCGTCCGCTGGTTTAAAAGAGGTGGACTTAGATCTCTTATCGAGTATCACATCATCCATGTTCACCGTAGAGCGCAGCGCAGTGAGTTCCTCCGCCGCTAGGGCTTCGGATAGTGCCTCTAGGGCTAATGCGACTGTCTTGTTTTCGGCGCGGAGTGCTATGTCCGGATCGCAAGGGTGATGGTTCCATTGGGCCCGGGCATTTTAAGCTTCATGTACCCGTAATGGGGTATGGCTTGGAAAATTGTGAATGCCTCTCGTCCTAATAAAGCGTGATATCCGCTGCTGAACGGGGCCACTTGGAACATGACCTCCTCGGACCTGTAATTGTCCGGCGAGGCGAACACCACATTAAATGTGATTTTTTCTGTGCAGCGTGCTTCCCGGCTAGGGATTATTCCTCTAAAGGTTGTGCTGCTTCGCTCAATGCGGCTCCAGTCTATTTCCATTTTTTGAAGGGTTTCCTGATAGATGAGGTTTAATCCGCTGCCGCCATCCATGAGTACCTTGGTAAGACGAAAGCCGTCCACTATTGGACCGAGGACCAATGCGGCTGGTGCTCGGGCTGTTCAGAATTTAGGTTGGTCACTGGCGTTGAAGGTGATGGCCGTGTCGCTCCATGGATTTGTTGTTGCTACTTGGTAGACTTCGGCGAGGCTACGGATTGTTCTTTTCCGCATATTATTTGATGCGAAAGTCTCGAAGACTGTTAATACCGTACTGGTACTATTGGGGTGGGTCTCCGGGGCTAGAAGCTCTTCGCCACTTTTGGCCACCTGCCGCAGTATCCAACATGCTCAAGGCTATGAGTTGGAGTGGCGCCTCAGATTATGAATTTTACAGGTCCGTGAGCCATCCCTCCAAAGACGGTTCCGTGCCCTTTATGGGGTTTTTGCTTTTTGGTTCTTGTCCCGGTGCCTGAGCATGGTGCACCCTTTTGTTTTGGACTAGGGTTGTGTTCGGAGCCGGATTGTCCCAAAACTTAGTTTCGGTTTTCCGGACACTCTCCATCGCACAGTATTTTCGTACTATGGATGCCAGGTCGGCGAAGCATGTAATTTCGCGACGACTTACGGCGTTCAAGACTCCCTTGTCCGTGCAATTATTGCAGAAAACTGAAATTGCGTTTTCCTCACGGCAGTCCTTTATCCTGTTCATAACTAGGAGGAATCTGGCCCAGTAATGATGTACTATTTCAGCGGGCTCTTGCCGGATTTGAGATAGATCGCATATGTTTGGGTGGGTGGGTGGAATTGAGTCCGGAACCCTGCCCATCTTGAGGCTCAAGGGCCGAAAAGTTTCCGAATTTGGAAGCTTGGATTGCTGGACGTTGTCCGACGAGTCTGGTCCGCTGCCTGACTCTAGGTTCAGTACTTGATTGACGTCCGTCCCTCCGCGGGAATCCGTCATGGAGGGTTCGGGAGTCCGGACATAACTAGTTTTTAATACAGAAGAAGAATCGCCGCTTTGTTCCTCTACCACCGCAACGTGGTCGGTAACCTGGGGAGAGTTAATCTCTCTCAGATCGGTTTTAAGCCCAATCTGATTGTAGTCTGTAGGGACTCCCAGGGCGGCGATGCGATCCAAGAGCTCGTTTACGGAAGAGAGCTCCATTGGATCCAGCTGCTCGGCGAATTCCGAGTTGACGTGAAGATTGCTTTTGATGACCCGAGAGGCCATCGTCGAAGCGATGGCCGAACAGGCGGTCATGAGAAAACCACCTAGCCGGATAGTTTGGCCGGCGACCAAAGCTCCTTTGGCGATGGTACCGTCTTTAAAGACGGGAAGAGGCATCCTTCCTGATCGTGACGGCACAGAGGAACTCTCAATGAAAGCACCAATGTTGGTGTCAAAACCGGCGGATCTTGGGTAGGGGGTCCCGAACTGTGCGTCTAGGCGGATGGTAACAGGAGACAAGGGACATGATGTTTTTACCCAGTTTCGTGCCCTCTCGATGGAGGTAAAACCCTACTCCTGCTTGATTAATATTATGATATGGGTAGTACAAGAGTGGATCTACCACGAGATCAAGGAGGCTAAACCCTAGAAGCTAGCATATGGTATGATTGTTGTAATCGTTGTTTGTCCTACGGACTAAAACCCTCCGGTTTATATAGACACCGGAGAGGGCTAGGGTTACACAGAGTCGGTTACAATGGTAGGAGATCTACATATCCATATTGCCAAGCTTGCCTTCCACGCCAAGGAGAGTCCCATCCGGACACGGGACGAAGTCTTCAATCTTGTATCTTCATAGTCTTGGAGTCTGGCCGATGATGATAGTCCGGCTATCCGGACACCCCTAGTCCATTACTCCCTCAAAGAGATAGTGTGAAGAGAGCAACACTAGCAAGCAAGCGCGGAGGCTCCTGCCTATATAGTGGAGTACTAGTTTTCTTTTGTCTACCGGAGCTGGCTTGACCTCATCAATGACTGTCGAGAAGTTTTCATGCATGTGCCCGGGAGGCGCAGTTGTCGTCATTTTGATCTGAAGCACCGGATTATAACATATAACACAAAAAAGCCACATGACAAGAAATCATAACCTCACTGCCCAAAGGAGACAACATGAATCCTGACGAACAAACTAGACGAGGATCAAAGCTCAAATTAAAGATAAAGTCATAGAAAAAAGGGTCCGTCGATAGATGTCCTAATTAACATAGCCGGCTTGACCTAGATGGCAGCCAAGTAGTCTTCGTGCATGTGACCCCAATGACTAGCCCAACTCAGTTGTCGCTGTTTAACCCTCGCAGTGATCCGAAGCACATGACACCTAATTTTGCGAGATGACAGGAAACATTTTTTTTATTTCTCACTAGAACTACAGCCCTATACAACACATCCTTCATGATATGTAGACGATAGCCAATCCAGGTGTGTCTGCTGGAATCTGATCACATGCATGGACGAACTGATCTTCCGTATCTTGCAGGGATCATCCAGGCACCAACGTATGTAGAACACTTCTCTAGTACTATCGCTCGTCTCTCCTATTAACTCACCCGACTTGCGGGGCTGAGGAGTGTGCCTATGGTCGGTTCTCAATTGCGGTCCCACATGTGTGTGCAAACGCAATATGACGCGCATTCCATTCAAAGAGCGGCGTGCTAGATGGACCGACCGTCTGGGGTGCGATGCGAACGTGACGGGCATGTTGTATACTCTGTACATGTGTACCGCCGCTTTCTTGAGGCTTTGCTCCATGGCACAATCCACGGATACAAAATTAGTATACTGTACTATTTAAAAGTCAAGGGCGGGGCTCTTCCTGCGCGGTAGGCGGGGCAGTTCCGCCTAGTCGGTTCGATAGAGACGCAAGAAGATGAGGGAGTAGGCTGCTGCAAACATAGGGTTGTATGATTTGACAGCGAGAGTTACTGCTGGACAGGTGGGGCCCCGTGATTTGACTTGCCATTATCATTTTAACTGCGGAGCTACGACCGGCGTGAGTCTCCTGATTCCTGACTACCTCCATACAGGTGCCTCTCCCAATGCTCCACCATGTAGAGGCTGGCTCTTGCATGAGAGCCCACTCCTCCACTTTTTCCTTGCCTCTTTCCTTCACATATGCAAAAATGCCATGTAAAGCGGGCTTATAGCCCACTATTGTACTTACTTGCTCCTGCAGGTGCTAAGCCTGCCACATAGGCATAAATTCTGATGTGGCAAGTTAATTAAGAAGATAGAGACTAGTTTGGTGACCCAAGGAAGAAATGGTGCTAAGCGCGTGTACCTGGGTGAAAAGACAATTTTGAGTCTATAGCTAATTAAAACGAAGCAAACTTAGCAACAAAAAACTAAGCACCTATGCATTGGGGACTTGATTGCTAAGCCATTTAATGCCCTTAGCACCTCATCTAAGCACCATTTCATTGGAAGAGGTCACTCCTTGGCAAATGCAATAAATACTACGAAGAAAGAGATAGAGAGAAGTAAAAAAAATACTCTTATAGCCAACCTTATAGCTAACCTTGTTGTAGTATGAGTGACTAAGTGATGACTATGTATGACATGCCAACATCAGATAGCCTAACGCACCGTGTTAAATCTCCAAGGGCGCGACCACGCGAGCGAGGCGACGGTCGTCGTAGGCGCGACCATGATACGGGCTGCTGGCAGCCCTTGGATCTGAATTCGAATGGTCGCATGCTAAGTTGCTAAAAATTTGCAGAATAACCCTCCGGGATAGGATATTCACCCATAGGTCTAGAATCACGCCATGCAACCGTTCGATATCAGATCCAAGGGCTCTCGGAAGTCCGTATCATGTGAGAATGGAAAGCTTCGTATCACCTATAATTTTCCCAATGCTCGACATGACATCAAAAGCCATTTAATTGGGCGTCGAGTAGACATGACATCTAATTGGGCCCCCATAGTACTGTGCATGAATCCATTTATCCACCAGGAAAGCCACTGCCCTGCCATTCGCACGCCCCACTCAGCATTTTTACAATCAAAAAACCGCTGGCAGATCGCTCCTACTCGTCCCCGGACGTCCTTTAACATTATGGCAGTTTGCTCCTAGTCGTCTCTTCCTTTCACATTACGGCAGTTCCACTAATCCTAACCCTCCTCCCAAATCCATGGCATCCCAAATATCCATGATCAGCGGTTAGTACAAGGTTAGAACCATCACCGGCGATGAGTTCGACATCATCTACACCCGTTCTTCCGCGATGGTGAAAGGATGGCTTTCTCGCTTCAGACGAATGTTTTAAAACTCAAATGATGAGTGGGTCGCTGCGCTAGATGTTGAGTACACCACAATCCTGTACAAAGAGAAGAATCTAAAGGAGGAAGAGAAGATGATGCCCACCGTGATCCAGGTATGCGTGCATGACTTATGCTTGGTCTACCACATATGCCATGCCGACGTTGAGTGCAACGAATTTAAGAATTTCCTCAAGGGCGGCCTAGTCAAATTCATTACTGTAGACTTTACGAATGACAGAACGGTCCTGGGTCGGATAGGCCTCATTGTAGGCAACCCCTTCGACCTCCAGAAGAATGGGTTGTTGCCCTCCCGTGATCAGCCTTCAATGCTGACCCTGGTAGGAGCTATGGTTCACCCTTCGTATGGTAAACTGAAGAAACCTCCGCACAGGTTTCATCGTCATGCATGGGAGTGGAATGTACTAGATATAGACCACAACCACTATGCTGCAATGGATGGCTACCTTTATTTCAATATCTACAAGGGTTGGATGAAGAGCAAGAGCCAAGTGTGCATTTCAAGCAAAGAAGTATCGGCCAAGAGGAAGAGGGACAAGGACGAAATTGAGGACGTGGACGAGGACTCCGAGTAAGGTGGAACTGTCGTTGCTCATGGTGGTTCTAATGCAGTGTCTACCAGATTAGTTGCTTAGTTTAATTTCAGGTGTGCTTAGTTTTATTTGAGGGGTGTGTTGTGCTGAGCCCCTAACAGAACTATATTATGTTTCTTCTTGTTACTTTAACTCTTCAGTACGTACATACTAGTATTTCTTACATTTCATCTTTTAGTTGGTATAGTACTACCACTCATTTCTTCACATTATATATGTACAATATATATGGCCAACATCATATAGCTAGGAGTTTAGTTGTCAAAGAATTTCAGGGCGCTTAGTTTTGTCAAAGAATTTCAGGGTGCTTAGTTTTATTTGAGGGGTGTGTTGTGCTGGACACCATTATTGTGACTCAAATCTCTTTTGCCATGTTATAATGACATAAATACCGATGGACCAACATGCTAGCTCTCCCTCTAACTCACTACAGTAAAATAAAGTGTGGGGCCTACTTGATCCCAACATCATTCTTATTTTCCTGTAAAATTATTCGCTTGGTTACTCCTGACAAGCGGGGCCACACTTATCATTGTGAGAATCGGCTTATTTTTGTCATGTAACATGGTCAACGGGTTTGACGTGAAAATAACAATGTCTAATGGCATTTTTGAGCAAACATCTAATTATGATGGCATTTTTGAGATATCTAATTGCATTTTGAGCAGGCATCTCACGGATCGATGGCATTCTTGAGTAGTTGTAACTTCTAATGGCAAAACTGAGTAGTGATACACAACTAGTGGCATAAATAATAAGAATCCGAGAATTAAATAGGTATGCTAATTTCTTTAATAGAATTTAGCACCCCATTTAAGCACGTACTAGCTTTTTTAATAATACTATATGCATAATTTGGCGACGAGCGCTCTATATATGTACCACATTTTTCTTTAATTTCATCTTGTTAGTTTTGCTCCATGGCGCAATCCATCGATACTACTACTGTGCAAAAGTATACATTTTTTAAAAGGCTAGAGGGCGGGGCAGTCTAGCTTGGTCGGTTTCACGAGAGGCGAGGGCCTTTGTGATTTGACGGCTCATTACTACTGGAAGGCGGGGCCTTGTGATTTGACTGCTCGTATAAATGTACCGACGACCTAAGGAGGAGCAAAGAACCATGCGATATACTCAAGTTTTCCACTAGAGTAGTACTACGACGGAGGAGCACGAAACACGGTAGCCCAGTGCCATATGGCGATAAAAATGATCTAATTTGCTAATTATCTCATTGTTAGCATTGTTCTATTCATGCCTCGCAGAGAACATGCCACGTGCGGCGAAACACCTGAAGCAAAAGAAGAAACACAGGAGCAAAAGAAGAAGGAAGATTATCACCCCAAATGATCTAATTCGCCGCGGACTCGTAATTGCTTCTTCATCGCCTCCACGACCTCCATATCCTTGCGCGTCTCCTCCGCCATCGTCTTCATTCTGTCCATGACGCGGGATTTCTCGACGCGAGCCTTCATCATCTATTACACGGCCGCATTACGTACCTTGATAGCAGCCGGGTGCTCGATGCGGAGCTTTGCCAACTCCTCCTTCTGTTCCATGACGAGGGCCTGCAGCATCTTCATCGAGGAACTACTATTCTCATGCAGCTTCTTACAGCCGGCGTTCTTCTCCTTCAGCAGGTCGAGCTCATGGCAGAGCTTTGCCTTGTCCTCCTGAAGTTGCAGGATTTCGCCGGTCGACTTCTTCTCCGAGGCAATGCTCTTCTTCAGCAGCATCACTAAGCCGGCGGTCAACTCCCCCTACTTATTGAGCTCAGCTGGCACGTCGTCGAGGCTCTCCTTCAGCAGCTCCACCAAGTCATGGATGAACTTCTTCTGCTTATTGAGGTGCTTATTGAGCTGATCGGGTATGCCGTCGAGGGATAATGACTCCAGCGCCGCCAACTCGGCATGTTCGCCATCGCGGCTAGGGCACTCTGGGAGCCATCGCCTACCTGTGAGAGATCTTTTGAGGTCTCTGCATGGTGGCGAGCCCTCTCTTTTTTTTTCCGCAGCCTTGGTTGCCGCTCCCTTGTTACGAGTATTTCTCGACCTAGAGCTCTGCTCACCGGCCATGGCAAGGACGGACGAAGAAGAAGGACTTATGAGGAGGAAAGGTAGAGTAATTTTCGGTTAGGTAGTTCCCCTTTTTATAACCTAAGTACTAGCACTAGTACTAATACCTGCATAGTGGGAACACGTTCAAGTTTGGTATGTACTAGTAGGTGTGAGCAGGCTTGCACTTAATTGTAGCACTAGTACTTTCGAATGTGATGGGAACTATGTAAAGATTAATTGATGGTTTTGGTTTCGAGGCCCGAAACGGCTCCCGATGAGTTTAGTGGAACATAAATTTCAAGTAGACTACACTGCTCAAATACATAAATATTATGTTACTGTCAAAAATTGGCACAAAATACGAAGGAGACCAATGGAAGTACTACTAGCAACCCATGATTTAACTACTCGCATGCACGCAGTTGAGTAGTAATGTCTTTCTTCCGCCCTCACGTCCACTCAATTTACATGCGTTGTGCTAATTGACCATCAATGAAGTGAAGAACTTTACACGCGTCAAATTATCACATGGGGTGGATCTTGGTACAAAATTGCGTCCGCCCGTGTACCCGCGTGTGCGTGCAAGGGAATGAGTGCGTGCGTGGCGTGCATGCACATATTCGCTTCGTGCATGTACCGCCAGTGTGGCTCAGAGAGAACGAGTACATACTTCTGGAACCGGCAGCACGTCACTGTGATCAATCCACACAACGAGGACGCGACAACGCCTCCACATGTGCCACGTGGCTTCATGAAATATAAGAGAGACACTGTGTAGCGTGCCATTGGAATTCTAATTTACGTGTTTTGCACATACTCGAAGTACTACTAAGGTACACGTGCATTGCACGCATCAGATTTGGCAACCAAATTATGAATAAATACCACACTATAGCACGTAAGCTCTGAGTCATATATGCCTGATGTAGACCTTCATTTAATTCTTATAGTTCATCTCATTCAAAATCAATTACTTTTTATAAAAAAGCTAGGGCCTCTTTGATTCATAGGATTTCCAAAATGCGGGAATAATAAAACATGGGATTAGAGTGGAATGTCGTCTTGAATCCTACAGAATTGTACGAGTGTTTGGTGCATAGAAAAACGCAGAATTCTTTCAAAGTCGTTTGAGTGGATGGGATGTTTCCTATGAAATCTAGTGCAAATGAATCCTATGGGGAAATTCCTATGGTTTACAATCCTATGAATCAAACAACCAAGATAGGAAAAATTCATAAGGATTAGAATCCTCCAAAATTCCTTTGAGAATCCTTAGAATCAAAGAATCCCTTAATCTATCTTATAATTCATGGAGTTGTGCGTTGTAAAGCATAAAGTAAAAACAAATAAGGACAATTCAACTAGAAAAAAATGTTTGGGCAGTTATGATACGGAAGATTCTAGAACAAAGGAGAACCACATTGTTTTGAGGTTTTTGTATTATGCTTAAGTTCAACCATGGAGTCTGCTAGGTTGTACATGTGGCAAAATTCGGTGGAGGTCTAGAAGATGGTGCGAGGGGCCAAGTGGAGGGAGACTATGAAGGAGCGCACAAGTGCGAGATCGATATTTAGAGAGAGGGGGAGAGAACGTGCGCTGTTGCGCGCTGTGGTGGAGCCATGGAAAATAAATGAGCTAGGGGGCCAAGCATTGCTAGTTCTTTACGAGGAGGGCCAATTCATTAACTTAAACCATTTTACCAGCAATTGTCAAATGATCACATTCATATTAGCCTCGATATATAGTGATGTTAGGGGGGTAGGGCCCTTGCTGCCCCCTGTCTTCACCATTGTGCGCATGTCTGAGAGTTGAAGCGGAAGGCATGGATGATGAGAGGGGGGTGTTGGATATATAATTAATGTGGGTGTATTAGCTATATATGTAATCCTAAATAGAGAGGTATAGATTCATCGATGTGGACGTGGGGAAGAGGGTGAGACCTCACTAGATATATAGATTGATCGGTTTGTGTGGAAAACTATGAAAGACCTAGCTGCATACACACACATAGAGGAACACCAATCGTTGCGCATGCACGTGAGAGATTAAGAATGCCCGATATGATGGAGAGGGGGAGGTGTGTGTGTGTGTCCCTGCATGGGAGACTGACCTGAAGAAAAAGATTGCATGTGTGTGATGGATAATGTCGACTGGTAGTGTGTGTGCATGCATGCACGAGAGAAAGTTAGTGGTACAATTATAAAGAAAATATGACTGTGTGGGTGTAAAAGATAGGTGAGGTCATAATAAATGTAAAGTTGAATTTAGATATTTGAATAAGAGATCATGATGTTTGAAGGAATATAATGGAGATCTGCGTGGTGTGGTTTGGAAACGGGCATGTTGTATATACACATTAAACAAGGTCAGACTGATTTGAATTTGAGATACCGATGGCAGACATTGTTTGGCCATATTGCATCCGTGCATGGACACACTATTCTAACTGGAGATGATGGGTGGCTTTCGCATCACATATCTATATCTATACCCCTATATATATATATATATATATATATATTATATTTTATATTTTTTATATAGTGTGCGGATAACTTTGACTTTAAAAGATGGTCGTTGGATGAGGCCAATCCGATGGTGCAGAGATGGCAAATTTGAGCACTACTGGTCGTTGGATATCATCTAGATTCCACCAGATTTTGCCACATATACAATCTAGAAGACTCCATGGTTGAACTTAAGCATAATGCACAAACCTCAAAACACAATCACTTCTTCTTTGTTCTAGAATCTTTCGTATCAGAATTGCCCAAATGTTTTTCTACATGATTTGCCATTATTTGTTTTTTACTTTATATCTCACAACGCACAATTCCATGAATCTTAAAATAGATTAGCTTTCTTATTAAAACTAGATGATTTTGAATGAAATGAACTATAATAATTAAACGAACATCTACATCATGCATATATGACTCAAAGCTTACATGCTATAAAGTGGTATTTATTCATAATTTGGTTGCCAAATCTCATGCGTGCAATGCATGTGTACCTTACTAGTCTAAATGGTGTTTGTGTGTGTGTTGTGCATGTTAAACACATTGTACGTAGTATATCATACATGGTTTAGATTCCGAACATCTAGCTAGAGCATACATGTACTATGATTTGAATTCAACACAAAATGGATACATATATTTGAATTTGAGATCGTATGTACATGTAGTTTGTATTTATATAGGAATTTACTTCCTATATTCATGTCATGTGTTGTGAAGATAATATTTAGATGGTTGTATAACTAACCGAGTACAATCCCATTCAAACAGGGAAAATGTACTCAAATTTAGTCCATATGCTAGACAAGACACATTATTTTTTTATTGTTGAGGGAAGTGCAAATTGTTTTGGTACTGTACATGTTGTGTGTGTTGTCCCGATTTTTTTATTTTTTTTGTATTTGAATGCATTTCTAGTAATATAGTAAAACGGGACATGACTCTTTCTAGTGATGAGGTGTGAATTGTCTTTTATTGGGTACACGTTAAGCTTGTTCTCCCGAAATTTCAAGTTGCGCCTTGTTATGCCAAAATTTCAAGCTAGCGTCTCTGTCTATCGTGCTGCGAAACTCCCGTCTCTTCAACCTGCGCCTTGTTACCCCGAAATATTTAAGAACACGTTAAGCTCTGCTCTTGCTCTTGGTCCCCTGCCCGGTCTGCTCTTGCTATTGCTCTTGCTCTTGCTCTTGCTCACGCAGCTGCTCTCGCTCTTGCTCTTGCTTGCGATGCTGCTCCGATTCAGCTACACTTCAGTCGACTGAATTGACTTTTGGGTCAGTTGATTTTCAGGGGGTGAGGGGGCTCGCCGGAGTTAAGGAAGAACCAGCCGCAGCAGGGAGGAGGGCTCCCCGGAGAGGTACCCCATTATCTATCTTAGGGTTTAGGGTGGGGGTGGTGGTCGCCGACGGTGGTGGGGCGGTGGCGTGGGGATCGCCGGAGAAAAAGCTCGGCACGGGGGGGCCTAGAGGGATGGTCGGGCGGCGGGGACCGGCGGTGGGAGTGTTTTTGGCGGCGGGCGGCAAGACCGCCGCCATGAGCGGCGGGGGGTGGCTGTTTGGCCAGTGGTGGCTGGCGGCTCAGGGGGTGGAGGTTGAAGATGAACTACGGGCCCTTGATTTCGTATCCAACGGCTGCAAAATTGACTGACCAGAGATGAAAAAGTCAGTCAACTGACGTGTAGCCTCACCTCTAGTGCGTTCAGTTTCGACAGTAAAATTCAGTTTCGACAGCAAAATTCAGTTTCGATAGTTAAGTTTAGTTTCGACAGTTAAATTTAGTTTTGAAAATTAAGTTCGGAGATGAGTAGCTGATGTATTTTACATCTAGCACTTTGTGGTTATGTATTTTACGTCATCATCTATTGGATATGCTATTAGAATTCCACTCAGGTTAACGTTGTCTCTCTTGTGCTGCTTCAGCATCAGCGTCGTACAACTCACCGGAGCTGCTCCAATGACGAAACCATCCATCACAGAGCATTACCTCGGGCTCCATCTCAAGACGCCTAAAATCTTCTTAACCTCCTCCGACAGCCAAGTCAGCCGGAGCATCCTCACCGGCCAACCCAATCACGCTGAGATAGACATGGCTTCACCAAAGAGGTTGTACATTTGTTGCATCTCTTTTTTACTCTACATGTTATATATATTGTCCACTCAGCACATGTAGTAATGTGAAATATGATTAGTTTATCCTACTATATGACAAGCAGTGAGGTACCAGGCAACTTAGCTATCCATGATGGACTCTCTTGAACGCTATCATTATTTATCTCTGCGCGTTTGAGCTGTGCATTTGTCGATGGGCCTCGGAGTTGAGCTAGTAGGGCAGTGGCCTGGGTCCAAAGTAATAGAGGTAGCACAAAAACATTTTTTTAGTGTAGGCTTTTCCTCGCTCAAGCCTGCCTATTAGAATCGCCAGTGCTTGAAGGAAAAGTAAATGAAAAACATAGGAATTAGAAAGTTTCCTATGGTACTACTATTCATGAATTTGGTTCAAAGGAATGGAGCAAAGGAAAACTGTAGGATTTGTTCCTTTAGTGTCTCCTTGAAAGAAAACCGTATGAATTTTAATTTCCACTTGTCCTTCTTTTCAAATTCCTATTCATGAAGCACAAGACTAAGAGATAGTAGCATAATATCATTATAACCGTACATTTTCTTGTGGTTTGACTTAATCTCACCATGCTTCTTTGCATCCTGTGATCTTTGAATTCTTGTGAATCAAACAGCCAGATTGGCAGAAATCATGTGTTTTTAAATTCTCTATTTTGCACGTGCATTCCTATCCTATTTCTGTCTATTTCCTATCCCTGCATTGTTAGAATCCTCAAATTCAAACAAGCCCTTACACAATTACTTCTGTTACACATATGTTTCAAAGAAAACCCTGTGTGGTTTGTCCTGCTCCTACAGCGTTGTGTTCCACCCCAGCTCAGTTGCTCCAACGACAGAAGGGTTCACCACAGCAGGGATCCACTCTCCAGACTGTCTTTCGCCGCCTCGGATCTTATTCCCTGCCGCCGACAGCCACGACAACTGCATTACCATCATCAACTGAGCAGATGACCTTGAGGACTACACGGGTCCGCAAGAGAGGTCACACTCTTCCGTGTCTGCTTACGTTATGCATCGCTTAATATGATGACATGCTACTTTATCATCGTGTTCACCTATTAGACTCCAAGTCGGGTCCAAACTAATGCTGAAACTTGAGTTTTTAAATGGTTGTGGGGTACATATTGGGGAAGCAATCAATACTATATGTCTACTATCTAGTTAATCTCGGGTGTCTACTATGAGTTTCATGTTAGGTGCAAACAAACATTAAAGGAACCATTATCTGTATTTTTTTAACTAAAGCTATTATCTGCCTGCTATCATTGGTTTTGGGTCTATCCATAGTTTGATATCATCACTTTGGATATGTGCATGCACTTCTTACATAATCTCACTATATTTTATTCCTATGCATGTCGGTTATTGTACACAATGAAACTGAACATGTAGAGCAAAAGAGACGAGCCTTGCGTGGCAATAAAATTTTATGCAGACGTCGCTCCATGGTGGGCGCATAGGCAGCCACCCTCCACCAATTTCGGATCGTAATTAAGAGGAAGATAACTGTTCTAAGGGGGATTCAGAAGGAGAAGGCCACTCCTATTTACCCCCTGAGGTCTTTGCTCTAACTTGGCATGCTGATGTTGGTAATATCATGCATATGGTGCCTTGCATTGCTTGCTGTATACATCAAAGATGTCATCTGCTTAGTTTAGACATGCTTTCTGTCAATGCCATCTGTTTAGTTTCTTTATCGTATATGTGAATCATGCAATGCCATCTTGTTTATCCAGGCATCATATATGTGAATTTTGCAACGCCACCCTGGTTAGCCAATCATCTGATATGTGTATTATATCATGCCATCATTTTTTTATTACATGTTAAATTTGTCAACAATTTTAGTACATTCAATTATTCTTCCTATGCATTAGCCATTCGGCACGGTCATGGAAAAATCTGGAGTGGAAACAAGGTCTTCAGAGCAGACAATGCTATCTGACAAAACGCATGTCTTGCTGGTTACGGATAGCTCCTAAGAGGAGGATTCAGAGACAGATGACCAGTCCTATCCCCCCCCCCCCGAGTGCTCTAACTTGGCAGGGTTATGTTGCTCAGATCATGTGTATGGTATCTTGCATTGCTATTTTGCTTAGTTTAGACATGCTTTGTGTGAATGCCACCTGTTTCGTGTCCAAATTACCATATATGTGAATTATGCAATGCCATCTTGTTGCAAGACATTATATATGTGAATAATGCAATGCTATCTTGTTATAAGGCATCTATTTATATACAAAAAGTACTTTACGGGGAGAAAAAAGATAATTAAGCTAGAAAATTGCACAATAATTAGAAACTTTTGACCATTAATTTCATGGATTAGATAATCACCACCGTTTGATCTACGTAATATCTGAAATGTTGTAGAAAATTACCCACCTATGCCATTACGTGAAATAACCTTTAAATTTAATCATCAATAGTGCCAACACGTTACTTAAAAAATAGTGCCAACAAGTGAAACACCCTTTCAATCATAAATTCCCTAAAAAGATCAACCGAAAAAAGAATTTCCTATTTTCTCTACATCTTACGGTTGCATCTTGCAGCATCCTTAGAGCCCCATCTTGATCTTGCCCTAGATGCAAACAGCTCTACCAATTCTTCTGATGCATCCTAATGGCGTCTTCCTCATCTTTGTCATGCCCCTCTACCACGTCCTCCTGCCTCCACCGTCCACTTCCGCCTCAGCGCTTCCACTCGCCGATTCCTATGGAGGTACATGGCGCTGTAGTTCCTAAATAAGAGAAGGTCGCGATCCTATTCATCCTCTCTCTTATCCCCTTCTTCCAACCAATGAATCTCTTTGGCATAAAGTTCTGACCAGGCTGCAGTCGGAATCATCCTTTCAATAGCAAATCGACTAATAATTGATCTCAAGGTTATTGATGCAGTTTAAGTGCAGGTGGGGGCGTGGTGTACACATATGGAGAAGACAACAAGGAATTGCTCTTATAGCTACAGGGTTAGGCTGATTAATTGCTTGAATTCACAGTTCTAATTTCCAATATTCAGCTATTCCTGATACATGTCATCTAGAATCCCTGTTTCAACTACTCAAGTGTAGTAAGGAGGAGGGAAAGAAAAAAAGGCGGCCTAAAATCTTGGAGGAAACAGCTGCTCACATGGTCAGAGCCCAGAAGATTGGGCAGGTAATACTTTTGATCTGATTTTGATATGTGCATGTTGAACCATACTACTAAGTTGATAACTGATAGATTCACCTGGTCTGATCCGAGAGAAGTTACGTTCTTTGCGTACAACAGACAAGCTTCCATTTCTAAAATATTATTTCTGCCGTAAGTCACTTGGCACTTGGCACCACTTTGTCATTAGTCGGTTTAGTCTTGACAAAACAATAGTACCAAGATTGTGATATGTTCGTAGCTAATTTCATTTAGTTTGTTTAAAAAAGTTTGTATGTCTGCCTATAATATCTCCCATATGGTGATATTGATCTCCTGATCTATATAATTTGATGATTTATACAGATACGCAGATCTTGCGATTTGTATCTTGGTAAAATAAATTGAGTAATAAAGCACACAATTTGACGTTTTGTGCTTGCTCTGAATTTCCTTTGAACTGTACCACTTTGTATGTTTATTTTTCTCCACTTCCTACTGTGTATGCAAGATGATAATTTATTTTCTAAGTTGTCTTTTCTTACCAAGCAAATAAAGTTTTGTTCATTTTTTTTTCTTCGGTAGAATATATGACTCTCACCCAGTTTCCTTTGAAAATTTCTGATGATTTATTTTCCAGTTGATTATTTCTGAATTGCAAGGAGCAAAATGACTATGATCTTTTTCAGCCTGCGTCAAGGTTGCCAGCGGCCGCCGCCACAGTCCAGAAAATCTCTTACGTATCCTTGTGTGCCAGCTTATTAGTCTAATCAACATTTTTTCTACTTTGTGATAATCCTCGAGTAATTTATATTTCCCATTAGTTTGTGTTCTCCGTGGTTACTCTGAACATGTTGGCATGTAGCAGGACTAATTTAATTGTTCCTCATCAGACGCTAACCTGAGGTTCCTTTTTTCCGGACAAATATGGGGATGTGCCTTGTTGTTGCATAATTAAAACATGAGATATACAAGACTGTTGTTGTCTTGGAGTATTGACTGGTGAAATAACTATGACATAGATATGACAAACTACTCTTCACAATAAGTTCTTTTATATTAATTTTTGTCACAATGTTTTAGTAGGCTTTCCAAATATCATCATATGAGTGGAATTAGCAGTAGTTTTAGAAGAAAGAGGTCTTTCTCAACCCCCCCCCCCCCATCATTGTTGCTTGGTATGTTAGTATTTCTTTTCTTGCCGACCTTTATTAGCACAATAGCCATGTTTGCTTGTGGACCATATGGTGTTTTATTGCTCTGCCACATTTAGATTCTTAGGTCATACCAGAATTAAGGTGCTAGCTCTGGCAAAATATGGAATGTATAAATATATACGTACTGCAATACTGTATGGAAACTATAGTGGTACTCACAGTATATATGGTTAAATGGTGGGAATGATAAACTGTGATAATGGGGATACTAAACCTTGATTGGGTTCCAAAGCGAGTTTTTTCTGTATATATGAAGTGTTATATTTTTTTAGTGGTTGTGTCTAGGCGCAGTTAAGTAATTTGGAACAAAAAAATATATACATTGATGCAACTGGTGCATTGGAATGCCTCACATTCGTTTTGTAAGACCACCATCCACTGATCTTATTTCTTCAAATTGTTATCGTTGCATCAAAAGTGATATTTTCATTCATGCTTTTCGTGTGCTATAGGATTGCAAATATAAGGGGTTAGATTCTGATTTAGAACTTTATCCTGAGATCTATCATACCGAGGAGATTTTTTCCTAACATGAATTTTCTGTCCAACATACTGTGTTTGCCGAAATGCGCCTTTTCCCGAGAGGAGCTCCCAGCGTCTGTTACTTTGCCGAGTGTCCGTGAGTTGGCTCTCGGCAAAAAGTCTGGCACCCGACGTATACAAAAATTCCAGTAGTGTAGAGTTACAAGGAGGTTCCTTAAGTTTACCATTTCTGTGTGATCTATGATCATATATTAGATTCGTGTATTACACTATTACTACAGCTCCCACTAGCGTTTGTAATGTGTAGGTAGATTGATTTCACATACTTTGTAAAGTACTCTTCTCCTAAGCATATGGGCGTAAAGATGTACTGGATTTACAATCAACATTCTTATACTTTACAAGTTCACTTCCATGAATAATATAAGCGGTTTGATACTGTAAACGTCATAATATACAATACGAGTATTTTTTATTTTCTGATGACAATACAAGATGTGTTGGTTCCTGGTGATTTTTCATGGACGGGTCATCCAGGCAAGTATTTGAAGCCAGCAGTAAACTAATATTGGTCGCTATGTAGTACCAAAATCATGAGCAAGGCATTTTGGAGACCGAGCTCCATGGAGGCCTTTATTTTGAAACATTCAAAATATTAACTTTTTAGTTTCAAAAAATTCTAAAAATAAATACACATGTTTGCAAGGATGTAATGTGTATGTGTGAAAATTTTCAGGATGAAATACCTTGAATTTTGATCTGCAAAAAAAAGAACAAAATCACATACTTTAAGGATGAACAATACATATGCTAAAAGCCTCAGATTTATGTTTTTTGTGTAGCTCTCATTTTAATATGCTCCGACTTGAAAATTTGCACACATGTTCATTATGTATCCAGGTATATGCCTAATTATTTTCAGAATTTTTTGAAACAAAAAAGTTTGAATTTTGAACACTTCAAATTAAGGCCTCCATGGAGCTCGGTCTCCATTTGGCATTTTTGCAAAATCATGCATATGCTATGTCATTCCTACATAAAAATGACACAATAGAAAACATTGAATGGAGACATTATGCCAAAATATGATTACTAAAAAACAAATATAATTACTCTCGTGACCAGCTACAAATTTATCTAAAATACTACTTAATTTCCACATGAGAAGTGCTTTTCTACTTGCTTGTAGCTGAGTCACTAAATGTAGTTCAATGAAGAAATCTCAATGTGATTTGTGCACGGTGCACTTTGCAAAAAAGCAAAAAAAATTCTTATCTAATTTCCACATGAGTAGAGCTTCACTCCAAAATTTATATAGTCCTTATGTTTCCTAATTGAACCACACGTGGACCAGGACTCCTGGAGCAAACTGATTGATGACGGTCGCCGCCGACTTCTGCTACCAAAAATCCCAAGGTTTTGTTTCTTGAATCTTCATGAACGATCAATTAGCCTACCTTGCACATGGAGGTACATGTAACTCGGCTTCAGGTCCTAGCCAAATCAGTCCTACAGTGCAGCACAGGTAACAACACACGTACAACTGCAGCCGAAGGAGTTATGTGATATGTGGTGTAACGCCCCGGATACAACTTTCCACATTCATAACTCCAACTCCTGCCTTTTCCGGAGATGCGATATATTATTTTCTTCGTGGTTGGGTTTTTGTCTTTTTCGTTTTGCATTTTGTTCATGTCATGCATTTCATCATCGCATCATTCGCATTGCATCGGCATCGTTTTTCATAAAACTTGCATTCGCTCGTAGTTGTCGCTTCTTCCTTGTCCCTGTTGACCCTCTCGATCAACGGACCGCTCTCTTCTCTCTCTTTTCGAGCCCATCAAAACCCTTTGTCTCCATGGCGTTTCGTCAAACCCCTCTTGCGTGCGTCCGAAAACTCCCCTGAACCCGACCCGGGCAGTCATTACCATTGGGTCCGGATCATCCCCTAACGTCTACAAAACATCTCCGTTTTGTTATTTGGGCTCCCTAACTATTTTATTCGCGACCGTCCGATTTTAATCGAAGGGACCAAATGACCCTAAGCCTACCCACTCGCTTTATATAGCAACCTAACCCTAGACCCACTCCCTCATTTCCCTCCTCGCGCCGCCACCTAGTCTCCACCTTCCTCGGGATCCTCCCCGACCAATCGAGCCAGCCGACAGCCTCCCCCCAACCTCGGGATCTCCTCCCGATCCACCTGCGCCTCTCCTTCCGCGCCCAGCCACTACTCTTCATCGATCCATCCATCTCAAACCAACCAGCCTCCACCTTCACCAATCCAACCACCGAGCACCCGCATGGCCGTCTTCCTACGACCTCACCGCCCGAGCCCCGTGCGCCTCTGCCTCCTGGCCCGAGGCCCTTGTCCCGCTCGTCTCCAACACCAGTGTCGAACCCCGCCGCCCTCGTCTGTCCGGCGAGCCACCGGCGAGCTTCATTCGAGATGAGCGCCGCTGCCTCCTTCTTCCCTTTCCCGTGCTTCCCATGTTCCTCTCGATCTCACTCATCTCTCTCTCTCCCGCAGGTTCCGTCGCCACCGGCCGCCATGGATGCTTCCGCGAGCTTCAATTCACCTCGCCGCCGTCGGGAACCGGTGTCCCGCGGCCGAGTCCGTCAGTCCGCGACCCCGCCTGACCTCCTTCCTGTTCATGCTGCCGCCGCGCCCAAGCTCCTCCTGCCGCGTCCGCAGCCTGCCTCCCCTGCATCACGCCCCATCGCCTGGAGCTGCCTCCGCTTCGATTCGGCAGGGAACGGAACCCCGACGACCTCCACCGCCCGGATCCGCGTCTCCATTGCCACCAGATCCGGCCACCTCCGGCGCCTACTCGCTGGTTCCCGCCGACCCCGTCGCCAGAACCTCTCCGGCGCCGTCTTCTGCATCGCTGTGAACCTGTCGCTGCATCCCCTGCTTCCCTTCATCGAGTTCCAGCAGCGAGCGCCTCGCTCGACCGGGCCCTACCTGCGTTGACCGCGCCAGTCCCGCGACCGCACGCGCCTGGGCTGCCCTTGCCTTGGCCCAGCTAACTCTGCATGCCCCAAGCCTCTCCACCGACCGGCCCACGAGGCCTGGTGAGCAGCCCCCGCCCTTGTGCACTGTTGGGCCAGCCTGCAGTTTCGGCCCGCATGTGTTTTTTTTTCTGTTCTGGACGTTTTGCTAATTATCCGAGGAATTACAGATTTGCAGAAACCCCCTTGCTATTCATGCATATAATAACTCACAAACTATGCATCTTATGTAAAAACATTATATATGAAAAATGCTTAGTTTTTCATCTAGTTTCATAATATGCCACTTTCATCCATGTTAAATATGTTTAAATTGCTGTTTGATTAAATTTGCTCAAATGCCATGTTAAAATGATTTATTTCATAACTAATTAACCGTTGCTCCGAATTTAATAAACTTTATATGTAAATGGGGTGGAAAAATGCCTAGTTTAACATGGTGCACTTTGTTTTATTGTTTAACAACTTTAAAATATGTTTTAGGGCAGAACAGTAGCAAATTCATAAATTGCATATGAGGTTTTTCCGGAATTGTTGTTTGTTGTTCCGGCCTCATTTAAATTTGCCTAAATAGTTAGTTTAAGTATGCTTCACCTCTTGCCATGTTTAACAACATTTAATATTGTTTGGTAGCTTAAACGAGATTAAACTAAATAACTTGGATGTGGTGTTTCGTCAATATGCAACTAGTTGCATATTGAGCTCCACTTAACTTGTAGTATTGTGTGTTGCACTTTGCCATGCCATGCCTCATTAAACCGGACATGCATCATACTTGATTGTGCATCATGCCATATTTATGCTTGTGTGTTTACCATGTTGTTTGTTTCTTTCCGGTGTTGCTTCTTAGTCCCGGTAATGTTGCGATTGTGAGGATTCGTTCGACTACGTCCGTTTGTCTTCTTCATGGACTCGTTCTTCTTCCTTGCGGGATTTTAGGCAAGATGACCGCTACCCTGGATCTCACTACTATCATTGCTATGCCAGTTGCTTCGTTCTATCGCTATGCTGCGCTACCTATTACCTGTTTATCAAGCCACTCCATATTGCCATGAACCTCTAACCTTTGACACCATTCCTAGCAAACCATTGATTGGCTATGTTACCGCTTTGCTCAGCCCCTCTTATAGCGTTGCTAGCTGCAGGTGAAGTTGAAGATTTCTCCATGGTGGACAGGGTTATGTTGGGATATCACAATATCTCTTATATTATTAATGCATCTATATATTTGGTAAAGGGTGGAAGGCTCGGCCTTATGCAGTGTTTTGTTCCACTCTTGCCGCCCTAGTTTCCGTCATACCGGTGTTATGTTCCCGGATTTTGCGTTCCTAACGTGGTCGGGTGATTTATGGGACCCCCCTGACAGTTCGCTTTGAATAAAACTTGTCCAGCAAGGCCCAACCTTGGTTTTACCATTTGCCTCACCACCACCTATACCCTTCCCTTGGGTCGGCCAACCCGAGGGTCATCTTTATTTTAGCCCCGGCCAGTGCTTGTCTAAGTGTTGGTCCGAACCGAGCAGCCTGCGGGGCCCCCTCGTGGCAACTCGAGGTCTGGTTTTACTCGTAGCTTGACTTATCCGGTGTTGCCCTGAGAACGAGATATGTGCAGCTCCTATCGGGATTGTCGGCGCATCGGGTGGCTTTGCTGGTCTTGTTTTACCATTGTCGAAATGTCTTGTAAACCGGATTCGAGGCGATCGGGTCTTCCGGAGAAGGTCTATTCTTCGTTGATCGCGAGAGCTTGTCATGGGCTAAGTTGGGACACCCCAGCAGGGTTTAAACTTTCGAGAGCCGTGCCCGCGGTTATGTGGCAGATGGGAATTTGTTAATGTCCGGTTGTAGATAACTTGACACCAGATCCGAATTTAAACGCATCAACCGTGTGTGTAGCCGTGATGGTCTCTTCTCGGCGGAGTCCAGGAAGTGAACACGGTCTTTGGGTTATGTTTGACGTAAGTAGGTGTTCAGGATCACCTCTTGATCATTGCTAGCTTCACGACCGTTCCTTTGTTTCTCTTCTTGCTCTCATTTGCGTATGTTAGCCACCATATATGCTTAGCCGCTGCTGCAACCTCACCACTTTACCCCTTCCTTACCCATTAAGCTTTGCTAGTCTTGATACCCATGGTAATGGGATTCTTTGAGTCCTCGTGGCTCACGGATACTTCAAAACCAGTTTGCGGTGCCTATGTTATCGAAAGCGGTGACGAACCAAGCTCAAGGAGGAGCTCGATGAAGATCTTGCCCTTTGTGTTGTTTCGTTCTAGTTGATCGAGAGTGGAGCCCAGTTGGGGTCGATCGGGGACCTTTTGTCATTTGGGGTTCTTCTTTTATTTTGGTTCCGTAGTCGGACCTTGATTGTATCTGGATGATGTAATGCTTTATTCATGTATTTGTGTGAAGTGGCGATTGTAAGCCAACTATGTATCTCTTTCCTTATGTATTACATGGGTTGTGTGAAGATTACCTCACTTGCGACATTGCTTTCAATGCGGTTATGCCTCTAAGTCGTGCTTCGACACGTGGGAGATATAGCCGCATCGAGGGCGCTAAGTTGGTAATCGAGCCTTCCGACCTTAGGAGCCCCACCGCTTGATCGCTTTTAGCGGCCGAGTTGTGTCTAGAAAAATGTTTTGAGTCATTTAGGATTATATATATCGGAGAGTTAGAATTCTTTTTACTCCTCGGTCCCTTCGTCGCTCTGGTGAGGTCTCCGACGAGAAGTTTTGACTCTTCTCTTCTCAAATTTCACTAAATTTTTTTAGGATCACGCTGGTATCTTGGAATCGTTCGATTGTTTTATGATGAGAACATTGTCTTGGTGCCTCTGTCGGGGTTTAGTGGAAGTGTCCCGGGAGTTGAGCTCGAGGTGTTGTCGTCATAATTTTATCGTTGCAGTTCGAATACCGAGTTTAGTCGCCGACATCAAAAATCTCTTTTATGCAGTTGTTGGTGAGATAACCCGATAACCCGATCGAGGTGAGTACGGAGTATTGCCATGACTCGTATAACGGATGCTTTTCAAGGTTGAGGTACACGATTTCGAAGGTTTCTTGGTTATGTGTTGACGGATGGATACAATTGGATGTAGGGATTGTTAGTTTGGGTGAGATATATTGCTTCCTGTATCCCCAACACCAGATTGCATAACCGTAAAGTTTGGGAGTTTCATAGGTGGGAATTCAAGTAGCTCTTAGGATATCTTTCCGACGGATGTATGATATGAAATTGGGGTTCGACGTCTAGTGGTCCGCCTATTCACCGTTGGTTTTGATGGTCTCGTTGTGTCTTAAAGAGTCCTTGGCTATGCCGACTCTGGGACACTTCAGTATGTCATGTGCCTTGCCTTGTACATGATGGTGCTGTACGATCGAGCCGTGTAGGCCCCACCACGAAAACTTGGACGAAATCTCTATCATATGTTTGTTCCGGCTTATTCTGCAAGCCAGTCCTTTGTTTTTGTTTTGAGTTGTGGTATTCGAGTTGCTTCAATGTCAAGTGTTGATTCCATACCTTTCCGAAATGGTGTTCTCATACTCCAATGTGAATACCAATCCTTCTCGACAATCGAGATTGTCATGTCAATCCTTTTTCAACCGGCGTGTTTCTCTTCAAGTGGATCCGATCACTTCAACATCAGCAAGACCAATTATCATTTCTTCTCAACGGTGTTTGTTTCATGCGTCTCCAAGTTGCCTTTGTTTTTTCCCGCCCACCCACCCTCTTTCCTCAAGGACTAAGATTTCTTTACCAAGTATCCTTTTATTTTTGTGAGGTTTCTCCATTCTTTTCCGTCAATGTTCTTACCCGGTGGTTCTCATGAAGATGTTCTACTAGTTCGTCATTCCTCATTCCTTTCTCTTCTCCGGTGGATTCAAGTCAAGTTTTGTTGATCATACCTTTTTCCTCATTTCAATGTCTTCTCATACCGGTGCACCTCATTATCATTCTACTTCTCGCTATTTGTTATTCCAGAGTGCTCAAGATATCTCGAAGATTCATGTTTCCACTCTGCATTCGTTCAAGCTCTTTCGAGATTGGTATCTCATTCAAGTCATTTAATTCAACCGGTGCAACATCTCTTTTAAATCTTTTCAACGGTGTTCTTTTCAGTGGGCCCTAACCCACAGGTCTTTTCCCAGGATCTTACCTGACTCTTCTAATTATTTCGGAGTTATTCTTAAAGTCTTTTCAAAGTGTGACATAAGAATGGATTCCATCAGTCACATGCCTTCTCCAAGATCACTTTCAAATTATTTTTCATAGTTGGCTCAACCTCTTCGCTTTTGATTCTTCCGGTGTGCCTCAATAATTCTTGGTGGTGTTTCTCGTTGTCATTCTCAACATTTGAAGACCGAAGAAGGATTTCTCTTAAATCTTGGCCCATTCTCTTGAATATTCATGGTCCTAGCTTGATGCCATCCTCTCATAATTGCTTTCGATTGAGACAACTCTTTTCTTACCATCCGGAGAATTTCATGAGTTGTTTCCATTTCTTTCCTCCGAAGGCCATCATGTCATAATTCTTCATTCTCAGCGTGTAGCTATCATTCTCCAAATCTTACCGGTGCATCGTTCAAATACCCTCTAATCAGTTCATGATCTCTTCGTTCTCATGTATCTAAATCCCCTCAAGTATCTTCATTCTTTCCGGTGAATTGTGCCTTTGCTATTTTCATTTCCAATTCTTATGGTGGTCCGTTCAAGATTTCTCTTCCTTCGTCATCGTATCAATTCATTCATTCGTTCTTTTAATCCCACCGGTGGTTCCATCAATACCTTCTCAAGTTTGCGCTATCTCTATCCGTAATCCCTCAAGAAGAATAAGTAGTATGCCAAATCCGTTGCTTGTCATCAATTTAAATTGGTGAAGGATACGCATAACGTAATTCTTATTATTGTTTCATCCAAGTGATCTAGTTTCTTCTTTCCAGAGTTATTCATCATGTCACATTTCTCGGTTCGAGATGCTTCATCTTTTCTTTTCCGGAGTTCCAAGTTTTCCGCATTATCATTGCGAAGCTCCATCTAAATCATTGCAAGGCTTCACCTTGTGTTTTCGACTTCTCTTTTTTTTATCATCCTTTTATTACCGGAGTTCTTCATTGAGGCTCTACATGGTGGTTCGTCAAGGATTCCTCTCTTCCTTCAATTGTTCTTCAAGTTTTCTCTCGAAGTTATGATCCGCCAAGCTATACTCTAAAATAAACATGGTGCTCAACACATGTTTTGTTTTGAGGCGTTCAAGTATTCTTCTTCTTGCATTTCGAAGTGCAATTTCTTCTACCTTTTCTTTTGAGGTGGTGTTATGTCACTCTTGACAATTTCCTTCATGTTTCATGATTCATATGTTGTCAAGAACGAGGTATTTTAAATCCATCAATCCCTCCATTGGAGTTATCTTGTGTCAGATTTCACCTAAAGCCTTTCCTTAAGGGTTGTTGCTATTCGTGGTGATTATGCATGACCCAAGCTTGCTCTTTATCATCTTGGTGGAAGAAGTTTTTCATCTATTCGATGCTCTCAATCAAATCAATGGTTTCCATTTGTGGCCGGTTGTCACCTCATAGCCTTGAGATGTTTGCCATAAGCCCACAACAAGCTTGTGCTTCTCGTTGTTGATTTTCCAACAACTCCGTTCGATTCTTCTTTGCAAGGATGCTTTCCAAGTTCACTTGTGGCAAAAGTTGGCATTTCCTTCTCCATCCCTTTATCCCAACGATCTAACTTCTATTCTTTGTTACGGAGGGATTGTGATGTTTTGCTCTTCACCCATCACCTCGTTTTGTGAAGATCATGTTATTTTCTTGCTTATCCATTTAACCGCAGTGTTGTGTTCTCATTCAAGCTCTTTGATCTTATCAAGTTTTGCCTCCCTTCTCAACCGGAGTGCGGTTTGTAATGTTTCTTACCCCTTGTGCCATTCTTTCAATTCCGGATGCAGTGTGTTGTTGATTTCATCAAGTATCCTCTCATCTTGTCAAGTTCATGTTCAATTCCTTCCATTTACAGTCGGAGTGCTGTCCAAATTATATCAATGTTATTCCTCCTCTATCTAGTTTTAACCGGAGTGGTTTCAATATCTATCTTATCACTAAACCTCTTGGTTCTCATCGTATTCCTTGTTCCTCTTGTCCAACAAATTGTTTGCAATCTTGGTCATCTCCGTTGTTTTGTTTCTTTCAATTTGTTCAACATCTCAAGGTTCTTTGGTTTCACTCATTGGTTAAAGAAGCAACTTAGTTTTACCTCTTCCCTTCCTCTTCCGTTTTCCCACCGGTGCCATCCTAGATCTCGGGACGAGATCCTCTCGTAGTGGTGGAGTGTTGTAACGCCCCGGATACAACTTTCCACATTCATAACTCCAACTCCTGCCTTTTCCGGAGATGCGATATATTATTTTCTCCGTGGTTGGGTTTTTGTCTTTCGTTTTGCATTTTGTTCATGTCATGCATTTCATCATCGCATCATTCGCATTGCATCGGCATTGTTTTTCATAAAACTTGCATTCGCTCGTAGTTGTCGCTTCTTCCTTGTCCCTGTTGACCCCTCTCAGATCAACCGGACCGCTCTCTTCTCTCTCTTTTCTGAGCCCATCAAAACCCTTTGTCTCCATGGCGTTTCGTCAAACCCCTCTTGCGTGCGTCCGAAAACTCCCCTGAACCCGACCCGGGCAGTCATTACCATTGGGTCTGGATCATCCCCTAACGTCTACAAAACATCTCCATTTTGTTATTTGGGCTCCCTAACTATTTTATTCGCGACCGTCCGATTTTAATCGAAGGGACCAAATGACCCTAAGCCTACCCACTCGCTTTATATAGCAACCTAACCCTAGACCCACTCCCTCATTTCCCTCCTCGCGCCGCCACCCAGTCTCCACCTTCCTCGGGATCCTCCCCGACCAATCGAGCCAGCCGACAGCCTCCCCCAACCTCGGGATCTCTTCCCGATCCACCTGTGCCTCTCCTTCCGCGCCCAGCCACTACTCTTCATCGATCCATCCATCTCAAACCAACCAGCCTCCACCTTCACCAATCCAACCACCGAGCACCCACATGGCCGTCTTCCTACGACCTCACCGCCCGAGCCCCGTGCGCCTCTGCCTCCTGGCCCGAGGCCCTCGTCCCGCTCGTCTCCAACACCAGTGCCGAACCCCGCTGCCCTCGTCTGTCCGGCGAGCCACCGGCGAGCTTCATCCGAGATGAGCGCCGCTGCCTCCTTCTTCCCCTTTCCAGTGCTTCCCCCGTTCCACTCGATCTCACTCATCTCTCTCTCCCGCAGGTTCCATCGCCACCGGCCGCCATGGATGCTTCCCCGAGCTTCAGTTCACCTCGCCGCCGTCGGGAACCGATGTACCGCGGCCGAGTCCGTCAGTCCGCGACCCCGCCTGACCTCCTTCCCGTTCATGCGCGCCGCGCTAAGCTCCTCTGCGCGTCGCAGCCGCCTCCCCTGCATCACGCCCCATCGCCTGGAGCCGCCTCCGCTTCGATTCGGCAGGGAACGAAACCCCGACGACCTCCATCGCCCGGATCCGCGTCTCCATTGCCACCAGATCCGGCCACCTCCGGCGCCTACTCGCTGGTTCCCGCCGACCCCGTCGCCAGAACCTCTCCGGCACCGTCTTCTGCATCGCCGCGAACCTGTCACTGCATCCCCTGCTTCCCTGCATCGAGTTCCAGCAGCGAGTGCCTCGCTCGGCCGGGCCCTGCCTGCGTTGACCGCGCCAGTCCCACGACCGCAAGCGCCTGGGCTACCCTTGCCTTGGCCCAGCTAACTCTGCCTGCCCCAAGCCTCTCCACCGACCGGCCCACGAGGCCTGGTGAGCAGCCCCCGCCCCTGTGCACTGTTGGGCCAGCCTGCAGTTTCGGCCCGCATGTGTTTTTTTCTGTTCTGGACGTTTTGCTAATTATCCGAGGAATTACAGATTTGCAGAAACCCCCTTGCACTTCATGCATATAATAACTCACAAACTATGCATCTTATGTAAAAACATTATATATGAAAAATGCTTAGTTTTTCATCTAGTTTCATAATATGCCACTTTCATCCATGTTAAATATGTTTAAATTGCTCTTTGATTAAATTTGCTCAAATGCCATGTTAAAATGATTTATTTCATAACTAATTAACCGTTGCTCTGAATTTAATAAACTTTATATGTAAATGGGGTGGAAAAATGCCTAGTTTAACATGGTGCACTTTGTTTTATTGTTTATCAACTTTAAAATATGTTTTAGGGCAGAACAGTAGCAAATTCATAAATTGCATATGAGGTTTTTCCGGAATTGTTGTTTGTTGTTCCGGCCTCATTTAAATTTGCCTAAATAGTTAGTTTAAGTATGCTTCACCTCTTGCCATGTTTAACAACATTTAATATTGTTTGGTAGCTTAAACGAGATTAAACTAAATAACTTGGATGTGGTGTTTCGTCAATATGCAACTCGTTGCATATTGAGCTCCACTTAACTTGTAGTATTGTGTGTTGCACTTTGCCATGCCATGCCTCATTAAACCGGACATGCATCATACTTGATTGTGCATCATGCCATATTTATGCTTGTGTGTTTACCATGTTGTTTGTTTCTTTTCGGTGTTGCTTCTTAGTCCCGATAATGTTGCGATTGTGAGGATTCGTTCGACTACGTCCGTTTGTCTTCTTCATGGACTCGTTCTTCTTCCTTGCGGGATTTCAGGCAAGATGACCGCTACCCTGGATCTCACTACTATCATTGCTATGCTAGTTGCTTCGTTCTATCGCTATGCTGCGCTACCTATTACCTGTTTATCAAGCCATCCCATATTGCCATGAACCTCTAACCTTTGACACCATTCCTAGCAAACCATTGATTGGCTTTGTTACCGCTTTGGTCAGCCCCTCTTATAGCGTTGCTAGCTGCAGGTGAAGTTGAAGATTTCTCCATGGTGGACAGGGTTATGTTGGGATATCACAATATCTCTTATATTATTAATGCATCTATATATTTGGTAAAGGGTGGAAGGCTCGGCCTTATGCCTGGTGTTTTGTTCCACTCTTGCCGCCCTAGTTTCCGTCATACCGGTGTTATGTTCCCGGATTTTGCGTTCCTAACGCTGTCGGGTGATTTATGGGACCCCCGACAGTTCGCTTTGAATAAAACTTGTCCAAAGAAGGCCCAACCTTGGTTTTACCATTTGCCTCACCACCACCTATACCCTTCCTTGGGTCGGCCAACCCGAGGGTCATCTTTATTTTAGCCCCCGGGCGCTGCTTGTCTAAGTGTTGGTCCGAACCGAGCAACTCTGGGGCCCCTCGTGGCAACTCGAGGTCCTGGTTTTACTCGTAGCTTGACTTATCCGGTGTTGCCTCGAGAACGAGATATGTGCAGCTCCTATCGGGATTGTCGGCGCATCGGGTGGCTTTGCTGGTCTTGTTTTACCATTGTCGAAATGTCTTGTAAACCGGGATTCCGAGACTGATCGGGTCTTCCTGGGAGAAGGTCTATTCCTTTGTTGATCGCGAGAGCTTATCATGGGCTAAGTTGGGACACCCCTGCAGGGTTTAAACTTTCCAGAGCCGTGCCCGCGGTTATGTGGCAGATGGGAATTTGTTAATGTCTGGTTGTAGATAACTTGACACCAGATCCGAATTAAAACGCATCAACCGTGTGTGTAGCCATGATGGTCTCTTCTCGGCGGAGTCCGAGAAGTGAACACGGTCTTTGGGTTATGTTTGACGTAAGTAGGTGTTCAGGATCACCTCTTGATCATTGCTAGCTTCACGACCGTTCCTTTGTTTCTCTTCTCGCTCTCATTTGCGTATGTTAGCCACCATATATGCTTAGCCGCTGCTGCAACCTCACCACTTTACCCCTTCCTTACCCATTAAGCTTTGCTAGTCTTGATACCCATGGTAATGGGATTGCTGAGTCCTCGTGGCTCACGGATACTTCAAAACCAGTTTGCGGTGCCTATGTTACCGAAAGCGGTGACGCAACCAAGCTCAAGGAGGAGCTCGATGAAGATCTTGCCCTTTGTGTTGTTTCGTTCTAGTTGATCAGTAGTGGAGCCCAGTTGGGGTCGATCGGGGACCTTTGTCGCATTTGGGGTTCTTCTTTTATTTTGGTTCCGTAGTCGGACCTTGATTGTATCTGGATGATGTAATGCTTTATTCATGTATTTGTGTGAAGTGGCGATTGTAAGCCAACTATGTATCTCTTTCCCTTATGTATTACATGGGTTGTGTGAAGATTACCTCACTTGCGACATTGCTTTCAATGCGGTTATGCCTCTAAGTCGTGCTTCGACACGTGGGAGATATAGCCGCATCGAGGGCGTTACATGTGGGGTATGTGCAGATGGAGGCAGCAGTGGGAGATGGAGCAGAATAAGATTAGAAACCATGTTCCAGTGTGTGACTATATTGATTTTGGTAAGTATGTGTCCGCTGGTGTTACAATAATGCTAGAGTGTGCAAAAAACCATTATTATCATTATTTCAGTGCATGAATTTTGTAGTCGGTGATATGCATGTTTGATAAGCTTTTGGACACTAGCCTAATGAAAACCAAGGTGCCAAATCAATGATTGTTCATCAAATAAAACCCATGTTTATATGTATACCTTTGAGTTAATTTCACTCCCGGACCTGTATAACATTCTATAGTTGCTGCAGCTATGCGCCTGGACATTAAAATTTATTATGTCTTGAATGGCAGGAAAGTATACAGTCTGTAATAACCAAACTGATAGAGAAGGGGTCCCGAATCTTTTGTTAGTTGGATTCGCAGTATTGTTAGAGCCACCATGTTAGGTTCCAGGATTCAAGATGAGAACAACTATTTATATCTATTATGGGATTTATGTTAGTTATAAAGAAGCTAATTGATAAATAAATAACATGTATATTTATATGGTTTACTAGGCTCTCTCGAGGACTTGATTCAGAATTAGAATCAAGAATCTAATGGAAATGGCATAATTAAGATAAATCCTCACATAGGATGTTTACTTATATAGAAACGAAGCTGCATACATTAAGATGCCTGCGCAAATCGATTCATCATAAAAATTAGTATATGTAGTACAGCATGTATAAGAAGAGGGTAATTGCTAAATAGATAACAACTATATTCACATGTTAATTAGAAAACAAAACATACCTAAGGTAAAATGATGAAAATGAAATACATATATTTGTAAGGTCATCACATTTGCTCACAAATTTTCTTTCTACAAATCAAGTAATATGTTCACATTATTAAACTATCTAAAGTTCTAGCCCGCACATCGAGCAAGCCACTTTGCTAGTTATATATGTGAATTATGCAATGCCATGCTGTTTAGCAAAGCGTCATATATGTGAATTATATCATGTCGTCCTTTTTTTGTATTTATCATTGCATTTGTTGACAATTTTGTATATTCAACTGCTCTTCCTGTGCATCAGCCAATTGAATTGGTGATGGAGAAATCTAGAGTGAAAACAAGGTCTTCAGAGCAGATAATGCTACCGGCTGAAGCAGATATCTTGCTGGTTACAGATAGCTCTTCAGAGGAGGATTCGGAGGCAGATGACCAGTCCTATTATCCCCCTAGGGTGTATGCTCAAACTTGGCAGGGTTATATTACTCATATTATGCATATGTTGTATTGCAATGCTTAGTTTTTACATCATATACACAATATTGAATGCCATCTCCTTAGTTGACACATCATATATGTGATTGCCCTCTGCTCACTTGCTTAGTATATAAATCATATATTTGAATTATATTATGCCATGATGTTTACATAGACAGCATGTATCTGAATTATGGCATGCCAACCTATTTTCTAAAGACATAATATAGTTATATCATCTCATCTTGTTTACATAGTCAACATATTTTGAATTATGTCATTCTATCCATGAATTATATCATGCCATCATGTTTCCATCGACGACACGTTTGTGATTTATGGCATGCCAACCACTTTAATAGACACATCGTTTAGTTATATCATGTCATCCTATTTACATAGTCATCATATTTTGAAGTATGTAATTCTATCATGTTTAGTTAGCCATCATACATGTGAATTGTGTCATGCTATCCTGTTTAATTAGCCATCATATATGTGAAATTATGTCCAACTATTCTGTTTGGTTAGACAACATAAATGTGAATTATTTCATGCCCTATTTTCTTCCCTACTATCTATTGCACCTGTCTATCTTACAATGTTTATACATTCAATTAATTTTCTTGTTTATCAGCCATTTCAATTGGAGGGGGTGATGGGTGTATCTGTGGGAGTAAAAACACGGTCTTCAGAAAAGATCATGCTACCTGTCGATGCAGATAGAACCATGGTTGTACTTGCCCAAGAACTAGCCCCACCACACATAACTCAGACTCACGCAGATTGTACCCCTACCTAGTTGGACAGAGAACCAGCTACACCCCTTCTAACCCCAACCCCAGCAGATAGTAATCGAGTTCCAATTGACACATCACCGTCTCCACCACAGAGCACCCAAACACGAGCAGTTAGCAAGGCAACTGCAGCGCCCAAAGCACGAGGACCACCACTCTGAACCCCAAGTCGACGCTTAAAGCAGAAGAAGAATTGTTCTCAGGTCAGGTTCCGTAGCTATGGTTCATACAACTATGCTCTTGCATCACTATATTTACTCATACCAACTAATTTCAAATTTGAAGGATGCAATTGAAACTCCAATGGCGCAACAGGTATGTTTTAAACCTGGTTCTTTAACGTGTCTACTGTTGTAACTTGCTCTATGTTGATTTCAGTTTCAATTGAATAAACAGTTATGTTCTCATGCCATGCACATTACAAGTGTTGTTATTGTTGTGTAGTTTCCCACACTTATATTCTGTCTATGCTGCTTTGTCTTAAATAGATATGATTCGGACTGTATCTATCTTGATTTGGCAACATAAACTAGAATGATATAGACCATACAGTGACCATACTACATAGATATATGTTTGTTTCATGCTGTTATCCTGTCCACCTTACTACTGAACTGGTTTACCAAAATGAGTTTCATATACTACATTGTAAACCTGTTATGTGTTTGTTTATTTCTCTTTTAGAACGTGGATAAAATATTGGAGAAGAGTAACCCGTTATGTAATGGTAAAGTAATGCAGATAAGGTTCAAGATAGTGAGACATCCTTGTTGGTCTCCAAGAAAGTTGATAAAAACTATATTGAAGACACTAAGACAACCCCAAAGTCCTATCTTGATGTAGTGTTCGAGTTACTGGCTACTACTGCTAGCACCAGCTCTTCAAACTCGCTGCCTGAATCAGTTCGGCTTCTTGAGTCTCAACTTCATATTGAAAGACATCGATCAGATGTTATGCAACAGGAAGCCGAAGGACTAAGGAAGTCCCTGCAAAATTCAGATGCATACTTTTTGGTGCAACAGCAAGTGCTGGAGGATTTAAGTGCCAAACAAGAGAAAGTTAATAAGCTTGCTAAGCATCTTGCCAGCATTATGGGTACCCAAGATATTATTTCTTGAGCTCTTCTGAGGTGGTTTCAGTTCTGGACTTGTTTTGCTGCGGCGTTTATTTGCACTGGTCCCCAACTTTAACAACCAGTGTATATGATATGCTGCTTTGTTCCCTATATTTGCACTGGTGCCGAACTTTGATGCCCAGTGGATGCAATATGTGCAATAGTCGTGATAGCTAAGCGTAAGTTGCTTGCTTAACACGTGTGGCAGGAAGGGAGACGCACCACACGTCTCTAATGTAAACAGATTGCCACGTCATCGCATGCATGCATGCATGCAGGAATCTTTTGGATTTTCAGTTTTTAAAATGTTTTATCTCTTAAACGAAAAATCCGATTGAAAATCCGTTTTCACCATTAAATCCCTCGCGGTGAGATCTTCGAAACTAGATCCCATGTTGATATGTTTTGATGAAATTTTTTTTGGATTAAAAGTTGCCATGTCTATTGCATATGAATTGCCACGATGTTTACACTGAAGTTGCCATAATATGTTTCAGCTATCTTCTTCTACATTTAAAAGTAAATTTTGACATTTATAAAACGGGGAATTAAGAAACTAGACTTGCCATGAACCATAAACTAAAATTGCCATGATACATGCACGTAAAATTGCCATGGTTCATACAAAAAATAATTTTCATGGTCAAAGTACTGGAGTTGCCATCATCAAAATACTAAAATTGCCATGATCTACAAACTAAAATTGCCATATGGCAACTTTAGTTTAAGCCCTATGGCAACTGCAGTGTAAACATCGTGGCAACTTCTGGCAAAAAATTTCGTCGAAACATATCAACATGGGGTCTAGTTTTGAAGATCTCGTCGAGACGGATTTAATGGTGAAAACGAATTTTTAGTTCGCTTTTTTATTTAGGAGATACAACATTTTTAAGCCGAAAACCAAAAAAAAATCTGCCGATGTCATCTATTCATACATGGCAAAATGAGTGGTGATGGAGGCGTGTGGGCGATGTGCAAATGCCCACACGTGTGGGCGTTAACATTTCCGTTTCCTTATTGTCTTGTTTATTTGTTTGCTTATAGTCAGTGCAGTTCTTTCTCTGTGGTTTGCTAGTGGCCGCAATAACCTATTTTTTAAGACTAGGCCACAATAACCATGGGCCACATATTTACTATAGTTACCATGGGCCTCCTACGGGCCGTAGAAACAATGGGCCTTCTAATGGCCGTAGAAACAATGGGCCTTCTACGGGGCGTAGAAAATATGGGCCATCTATGGGCCATAGACACAATGGGCCTTCTACGGGCCATATCATCAATGGGCCTTCTATGGGCCGTATGATCGGCTGGCCAAACATGGGCCAATAATAGACCGCATTATGGCTGTAAACGGGCTAGAGTTGGAATCGCCCGTTCATGGGCCGACCATAACGGGTCATCGTTAATTGGTCATCTTTGATGACGCTATGAAAACTGCCCAACGTATTAACGGGCCATAAATGGGTCGACTGTAACAACGAGCTGAATTTGGCCCATGAGCAGAAAATGATAGTAATGGGCCATAAGTAAACGAATGCTGGAAATGAGCCCAAGAGTAAATGGGCCCTGAGAAGGCCGAAAGATAACATGGGCTAGAAACGGCCCAACGGAATAATGGGCCGTTAATGGGTATAAGGTGATACACTGTTCATTACGGGCCAGTTTCACCATGTGCCGTTAACGGGTATAAAGTGATACACTGTTCATTATGGGCCAGCTTCACCACGGGCCGTTAATGGGCCAAGAGTTACAAAGGGCCTCATATGGGCCGAAAGACGTCATGTGCCATACATGGGCCAGAAGTTAAAACGGGCTGAAATCATATTGGACGGCCCAGATGACGCTATTGGGCCTAATTCGGATAGGTCGTAACGGGCCCTGGGTTAGCGGGCTGTAAATGGGCTATATGCAAACACGTCGTTAACATGCTTTTTGTGGGCTAGCCCGCCACCTTTTGACCAAGTCAAACGGGACGGCCTTTTCACAAGAATGGGCCTCTGTTGGGCCGTGCCACGTGTCGACGTATTATAGGCACCTTCGGTCCAATGAGTGGATGACATCTGTCCCAACGGTGAGCCGACACGTGTTTCCTCCAGCCAAAGATGATTTTACAAGTGGGAAAATCCCCATTGGTCGGGGCTGTTAACGGGTTATCGGATCCAAAACCAGACATGATAGCTTAACCACGTTCCATTGCGGTGGAAGCCACGTGTCGGTCACCCTTGACGAAAGCATTTCTATTACGCACGATTTATCATCACGGAACACTTCTACGACAGCACATGTATGACTATCTTGATTCTGTCATAAAATCGCTATGGATGTACATGCATGACATAAAACGTGACCTACTGTGACAAACACGTATCATCATGGAAGTGTATTTTTTTGTAGTGCCCACACAATCGTTAGAATGCGGTAGTATACCGTCTTGTTAGTCTGTCGTATTTGATTGCTGCATTTGTTGTTGCATAGCATGCATATAGATTAATATCTGGTCGCTAATAGTTGATATGGTGAGTGTAGGTGGTATCGGTTTCGATCCACTACCCGCACCCTCCTTCTTAGCATGCCTGTCCTTCGGTGTTCGGCATCATCTTTGTCCCAACAAAGTGATGCCCTGGTACCAAGTGTTCCAGACACCATTTGCAGGAGTTATGCCCAGGTATCGCGTCGATATCTTTCCGCCACCCACCCATATCATTTTGGTGATAGACTTGTCTCTATCCCGAATCGTGCCCTCCATCTCGTCCCTTTGGCAACCCTTCCTGATCTTTGTTATCAGAAAAGGGCAATGCCATCAAGCTTTGCTTTTCCACCTTCATCCTACCATGTTAATCCATTCTTTGGACATGTACGGTTCCCATCGTACGCTTGATGATGATGTGGTTGTAACCTCCGTGTTCCACCCCGTGATCACCAAGTCCGTCCTCGCCTCCGTGTCCATCCAGATGCAACCGGTGTCCCGCCAGCGCTTGGTGTAGCCTTGGTTACGCCAACTCCTTCCACACATCGATTCACTTTCGTGCACCCCGCCAAAGCATATTAGATCGTAATACCGGAGTTTCCGCGAGATTTGTGTGCTTAGGTATGCATGCATATTATTGTTGTGAGTAGCGGTAGTATGTGATGTTGCTTGATTATTTATATTATTAGTATGTTTGTGTGCTTTTGTTTTCGTCGTTTCTTTTGCTTCTTTCTTTGGGCCTTCGGTGTTACGTATTTTCCCCTTATTAAAGTTTCTCGTCAACCGACAACGGGCCCGAAGAATCAGCAAGGAGTTCAAATGTTTGGAAACTCAGCTAAACGGAATGAAGTTATCAGCCGACTGCAGTGAAATTGGGAATATCTCGTCTGAATGCGAAAGAAATCCTGGATGGACTGTCAGTATCAAGTTTGCATTATCGTGCACTCCTCACAACAGTACGGATAATAAGTTTGCCTTAGTGTGCACTCTTCATAGCAGAAATGATCAAATCAGCAAGAAGATAAATTGTGTTCAAGATCAACTGTATATTATCAGTCAAAGGTATGGCTCGTATGCAAGGTTTGATTCATCTATGAGGATGATTTTGAAACATGCTATACTTGCAAGAAAGCAAAAGTGTGCCATGTATTCCCAAATCAAACATGCTATATATATTGTGAGCACACTGCCACGTTCTTGAAAGTCAGTGGTACGATGGTGAAGTCAAGCTGAGAATCCGGAAATCTCATGAGTCATGCAAGAATAAGAAATTCAGTTATATACCTCAGTGGTGATGCAAGAACTGACAAGTTTTGGAGAAACACAACATGGGATAGCAAATTTTGACAGTACTCAGCAAGGCCAGTTTCCTCATACTAGGCAAAGTGATATCATTAACTCATGGCACCACTTGGTATGCTTTACAGCAAAAATGAGCTAAATGCAAGTACGTGTGAACCTGGGATAGTCCCTATCACACGATACATGAATGAGGATAAGTAATGATTGCCGAAATATCGCACCCGACAGTACCTAGGGTCACCTGCAGAAGCAATATGACCAAGCTCTTTCAGCAAAGAATCCAGACAAGAAAACTATATTGAAGGAGCAAGACCGACAATACAGTTATGATAATTGTTGCATGCCCCACATGGTGCAGATACCCCGAACAGTCTGAGTCAGTACCAATCACCAGGAATATTCACCTAAGGGTCTACTCAATTTTGGTAAGAACCTCATATCAAGGAAAAACCCGCTCAGTTAATAGTATATGCTCAGGTTTGTCAGTATCGAATATCTGGGTTTGTGAAGTCAGTCCAAAGGAAAATTCAACAGTTTGACTCCATCAACTATGGTAAAGCATCACACGACCTACTATCCCCATGGACATACCGACAGAATGAGCAATCAGAATGTGAATAAAAGTCTTGGAGCAATTGCCCTCACTTACGTGAGTCATCAAAGGATAGACTGTCATTAACAAAATTCTTCTGTCGAACCCTCGTCAGCCAAATATATAGAAACTATCATATAAGGTCATACCCCTTATGCTAGCCATGAGAGGCGAAAATCAAATATTTGGTACAGATCAGATGCTCAAGATAGTGGAGCCAATCAAGATGATTCAGAAACTCCTGTGAGAAGTCAGAATCCGCCGGGAGAACGGTTATGATTCGTATCATTGTTTTGAACCCAAAGGACTCACAGTTAATTGAGAAACCCAGTGTAAGGAGTAAAAGCCTGGGCGACCTCCAGGAAAATATGTTAACAACCTCATAAAATGTTGTCTGTGCTGGATGACACATCCATCGGAAACCATTCTCGGATTTGTGAGACGGGCATATATTTCAGTCATGATAATCTAGCACACTCAGCTAATCAGCAGCCATGAAAAGAATTGGAGCCAGTATAAACATGAACCAGTAAGGTAACATCTGTCAGCATGTGAATACAATAGAGATCACCCCCAGAGCCAGACAGACAATCATATGAAATTCAGTGGGAACAATCAATAAAGAAAAAAGGATACTCGAGTTGGAACGGTTTCCTTAAGACAGTATATTCATACTTGTTCCCTGAGCAACCAAATCTCGAGGACAAGATTTCTTTATGGGGGTAAGGTTTGTCACATCCTGATTTTTGCCCTTTCTTTTTTCTTTTGATTTTCTGAGTATTTTGCTTGAGTTTTCATTTTCCGTGGCTATGTGGTCTAGAAACTAAAGAAGATGACCTCTTCTTTCCTTCCACAGTGGCTTGTCATCCCCAAATCCATCCCAAGACCTCGCCATTTCCATCTTGGACCAACTTCAATATACTTTTGCTAGGGAATATTCCGTTTTCTATTAAAGGAATAACCCTATTTGCCCTAGGTTGTGAAGCAACCTATATCTCCATCACTCCTAAAATTCCCAAATAATTATCATAAATTGTTTGGGTCATATCTTCATCAAATATGGCAAAACTTTTCATTTTCATGTTGAAAAATAATCCTCAAATAATTATTTTCTTATTCTGTCTTAAATGGCACATTGTGAAGCAAGTGCTATTTATCTTTGCTCAATTGACTCCAAACTTTTTGGACACCTTTTTCCTATCCATATCATTCCCCTGTGCCAAATTATAACTTCATTTGCCTAGTGAATCTTCATCAGTGATGTTTCCAAGTTCATGTTTTAGGGAAGCCTTTGTGAAGGAAGTACTAGCTAGGGTTATCCAAATTATTTGAAATTTTGCACACTCCTTCACGTGCTCATATCATAACGCTCCTCCAACTTTCAACTCCATCCCTTCATCTATGTGAGCACAGGATCAAATATTTGTTTCTAACAATATTTTCAGGTTATGAAGCAAGATAACTTATGTTGCTTCATTAATTCCAAAAAATTACAAGATCATGCTCCTATCCATATAACATATCTTCATCAAATTTGGGGTCATTTACTTAAGCCATTTCATCTCCAAAATTACTGCATGTTTCTGGACAGAGGAGATGTTTGTGAAGCAAGTACCATTTTGGCAAGTCCATTTGGTATGAAATTTTTATTACATCTTCATATGGCCATATAAACCTTCCTTGCCAAATTTCAGCCTAGGTTGCTTATATGTGAGTGCATCATCATAATCTCATTTCTGGACCATATATGAGGTTACAAAGCAACCATGTTGTTTTGTGGTCTATTTCCCCTCAAAACTCCCAGGATTATAGTCCTTCCTTAGATAAACCTCCCAGACAACTCATTTGGCCCTTAGCATCTCTAAGTTGATCACAATGGCTTGATCCAGTTTGCAACAACAAACTTTAGAGGATCAATACCACCTAACCATTGTGCCTTTGATTGTTTCACCACCTTAGTTGCGACCTACACTGGAAGGGCAACACCCTAGACATCATTTGCCAGTTGTTTGCCTCCCGTACATGCTAGTTTGGGTGATGACCACCGTTTTGGCATGCACTGAGCATGTCCAGAGCGTTGTTTTGCTCGGGCCCAGCTCATAATCACCGTTCCAGTGAGCACGAGCATGTCTAGCATGTTCCCCGCATCGTTGTTGTCCCCTTGGACCCTTCTCCCCCTCGGAAACCTCCTCGCCGGTGCTCGTCGTTGCACGCCCATGGTAGCACTGTAGCCGACCATCTCTGTTCGCGCGTCGGCCGCTTCCTCCCCGTACCCATTGGCTTCCTCTACCCAGTGAGCCTGCCCTTTGATCGCCGCGTCGCCTTCTTTCGACTGTGCTTGCCCACACACGCGTATGCGGCCACGCCCGAGCCATGGCCACGCGTCCGCGGTCACCTCCTCGCCCCCGCCTATAAATGGCCCTCCCCGAGCCCCTCCCAAGCACCTCATCTCCTCCACCTATCTCCCTTACCACCGACTAGCTTCTTTCCCGAGCCGAAGAAGCCCTGCTTGCCGCCACGACCATCATCGGCCTATGGCTAAATCCTATTAATATCGAGCTCCTCCCTCCCTCCTATCACCACCATTCAACCCAGCAGACTCCGGCGAAGCCTCTCCACCCCTTTTTCCTCCCTCTCTAGTGGTCCAGAACACTGCAGCCAAAGCCACCGTCCGCTGCGGCTAGCGTCCTGATCGGCCGAGCGCTCCCCGGAGTCCATGCGGCAGCCCACGTGAAGCTCGGTGCCTCCCTGAGCGTCCCGATGGCCGGAGTGTCACGGGAGACAGCCGGTGGCGTCAGGGCCAGCGCTGGCCGCGCCCAGCCCTGCCCCTCTGTCGCGCCCATCGGGAGGAAGAAGACGGAAGCAGGACGAGAGCGAAGACCTGGAGCAGGGCCAGCTTGTAAGCCTCTCAGGAGCTAACCTGGCCCGCCTGCTGATGTGGCAAGTGGAAGTGTATTTCCCGTAATATGCTTTCCTATTCAGTAAGCATACTCTTCAACTTCTTCAGTCAAGTTTACGCTTCGCAAAAACATATTTCTCATAATGTGTTTTCTCTTTTTCAGCCCGGTGCCGAATCCTTTATTTTGTGAACGTATTTCTCAAAAAAGAATAGTTTTTATTTGATTTTTTTCCTAATGAACGAACGACCGTATCTTTTTTGCTTGAGACTCCGATCAAGGTCAAACCAACGCTCACTTCTTCGTCTCATCGAGCCCGTTCTGTTCATGTCATTTTCACTATGGTTTGACATACTGTAAATGACCCTATTGCCCTTGCCCCTAATCAGCCCCCTGTGAGAGAGAATCTTTTCCGGCAAATCTTTCTGCGGCTTCACCACACTTTTCCCTGGAGCCTTCTTCATCCTCAGGCAAGCCACAACACCCACTTGCTTGATATGCATGAAGTAGCCATGGCTTTCTACTTAAACATTTAAAAAGTGCATGTTTGTTTGCAACGGTTACCGTTGTTTCGATACTGCTTATAGTTTCATGTTCACCTTCGTGTTATGTTTCGGTACATCTGGTTATCATGTATTCTTGCTAGTATTATGTCCATGTATGTTATGCTTGGTAGTAGTACATGTTGGTGTCGGTCAGTGCATGACTATCGTTTGTTACCGAGTATCGTTGAAATGCATGTTACTTTACTTCTAGCTGGCTATATGCTTACTTGGTAGTAGCTTGGTTGTGTTCTTGCATGGTATTTGGTTCCGATGCTAGTGGTCATACTATGAGTAGTGTTATGATTCTGATTTTCATGCTAGTTAGGATGCCATGCTCATTTGGAGGAATGACTTATTGTTGTTGATATGTTAAGTAGTGATGTTGCACATCCATGCTTTTGTTGATATCATGCTCATGCATTGTAGTTGCATCATGTCATGTTAATATGGCTCTGCATATTGCATTCAAGTTTAACCAGAAAAAAATGAACTTGAACAACTGTTGGCCGAGTCATGGTTCCACCAAATCGAGCTAACCAATGCAACCACACTTGCCTTATGGGGGGGTCCTAACTGGGTCTATTGACATGCCTATCGCTGGTGCCTCCAAAGAGGGAAGGTTGTGGGGGCGCGCTACCCTGATCAGGTAGGCGGACATAAGCCTTGTGTGCCCGTTGTTGTTGTTGTTGTTGTTGTTGTTGTTGTTGTTGTTGTTGTTGTTGTTGTTGTTGTTGTTGTTGTTGTTGTTGTTGTTCTAAGGATTGATAACCCACAAGTATAGGGGATCGCAACAGTTTTCGAGGGTAGAGTATTCAACTCAAATTTACTGATTCGACACAAGGGCAGCCAAAGAATATTCTCAAGTATTAGCAGCTGAGTTGTCAATTCAACCGCACCTGGAAACTTAGTATCTGCAGCAAAGTAATATGATAGTAGTGGTAACGGTAACAAAAGTAAAGACAGCAAAAGTAATGTTTTTGGTATTTTGTAGTGATTATAATGAGAGTAACGGAAAAGTAAATAAGCGAGAACCAAGATATGGAAAACTTCGTAGGCACCGGATTAGCGATGGATAATTATGCGGATGCGGTTCGTCATGTAATGATCATAACATAGGGTGACACAGAACTAGCTCCAGTTCATCAATGTAATGTAGGCATGTATTCCGTATATAGTCATACGTGCTTATGGAAAAGAACTTGCATGACATCTTTTGTCCTACCCTCCCGTGGCAGCGGGGTCCTATTGGAAACTAAGGGATATTAAGGCCTCCTTTTAATAGAGAACCGGAACAAAGCATTAGCACATAGTGAATACATGAACTCCTCAAACTATAGTCATCACTGGGAGTGGTCCCGATTATTGTCACTTCGGGGTTACCAGATCATAACACATAGTAGGTGACTATAGACTTGCAAGATAGGATCAAGAACACACATATATTCATGAAAACATAATAGGTTCAGATTTGAAATGATGGCACTCGGGCCCTAGTGACAAGCATTAAGCATAGCAAAGTCATAGCAACATCAATCTCAGAACATAATGGATACTAGGGATCAAACCCTAACAAAACTAAGTCGATTACATGATAAATCTCATCCAACCCATCACCGTCCAGCAAGCCTACGATGCAATTACTCACGCACGGCGGTGAGCATCATGAAATTGGTGATGGAGGATGGTTGATGATGACGACGGTGACGAATCCCCCTCTCCGGAGCCCTGAACGGACTCCAGATCAGCCCTCTCGAGAGAGATTAGGGCTTGGCGGCGGCTCCGTATCGTAAAATGCGATGATTTCTTCTCTCTGATTTTTTTCTCCCCGAAAGCCAATATATGGAGTTGGAGTTGGTGTCGGAGGGCCACCAGGGGGGCCACGAGGTAGGGGGGCGCGCCCCCCACACTCGTGGACAGGGTGTGGGCCCACTTGTCTTCATCTTTGGCGAGGATTTTTATTGTTTTTTCTAAGGTGTTCCGTGGAGTTTCAGGTCATTCCGAGAACTTATATTTTCTGCACATAAAACAACACCATGGCAATTCTGCTGAAAACATCGTCAGTCCGGGTTAGTTCCATTCAAATCATACAAGTTAGAGTCCAAAACAAGGGCAAAAGTGTTTGGAAAAGTAGATACGGCGGAGACGTATCAACTCCCCCAAGCTTAAACCCTTGCTTGTCCTCAAGCAATTCAGTTGACAAACTGAAAGAGAAAAAAGAAAAACTTTTATAAACTCTGTTTGCTCTTGTTGTTGTAAACATGAAAAGCCAGCATTCAAGTTTCAACAATTATTATGAACTAACCATACTCACAATAACACATAGGTCTCACAATTACTCATATCAATAGCATAATCAGCTAGCGAGCCATAATAATAAAACTCGGATGACAACACTTTCTCAAAATAATCATAACATGATATAACAAAATGGTATCTCGCTATCCCTTTCTGAGACTGCAAAACATAAATGCGGAGCACTTTTAAAGATCAAGGACAGACTAAACATTGTAATTCATGGTAAAAGAGATCCAGTCAAGTCATACCCAATATAAACCAATTATAATGAATGCAAACGACGGTGTGCTCTCCAGCGGGTGCTTTTAATAAGACGGGTGATGACTCAACATAAAAGTAAATGGATAGGCCCTTCGCAGAGGGAAGAAGGGATTTGTAGAGGTGCCAGAGCTCGGTTTTGAAATGGAGATAAATTATATTTTGAGCAGCATACTTTCATTGTCAACATAGCAACTAAAAGACGACGATATCTTCCATGCTAAACAGATTATAGGCGGTTCCCAAACAGAATGGTAAAGTTTATACTCCCCCTCCTCCACAAGCATCAATCCATGGCTTGCTCGAAACAACGAGTGCCTCCAACATTCAACGGGTCCCGGGGGAGTTTTGTTTGCAATTATTTTGATTTAGTTTGCATAAATCATAGGACTGGGCATCCTGGTTACCAGCCATTTTCTCGTGAATGAGGAGCGGAGTCCACTCCTCTTGAGAATAACCTGCCTAACACAGAAGATAAGGGCAGCTCTATTTGACATATGAGCTAATCGAGCATGCAAAACAAATGTTTATTTGATGGTTTAGAGTTTGGCACATACAAATTTACTTGGAACGGCAGGTAAATACCGCATATAGGTAGGTATAGTGGACTCATATGGAACAACTTTGGGGTTTAAGGAGTTTGGATGCACAAGCAGTATTCCCGCTTAGTACAGTTGAAGGCTAGCAAAAGACTGGGGAGCGACCAACTGAGAGAGCGACAACATTCGTAAACATGCATTAAAATTAATTTACACCGAATACAAGCATGAGTAGGATATAATCCACCATGAACATAAGTATCATGAAGGCTATGTTGATTTGATTCAACTACATGCGTGAACATGTGCCAAGTTGAGTCACTCAATTCATTTAAAGGAGGATACCATCCCATCATACCACATCATAATCATTCTAATAGCATGTTGGCACGCAAGGTAAACCAATATAACTCATAGCTAATCAAGCATGGCACAAGCAACTATAATCTCTATATGTCATTGCAAATATGTTTACTTCATAATAGTTGACTCAGGAATGATGATGAATCATATTTACAAAAACAAGAGAGGTCGAGTTCATACCAGCTTTTCTTATCCCAATAAGTCCATCATATATTGTCATTATTGCCTTTCACTTGGACGACCGAACGGTGTGTATAATAATAAGAGTGCATGTGCATTGGACTAAGCTCGAATCTGCAAGCATTCAACTCAAGAGAGAAGACAAGTAATATGGGCTCTAAGTTAAATAAACAATCATGCATATAGGAGCCACTAAGCATTTTCAATATGCTCTTCTCGACCCCCAAAGAAAAGAAATAAAAACTATTTACACGGGAAAGCTCCCAACAGGTAAAAGAAGAACGGGAAATATTTTTGGGTTTTTTTCTTTTTAATTTCTACTACAAGCAAAGAAGTAAACTACTACTAATTTTTATTTGTTTTTTTCTTGAAGTTTATTAAACACACAAGAAGAAAGCAGGAAAAGGAAAATAAACTAGCATGGATATTACAGTGAAAGAGTATGAGCACTGACATCTAGCAATGAGTGTGTGTGTGTGAACATAAATGTAATGTCGGTGGGAAATACGTACTCCCCCAAGCTTAGGCTTTTGGCCTAAGTTGGTCTATTGCCAGGGATAGCCTGGCGGATACCCGTGAGGTGAAGCCGGGTCGATCTTGCGATGCAGCGGCTACCGCCGCCTGAGCTGCAGCGTGGCGTTGAGCAGCCTCCGCTCTCCTCTCGTACTCATCTGCCTCCTCTCTGGTAATAATATATCTTCCTTTTGTCTGAAAATCAAAGAAGGCAGGGGCAGGAAGAGCAATATGGACTACATGACGTTTGTTAAAGATTAGTCGATACTGGAGAGGTGGTTCAGTCCTCTCAACAAACTGGTGGGAAACCATAGAATCAAAATCCAAATAAGAAGGGGGTAACTCCATATTACCCTCATGAATATCTATCTCAAGAAAATTAGCTAAGCGGGTTGCATAAATTCCTCCAAAGAAATCTCCGCTATGTCTATTCTGATGCAACCTGCGAGCTACAATGGCTCCCATATGATAAGATTGGTCTCCTAACATAGCACTCCTGAGAATGCTGAGATCAGGGACACACATGTGACATGCTTCATCCTTAGCATTTATGCATCTACCTATGAAGAGAGCAAAATAATGGATAGCAGGAAAGTGAACGCTCCCTATAGTGGCTTGTGTTATATCTCTAGATTCCCCCACATTTATTCTAGCAAGAAAGTCTCTGTATTCAGATTTAGGGGGATCCCTGACATTACCCCAAGATGGAAGTTTGCAAGCAGAAGTAAAATCCTCTAAGTCCATGGTATAAGATTTGTCATAAAGGTCAAACATGACTGAAGGAGAATTAAGATGAAAACTCAAACCTCCTCACAAATGAGCTTGTGAGATCATGATACTGGGGGCATTTGTCAGCTTCAAAGTCCTCAAGACCGGCGTTACTCAAATATGCACTAAATTATTCTTTGATTCCCACTTGATTCATAAAATTTTCCGAAGGCCATTCATAGGGCCTCACAGGAGCGTCTCTTGGTGGTTCCTCGTCAGCATCCGTATTGCAAGCCTGGGACCTTGCTTCCTTGGAGGACCACCTTGGAACATCCTCCTAATCATATTGTTTCCTCTGAAAAATTTCTGAAATTTTTAGTAACTTCAAATAAAAGTGAACCAACTTCAATAAAATTGATAGCAACAACTCCCATAAGTGCCTAGAGCCTATATCAAGCATTAGAACTACTTAGAACCATATAAATTTGACATGCAAGCTCAAGAACATGGTCACCTATGCAGCACAAATTTGCAATGAACAAAGCACTAGAACAAAAACTAATTGGACCAATGGAGGAGTCACATACCAAGGAACAATCTCCCCAAGCAGTTTTGCGAGAGGTGCTTTGAGCAAGGAGATCGAAAATCACAAAGAACGAATTTGGAACTCGTGCTTGAGTTGGTTTTTCGTGTTTGTGTGAGGCATAGGAAGAAGATGGGTGCAGGGATAAGTGGAGGAGGGCCACCATGGGCCCACGAGGCAGGGGGCGCGCCCTCCACCCTCGTGGCCAGGTGGCAGCTCCCCCCGTGGTAATTTTTGCACAGTAAATCCTCAAATATTCCCGAAAAATCATATTAAATTGGCATGGCATTCCGAGGACTTTTATTTTCGGGATAATTTTATATTGCACGGATAAGTCAGGAGATAGACAGAAACATACTATTTTACTTTATTTCTACTAAATAACAAAAAATATAAAGAGGGTACAGAAGGTTGTGCTTCTAGTTTCATCCATCTCGTGATCATCAAAATGAACCCACTAACAAGGTTGATCAAGTCTTGTTAACAAACTCATTCCGAATAATCACGGAACCGGAGAAATTTCGAATAACACTAAGTTACCTCAACGAGGATATGAAAATCCCCAACAATAAGAATATCATACTTTTTCTTGGCAGTAGGGAGAGGAAATTCAAAACCTCCAAATATAATCGATGGAATCTTTCCAATAGAGTTGATACTGTAAACTTGAGGTTGTTTCCTCAGAAAATGCACCATGTGCTCATTGAAATTAACATGAAAAGTTGCATTGCCTTTGGTGCAATCAATAACAGCCCCTGTAGTATTAAGGAAAGGTCTTCCAAGAATAATAGACATACTATCATCCTCAGGAATATCAAGAATAACAAAGTCCGTTAAAATAGTAACGTTTGCAACCACAACAGGCACATCCTCACAAATACCGACAGGTATAGCAGTTGATTTATCAGCCATTTGCAAAGATATTTCAGTAGGTGTCAACTTATTCAAATCAAGTCTACGATATAAAGAGAGAGGCATAACACTGACACCGGCTCCAAGATTACACAAAGTAGTTTTAACATAATTTCCTTTAATGGAGCATGGTATAGTAGGTACTCCTGGATCTCCAAGTTTCATCGGTATTCCACCCTTAAAAGTATAATTAGCAAGCATGGTGGAAATTTCAGCTTCAGGTATTTTTCTTTTATTGGTAATGATATCCTTCATATACTTAGCATAAGGATTTGTTTTGAGCACATCAGTTAATCGCATACGCAAAAAGATGGGTCTAATCATTTCAGCAAAGCGCTCGAAATCCTCATCATCCTTTTTCTTGGATGGTTTCGGAGCAAAAGGCATGGGTTTCTGAACCCATGGTTCCCTTTCTTTACCATGTTTCCTAGCAACAAAGTTTCTTTTATCATAACGTTGATTCCTTGATTGTGGGTTATCAAGATCAACAGCAGGTTCAACTTCTACATCATTATCATTACTAGGTTGAGCATCAACATGAACATTATCATTAACATTATCACTAGGTTCATGTTCATCACCTGATTGTGTTTCAGCATCAGAAATAGAGGTATCATTTGGATTCTCAGGTGGTTCAGCAATAGGTTCACTAGAAGTTTGCAAAGTCCTATCATTTTTCTTTTTCTTCCTCTTAGAAGAACTAGGTATATCAATATTATTTCTCTGAGAATCTTGCTTGATTCTCTTAGGGTGGCCTTCAGGATACAAAGGTTCCTAAGTCATTCTACCAGTTCTAGTAGCCACTCTAACATCATAATCATTTTTATTACTATTCATTTCATCAAGCACTTCTTTTTGAGCTTTAAGTACTTGTTCTACTTGAGTGGTAACCATAGAAGCATGTTTGCTAACAAGTTTAAGTTCACCTCTAATATCAGCCATATAATCACCCAAGCGTTTAATCATAAAGGTATTCTGTTTTAATTGTCTACCAAAATAAGCATTAAAGTCATCTTGCTTAAACATAAAGTCATCAAACTCATCCAAGCACTGACTAGCAATTTTAGTAGGAGGCACTTCAGCTTTATCATATCTATAGAGAGAATTTACCTTTACTACTTGTGTCGGGATATCAGGAGGTTCTTCAGTAAGTAATTGAGATCATATACTTCTTCAACAGGCTGTAAATTAAGACCATGTATTTCTTCAATATGAGGTAAATTCTTAACATCTTCAGCTTTAATACCTTTTTCTTTCATAGATTTCTTTGCCTCTTGCATATCTTCAGGACTGAGAAATAGAACACCTCTCTTCTTCGGAGTTGGTTTAGGAATAGGCTCAGTAATTGGCTCAAGAACTGGCTCAGGAGGTGGCTCGGGAGGTGCCCAATTATTTTCATTTGTCAACATATTATTCAATAGAATTTCAGCTTCATCCGGTGTTCTTTCCCTGAAAAGAGAACCAGCACAACTATCCAGGTAATCTCTGGAAGCATCAGTTAATCCATTATAAAAGATATTAAATATTTCAGGTTTCTTAAGAGGATGATCAGGCAAAGCATTAAGTAACTTGAGAAGCCTCCCCCAAGCTTGTGGGAGACTCTCTTCTTCAATTTGCACGAAGTTGTATATTTCCCTCAAAGCAGCTTGTTTCTTATGAGCAGGCAAGTATTTAGCAGAGAAGTAATAAATCATATCCCGGGGACTTTGCACACAACCAGGATCAAGAGAATTAAACCATATCTTAGCATCACCCTTTAATGAGAACAGAAATATTCTGAGTAAATAAAGGTAGCGCGATCTCTCATGATTAGTAAACAGGGCAACTATATCATTTAACTTAGTAAGATGTGCCACAACAGTTTCAGATTCATAGCCATAAAAAGGATCAGATTCAACCAAAGTAATTATATCTGGATCAACAGAAAAATCATAATAATCCTTATCAGGAACACAGATAGGTGAAGTAGCAAAAGCAGGGTCGGGTCGCATCCTATCTCTAAAAGATTCTTTACTCCATTTAACTAGCAACCTCTTAAGTTCATATCTATCCTGGCAAGCAAGAATAGCTGCAGAAGATTCCGCATCAAAAAGATAACCCTCAGGAATAGCAGGCATATTTTCATCATCACTAACATCATCGTATTCAGGTTCAATAATTTCTCTTTCTCTAGACCTAGCAATTTGCTCATCAAGAAATTCACCTAGGGGCACAGTAGTATCAAGCATAGAAGTAGTTTCACCATAAGTATCATGCATAGCAGAAGTGGCATCATCAATAACATGCAACATATCAGAATTCATAGCAGTAGTAGGTTTAGGTGTCGCTAGCTTACTCATAACAGAAGGAGAATCTAGTGCAAGGCTAGATGGCAGTTCCTTACCTCCTCTCGTAGTTGAGGGCAAAATAGTAGTTCGATCATCTTTCAAGTTCTTCATAGTGTCCAGTAGATATAAATCCCAAGTGACTCAAAGAATAGAGCTATGCTCCCCGACAACGACGCCAGAAAAAGGTCTTGATAACCCACAAGTATAGGGGATCGCAACAGTTTTCGAGGGTAGAGTATTCAACCCAAATTTATTGATTCGACACAAGGGGAGCCAAAGAATATTCTCAAGTATTAGCAGATGAGTTGTCAATTCAACCACACCTGGAAACTTAGTATCTGCAGCAAAGTGTTTAGTAACAAAGTAATATGATAGTAGTGGATGGTAACAAAAGTAAAGACAACAAAAGTAATGTTTTTGGTATTTTGTAGTGATTGTAACAGTAGCAACGGAAAAGTAAATAAGCGAGAACCAGTATATGGAAAACTCGTAGGCACCGGATTAGCGATGGATAATTATGCGGATGCGGTTCGTCATGTAATGATCATAACATAGGGTGACACAGTAACTAGCTCCAGTTCATCAATGTAATGTAGGCATGTATTCCGTATATAGTCATACGTGCTTATGGAAAAGAACTTGCATGACATCTTTTGTCCTACCCTCCCGTGGTAGCGGGTCCTATTGGAAACTAAGGGATATTAAGGCCTCCTTTTAATAGAGAACCGAACAAAGCATTAGCACATAGTGAATACATGAACTCCTCAAACTATGGTCATCACCGGAGTGGTCCCGATTATTGTCACTTCAGGTTGCGGATCATAACACATAGTAGGTGACTATAGACTTGCAAGATAGGATCAAGAACACACATATATTCATGAAAACATAATAGGTTCAGATCTGAAATCATGGCACTCGGGCCCTAGTGACAAGCATTAAGCATAGCAAAGTCATAGCAACATCAATCTCAGAACATAATGGATACTAGGGATCAAACCCTAACTAAACTAACTCGATTACATGATAAATCTCATCCAGCCCATCACCGTCCAGCAAGCCTACGATGCAATTACTCACGCACGGCGGTGAGCATCATGAAATTAGTGATGGAGGATGGTTGATGATGACGACGGCGACGAATCCCCCTCTCCGGAGCCTCGAATGGACTCTAGATCAGCCCTCCCGAGAGAGATTAGGGCTTGGCGGCGGCTCCGTATCGTAAAATGAGATGATTTCTTCTCTCTGATTGTTTTTCTCCCCGAAAGCCAATATATGGAGTTGGAGTTGGCGTCGGAGGGCCACCAGGGGGCCCACGAGGTAGGGGGCGGGTGTGGGCCCCCTGGTCTTCATCTTTGGCGAGGATTTTTTATTTTTTTTTCTAAGGTGTTCCGTGGAGTTTCAGGTCATTCCGAGAACTTTTATTTTCTGCACATAAAACAACACCATGGCAATTCTACTGAAAACAGCGTCAGTCTGGGTTAGTTCCATTCAAATCATACAAGTTAGAGTCCAAAACAAGGGCAAAAGTGTTTGGAAAAGTAGATACGACGGAGACGTATCAAGGATCCATGGGGTGTGTACATTTAATGATGTATATCCCTCAAGTGTGCGGTTTATCCGAAAACTAGTAGAAATCGCACAAAAAAATGAAAAATAGAGAAAATGGGGTGGGAAGGAGAGAAGAAAAGGCGAAAAAAAGTTATGCATAGAATCTTTGAAGCCGAGCGGTGTTCCATGGGTTTGGTTCCAAACGATTATCCGAAGCATTGCGAAGGCGGTAGGCACCTCCAGTGAGAACTTCATCTATGATGAAGGGACCCTCCCATTTGGGCTTGAGCTTGTCCTTTTTCTTCTCTGGTAGGCGCAGGACGAGTTCGCCGACATTGTAAGTCTTTGCCCGTACTTCCCTACTTTGATATCGCCAAGCCTGCTGTTGGTAAAATGCGGAACGGGCCTTCGCGACATCGCACTCCTCCTCCAAGCCATCCAGATCATCCTGTCGATCGAGCTTAGCCTCTCTCTCTCTTCATACATGCGCACTCGAGGTGAGTCATGAACAATGTCGCAAGGCAATACTATCTCAGCGTCGTACACCATGAAAAAAGGTGTGTATCCGGTCGTGCAATTGGGTGTGGTGCGCAGCCCCCAAAGTACGGAATCGAGTTCCTCAACCCAGTGCTTGTCCGATTCATGCAGGGATCGCACTAGTCTGGGTTTAATGCCGCTCATTATCAAGCCGTTAGACCTTTCGACCTGACCGTTTGTTTGAGGGTGATATACAGAGGCATAATCAAGCTTGATGCCCAAATTAGCGCACCAGGTTTTCACCTCATCAGCCGTAAAGTTAGAACCGTTGTCAGTAATAATACTGTGCGGGACACCATAACGGTGTACCACACTGGATATGAAGTCTATAACTGGTCCTGCTTCATCTGTTTTGACTGGTTTGGCTTCTATCCACTTAGTGAACTTGTCGACCATGACCAGTAGATATTTCTTCTTATGGCTTCCCCTTTAACGGGTCCGACCATGTCAAGCACCCAGACCGCGAAGGGCCATGTAATGGGGATTGTTCGTAAGGTAGTGGGCGGCATATGGCTTTGATTTACGAAAAGCTGGCATCCAAGACATCGCTGTACGAGGTCTTGTGCGTCTGCTCGGGCCGTGGGCCAAAAGAAACCTGTATGGAAGGCCTTACTTACAAGGGCCTGAGTTGTGGCGTGATGGTCGTCGGTGTCAAAACCAGTGGATCTCGGGTAGGGGGCCCGAGCTATGCATCTAAGGCTAATGGTAACAGGAGCCGGGGGACACAATGTTTACCCAGGTTCGGGCCCTCCCTATAGAGGTAATGCCCCACTTCCTGCTTGATTGATCTTGATGAATGTGAGTATTACAAGAGTTGATCTACCACAAGATCTTAATGGCTAAACCCTAGAAGCCTAGCCTATGAGATTATGATTGTTGTTGTCTCTACGGACTAAACCCCCCGGTTTATATAGACATCGGAGGGGGCTAGGTGTTGGAGAACGTTGCATAAAATAAAAAAAATCCTACGTTCACCAAGTTCAATCTAGGAGTTCATCCAGCAATGAGAGAGAGGAGTGCATCTACATACCCTTATAGATCGCGAGCGGAAGCGTTCAAGAGAACGTGGTTGAGGGAGTCGTACTCGTCGTGATCCAAATCACCGGAGATCCTAGCGACGAACGGACGGCACCTCCATGTTCAACACACGACGGTCAGCGGCGTCTCCTCCTTGTTGATCCAGCAAGGGGAAGGAGAGGTTGATGAAGATCCAGCAAGACTGTGGCGTGGTGGTGGATGCAGCGAGGATCGGCAGGCTTCGCCAAGCATCTGCGGGAGGAGAGGTGTAGCAAGGGGAAGGAGGCGCCAAGTGCAAGGGTGCGGCTGCCTCCCTTCCCCCTCTTTATATAGGGTCCCCAAGGGGGCGCCAGCCCTGGAGATGGGATCTCCAAGGGGGGCGGCAGCCAGGGGGGAGGCTTGCCCCCCAAGGCAAGTGGAGGCGCCCCCCCACCCTTGGGTTTCCAACCCTAGGCGCAGGGGGGCCCAAGGGGGGCGCACCATCCCACCAGGGGCTGGTTCCCCTCCCCACTTCAGCCCACGGGGCCCTCCGGGATAGGTGGCCCCACCCGATGGACCCCCGGGACCCTTCCGGTGGTCCCGGTACAATACCAGTGACCCCCGAAACTTTCCCGATGGCCGAAACTGCACTTCCTATATATATTCTTCACCTCCGAACCATTCCAGAACTCCTCGTGACGTCCAGGATCTCATCCGGGACTCCGAACAACTTTCGGGTTACTGCATATTCATATCTCTACAACCCTAGCGTCACCGAACCTTAAGTGTGTAGACCCTACGGGTTCGGGAGACATGCAGACATGACCGAGACGCCTCTCCGGTCAATAACCAACAGTGGGATCTGGATACCCATGTTGGCTCCCACATGCTCCTTGATGATCTCATCGGATGAACCACGATGTCGAGGATTCAATCAATCCTGTATACAATTCCCTTTGTCAAATGGTATGTTACTTGCCCGAGACTCGATCGTCGGTATCCCAATACCTCGTTCAGTCTCGTTACCGGAAAGTCACTTTACTCGTACCGTAATGCATGATCCCGTGACCAGACACTTGGTCACATTGAGCTCATTTTTATGATGCATTACCGAGTGGGCCCAGAGATACCTCTCCGTCATACAGAGTGACAAATCCCAGTTTCGATTCGTGCCAACCCAACAGACACTTTCGGAGATACCCGTAGTGCACCTTTATAGCCACCCAGTTATGTTGTGACATTTGACACACCCAAAGCACTCCTACGGTATCCGGGAGTTGCACAATCTCATGGTCTAAGGAAATGATACTTGACATTTGGAAAAGCTCTAGCGAAACGAACTACACGATCTTTGTGCTATGCTTAGGATTGGGTCTTGTCCATCACATCATTCTCCTAATGATGTGATCCTGTTATCAATGACATCCAATGTCCATAGTCAGGAAACCATGGCTATCTGTTGATCAACGAGCTAGTCAACTAGAGGCTTACTAGGGACTTGTTGTGGTCTATGTATTTACACACGTATTACGATTTCCGAATAATACGATTATAGCATGAACAATAGACAATTATCATGAATAAAGAAATATAATAATAAACATTTCATTATTGCCTCTAGGGCATATTTCCAACACTAGGGTTACACAAAGTCGGTTACAGAGAAAAGGAATCTACATATCCGAATCGCCACGCTTTCCTTCCACGCAAAGGAGAGTCTCATCCGGACATGGGAAGAAGTCTTCTGTCTTGTATCTTCATAGCCCAACAGTCCGGCCCACGTATATAGTCCGGCTATCCGCGGACCCCTTAATCCAGGAGTCCCTCAGTAGCCCCTGAACCAGGCTTCAATGACGATTGAAGATCCTCTCTCTGCAGCGAAGAGAGAGGTTCGGGATGATACTCCTTGTGGACCCGTGATGGATCGCCGCCAGCCTCTTCGCCATCTTCGCGGCGAAAGCCAGGTGGGCCACGCGGACCATCGACCATCAGGACTTCAGCCGCAGGATCGTTGCTATCGCACTCGGATGCAGTCCCACGGAGCCAGTCGACAGATCGAACAGGCCATGGAGAGTTTCGTCGGGCTCGATTGCCGCGACTTGATGAGTGTACGAACGCCGAGCCACCACATGCTTCACCCACCGCTGAAGCCGCGACCGACCGGATTGCTTGCAGCAGCGAACAACAGGGAGGGAAGATGTCATCGGAGCCGACTGATACTGAGTCCACGGCTACCGAAGAAGGACGCCACAAACGCACGCGCGAAAGTGCGTCGCCCCTCGGACGGGGAGCACCTCAACGTCGAGTGGAGCTTCCTGAAGCCACGCCGAGTCATCGGCGACGAAAACGAGCGCACCGAGACGGATCTCGCGGCCCTCAACCAACTTGCCGCCGAAAACCATGATGATGATCGGAAAAGCTTGCAACTTCACCAATAAGTCGCTAAGACACCTACCCCACGGTGGGCGCCAACTGTCATGGTTCTAAGTCTGACAGTAGAAAGGGGGGTAGGTATGGAGAGGCAAGATCTTAGCTATGGCGAAGGTGTACACACGAGGTTTACGAGTTCAGGCCCTTCTCGGAGGAAGTAACAGCCCTACGTCTCGGTGCCCGGAGGCGGTCGATTGGATTATTCGTGTGATATTACAGGGGGTGCCCGGAGTTCGCCAGGACCCCTCCCGCCCTCCATTACAAGGGACTAAATGTACATAAAGTGTTGGCGTTACTGGTAACGCCAGCCTTAAGTGCTATTAATGGCCTTAAAGACTACAGAGTGAATGTGCGGCCGTTGTATGCTGAGTGACTCCTGGTCTTCGGGGGGGGGGGAGTGATTCTCTTGTTAGTCGAGTGACGGTAGGTAAGGAGACTCCCGAGTGACATGGCGTCGAGTGGATTGCACTCGACACCTTTGACTGGAGGTCTCACGGAATCTCTTGACCTTCTTGCCTTGTTGGGTAGTGACCTTGGGTAGGACGTATATATAGGTCAATCCTAGGACCCTACCCCAGGTCTGTATCCTTATTAGGTGCCACATGGAAGAGTAACTCCTCAGACCTGTAGTTCTCCGATGTGCCGAATACCATGTCGAGTTTGATTTTTCCCGAGCATCTGGCTTCTCGACTAGGGATAATGCCGCAAAATGTTATGTTACTTTTCTCAATGCGACTCCTGCCATTTGCATTTTGTTGAGCATGTCCTCGTAAATGAGGTTCAGTCTGCTGTCACCGTCCATGAGCACTTCAGTGAGCCGGAAGCCGTCTAAGATTGGGTTCAGTCTGCTGACAGAGCGGGCTCTAGGTTCGTCATCGGCGTTGAAAGTGATCGCCGTGTTGTTCCAAGGATTTACTGCTGCCACGTGGCAGACTTCGGCGAGGTCGCGGAGCGCCCTCTTACGTCGATTATTCGAAGAAAAGGTCTCGAAGACCGTGAATACTTCGGGATCGTTGTCCTCCAAAGAGTAATTATCTGGAGTGTTGTTAGCGAGGAGACCCTCACCGCTCTTGGCCACCTGCCAGAGTTTCCAACATGCTCGAAGGCTATGCGTTGGTTCGTTGTCTGGCGTCATGTGAATTTTGCAAGGTTTGTCGAGCCATTCCTCGAGGACAGTTTTATGCCCCGTAACGGTTTTAATTTTCTTGTCCACGTGATGATGATTGGGTGCTCCGCAGGGGTGCATCCTCTTTGCCCGTCCGGGGGATGGCCTAGAGGTCTGTGGTTCTCAGTGGGCTATCTGGGCTTTCCAAGCGCTTTCCATTGGGAAGTACTTCTGTATTATGTGTGCCAAATCGGCAAAGTGCAGTACGCGATGGCGGTTGAGGGCATTAAGGAGGCCCTCATCCGTGCAATTGTTGCAGAACACCGAGATCACATCGTCATCACAGCAGTCCATGATCTTGTTTTTAACAAGTAGGAATCTAGCCCAAAAGTGGTGGACTGTTTCCTGAGGCTACTGCCGCACATACATTAAGTCGCATGTGTCCGGTGGGCCGGAGTTGCTGGGGGAATATTGCTTGTGGTGGGTGGGCGGGCTCAAATCCGAACCCTAACCCACTGAGAAATCCGGATTCTGAAGAACTTCTGAAGTTACAGGCCTGGGCTCCAAGCATCCAGTTCGTTTTTAGGCTCAACTCCCGATTCCGTGTTTGGAGGACAAGAAGTGTCTTCCAGAATACGGGAGTCCGATCCTCCGAGCTCGGAAACCCGAACATACTTTGTTCTCAACGCAGGAGATAAGTCATTGCCAGCTTACTCCTCCATGATTGCCACATGATGGGTGATCGGCGGCGATCTGATTTCTCTCTGATCGGGTTTTAGCCCAATCCGATCATAGTCGCTTGCGACCCCTAGGGCGGCGATGCGATCTAGCAGTTCATTTAAGGCCGATATATCCGCCGGATCCATCTTGTCGGGGTATTCAGGGCCGACGCAGAGGCGATTTTTGGCGATGAGTTGGGCTACTTCTGGCTTAACGGCCGGGCGAGCGCCCATTATGAAGCTGCCTAGTCAGAGATTTTTCCATAAAGCTAGGGCTTCTCCGGAAGTGATATTGTCTTTGATGACAAGGCGAGCCATCAATCCTTCTGTCGATGACACATAGGAACTCTCAATGAAACCACCAATGTTGGTGTCAAAACTGGCAGATCTCGGGTAGGGGGTCCCGAACTGTGTGTCTAAGGATCGAAGGTAACAAGGAGGCAGGGGACACGATGTTTACCCGGGTTCGGGACCTCTTAATAGAGGTAATACCCTACTTCCTGCTTGATTGACTTTGATGAGTATAGGGGTTACAATAGTTGATCTACCTTGAGATCGTAATGGCTAAACCCTAGATGTCTAGCCTGTATGATCGTGATTGCCTCTATGGACTAAACCCTCCGGTTTATATAGGCACCGGAGGCGACTAGGGGTGTACAAAGTCGGTTTACAGAGGAAGGAAACTACACATCCGGACACCAAGCTTGCCGTACACGCAAAGGAGAGTCCCATCCGAACACGGGAGGAGGCCTTCTGTTCTTGTATCTTCACAGCCCGTTGGTCCGGCCCATGTCACATAGGCCGGCTCTCCGAGGACCCCATAATTCAGGACTCCCTCAGTCTAGTTCATATAAATGTTGTATATAACCTGATTCTAATGATTGTGCAACATGCTACTAACTCAATGGAGTAGAGTTCCTAAAAAACTCAAGAAGTAGTGGCCATGAGTGATTTGCAAGGATGAGTTAGAGATCTTACTTGAGTGTCTTGGTTAGATGGTGCTACTGAGTATAGTACGAGTATAGTATAGTAGTACAATAGCACAGGAGTGTCATACAACCTTTTCTTCAAGGGAGGGATGTCGTACAATCTTGACCGAAAAAATGGCTTGGTACCAAAGAAAGAAAGTAAATCGTCCATCCGTTCATTTTCGTGGGCCAATACTAAAAATACCACTTCTTTTAAGGGGCAAACACGCAGGATTCCCATGAATGGAAACACTCACTTCTGGAACCTACCTCGTGCCTTCGGTCTGTCGATGAGCCCCGCATTGACGCATGGTACCTACCATGCCCCCTTGCCCGGAGGGCCTCCGTCGCGCGACCATCGTGTATATAGGCGATTGTCCTCATCTCCACCCGCCAACCTACACACCCACTTACCGCTTCATTAAAAACTATGCCTATTTAGCAATCCAGGCAAGGCTCCTTCCCCAGTGACTACGATCAGGTAGTAGCTGCCATGTGCGGTGGCATGATCTCCGCGGACCTCAAGATGCCCGCAGTCACACCCGAAGGGTGACCTAAGTCACACTGTGGCCTGAGAAGAAGAAGGCTCTATGGGGCGGCGGCGGAGGCCTGCGCTCCAAGGGGCTTGATGGGTTTGGGGTCGAGCTCGCGGTGAGGATGATGAAGTGGAGTTTGAGGAGTTTGTGGTCGACTCCAAGGACTCCTTCCTGGATCTCGGGCATGGCGGGGTGGCTGAGGATGATGATGATGGGAGCTCGTCGAGATCAATCCGTTCACCGTTGTCAGGAGGTCCCTCTCCAAAGGTATTGGCCCATGTCGCTGGAACTGGTTTTAATCCATGTATTAGGGTTACTTTTTATTCTTGTCTATTGTAGAAGATACCGTAGAATTAAAATTTCTCATTTTTAGGTAGGACACACAAGTATGAAGCCGCCTAAGGTTAATTTTTTTGAGGGGGTTAAATATCTGGTTATGTTAGTAAAGCTTTCAATTGTTGTAGCCACGTAATATGTTGGAAGTTCTTGGATATATTTTTTCTATGCATGGTTTACAAAACTTTTATGCTATTTTAGTATAAACAAGTCGGGTGTAGATTTGTTATGCAAATTCTATGTTTCGGCCGAGAGTTGATGATTCTTCATGCATCGTCCAATGACATCCACCGAGAAGAAGCAAAACTACTCTCAATTTATTTCTTCTCAGTGTCAAGTAAGACACACAAAGTCACGAAGCAACATTGCCATGTTAGTTTACATTTTTTTAAGTCTATATATATGGTTTGATCATGAGTACATTAGAAAAAAGCTGCAATGTTCATCTGAATTCATAAGTTAATTAACCATATAATAATGTCAATGATTGCACATACATGATAGTAACTCAACGTGAGTAGGTAGATATGTGTGATCTATACTTACATGAGTCATTTAAGGAGATATTGGTTGAATATTAAGAAGACCGATGTTATGTTAGGTTAGAAGAAATATTGAATCTCCATATACATGGTCAGATCAAGAATGTGATGAGAATTTTGCAATGCTAACTTATAATTCATATAACTAGCGTATAATAATGCTAATTATTGCACGCAAAGTACATGCTAGTAATTTAATGGAGAAACTTTCTTTTTATTTGGGAACAATGGAGTAAGTAGCTATGAGCGATTTACACGAATATTAGAGTTACACACAATCATTTATGAGAAGATATTGGTCAAACATTTGGTTGCATGAACCGTCCAAAAACCCAGATGGAGTATGATAGAGTAATAAAGTCGTACTATAGGTGTGTAGTACAATCTTAAGCTAATAAAAGAAGTAACTAGCTATGATTATTTGCAAGGATCTTAAAATACATACAATTATTTATGAAAAACTTTCTTAAACATTTGTTAGGATGAACCCATCCAATAAGCTCGGACGGGGGAGTACAACAATAGTAGTACAGTTATTGTAAACGTATGTACTACAATATTGAGCTAATAAATGGTGTAACTAGTTCTGAGTAATTTGCAAAGATCTTAGCATTACAAATAATCATTTATGAGAATATTTTTTGGTTAAACGTTCGGTTGGATGAACCTGGCCAACGAACTCGGATGGAGAGTGCACAACATCAGTAATACAATGTGTACTACAATCTTCAGCTAATAAAAAAATAACTAGCTATGGGTTATACAAATATCTTAAAATTACATACTATCATTTATGAGAAGATATTGTATAAATGTTTGGTTGGATGAATTCGTCCAATAAGATCAGATGGGGGAGTACGACAGTAGTAGTACAATCATACTACAAGCGTGTAGTATAATCTTGAGCTAATAAATGGGGTAACTAGCTATGAGTGATTTGCAAAGATTTTAGCATTAGACATAATCATTTATTGAGAAGATTTTTGATTAAATGTTTGGTTGGTTCAACCCGTCCAATAAAGCCGGACAAAAAATGTACGATAGTAGTAGTACAGTCCTACTACAGGTGTGTAGTACAACAATCTTGAGCTAAAAATGAATTAACTGGCTATGAGTTATTTGCAAGATCTTAAAATTACATACAATTATTTATGAAAAGATATTGCTTAAATGTTTTGTTAGATGAACCCATCCAATAAACTAGGATGGGGGACTAAAACAGTAGTAGTACAGTCATACTAGAGGTGTGTGGTATAATATTGAGTTAATAAATGGCGTAACTAGCTATGAGTGATTTGCAAAGATCGTAGCATTACACATAATTATTTATGAGAAGATTTTTGGTTAATTGTTTGATTGGTTGAACCCGTCCAATAAACCCGGACGAAGAGTGTATGACAATAGTAGTACAGTCGTACTACAAGTGTGTAGTACAAAACTTGAGTTAATAAATATTGACTTGCCTCCGTAGAAAGAAAGTCAAAGTACCCCCATCTGTTCATTCCCTAGAGCAAATACAAGATTCCCTCAAGTAGAAACGTTCGCTTTTGGACCTGCCTCGTGCCTTCCGCCTGCCACGCAGCCCCTCACTGACGCGTGGTCCACTCCGGGTGTCTCCACGCGCCTTCACGCGGCCACCCCACCTATATAGGGTACTGGCCTTGCACCCTCCAAAACCACCCCTGCTGCCCTGATTTATTAAAACCTCTGCCCATTTACCAATTCCGGTGAGGCCCCTTCCCCGACGACGACTGTGACAAGGTACTAGCGGGCATCATGTGCGGCGGACGGTTACTCACAGCCATCGAGGTTCCCGCAGTGATGCGGAAGGTGAGGGCAGCAACGCTATGTCCCGAGATGAAGAAGCCCCAACGGAGCAATGATGGGGGCCGTCACTTCACGGGGCTGGGCAGGCGCAAGGGACTCAGGCTGGACGACGATGAGGAGGACTTCGAGGCCGAATTAAAGGAGTTCGAGGCCAACTCCGGGGACTCTGACCTGGAGCTTGGGCATAGTGGGGTGGCTGAGAAGGACGACGAGAAGGAGGCCATCAAGATTAAGCCCTCTGCCACCATCAAGAGGCCCCTCTCCCAAGGTATCTACCCCGGGTCGCTTGGACTAATTTTTAATCTACGTATCCTTACCTTTAGCGTTTAACTATTGTCCACCCATGTTTGCCTCTATTAGTATCATACTTCGAATCAAAGGTTGACAACCTAATTAACTAGTAAACTATTAATGCATGTCAAAAAATTATATTGTTGGATTTTTATTTGAATGTACTTTTGATATTATTTTTGCCATGATTAACTTGTATTATATTAGTTAAAATCATGGTGAAAATATGACCAAAAATATGAGGGGGATAGTTACCAGGATGAGGGTGGTAGAACTAAGGAGTGTTGTTGGAATGCTATGTTTGGGCCATGTTACTCCTGTTTGTTTAGAGATTTTGGATTGGATGTGCTATCATGGAGTGATTTGGGTGGAGGGTTAGGATTTTTCCATTCTCTGTTGTGTTCAGTTGGTAACTTGTTTTCGACCCCGTTCCTTTCTTTCGGAGAAGCGATTTTTGTTGTTATGTTGATGATCTTGTGATTTATACTCGTGATCTTTGATGGTGATCCATAACTTTACCGTTTAGTCAAAAGGGGTAGAAAATCCGCATAAATGGTCAAATTTCTCTGTTTTGCTTGGGTCTTGACCTCTTGAGTTGTTTCTTTGTTAGATGGTTGTAGGTGTGCATGAGGATTGTTCTAGACTTGGTTCATTTATCAGTCCAAAGGATTATTCTGCTAATCATTGAATCCGACTGAAAAATATATCCTTGATTCTGCATCATCTATAATGCAGTTTATAGATTAATAATTGCAAAATGATGCCAATGGTCTATAACACGAGGTTTGTTCATCAGTACCCTGTATTTTTTTATTAAGTTGTCATTTTTATTATTTTATTTGTTTTGTGCTTGACTGATGATGCGTTCACCCGAATTGGTTCATCATGTTTCAGTGTTCATTATGATCAATATATTTTTACATAAAATTCATGTCCATGATGAAATTATTTACTTTTTGTGAGAGAAGTTTGTTTGTGTTGGTCCATCTTAGCATTGACATTGAGCTTCCATTGCAGATGACTTAAGCACCATGAGTATTGTTGGTTTTGATGGTCCTTCAGAAAGGCCAGCAAAAAGGAAGAGAAAGAACCAATTCAAGGGTATCCGTCAGCGCCCCTCGGGTAAATGGGCTGCTGAAATCAGAGATCCTAGCAAGGGTGTCCGTGTGTGGCTCGGTACTTTCAACAGTGCTGAAGAAGCGGCAAGAGCTTATGATGTGAAAGCACGCAGGATCCATGGCAAGAAGGCCAAGGTTAACTTTCTAGAGGAACCAGTAGTTCAGGAACCCAAAGCACCCAAGCCAAGCGCAGGACAGGAACCTATCGTCACACCAGCAGTCAACAACCATGCTAACCCAAATGCTTTCATGTACCCATCTCCTGACTTTGCATCAAACCAGCCACTTATTCAGCTTGATAACGTGCCATTTGTTTCTGCAATGAACTCCGTTGTCCCTATTGAAGATCCTGTTATGAATATGTACTATGAGCAGGGAAGCAACACTTTTGGCTGCTCTGACTTGGGCCGGGAGTATAACATCAAGACTCCATATATATCATCCATGGCTCCCATTTTCACTATTGCTGAAGGAGCAGAATCTGCACTTGTCCAGAGTAACACATACAACTCAGTGGTGATTGCTGAAGGAGCTGAATTTGCGCTTGTCCAGAGTAACACCTACAACTCGGTGGTGCCTCCTGTTATGGAGAATGATGCTATCGATTTCGAAGATTGGATGAGGTTTTGTATGGATGATGGCATCGATGAGCCGATTGATAGCCTTCTGAATTTTGATGTGCCTCGTGATGTCGTCGACAACATGGACCTTTGGAACTTTGATGACATGCCGATCCGTGGCGAATTTTTCTGAGGGATTCAAACCCATGTCTATCGGGAAAAGGGTAAGCCTTTGCAATTTGGATGTTTAGTCTAAGATTCATAATCTTTTCATTACTCTGAAATATTTGCTCCATGTTTCAGGAATAAGACTATGGGAGATTAGGAAGCACCCTATTGTCACCTTGGGCCATCATATGCTTATGTCCAAGTTTAGATGCAAAAAAGTCGCGTCCTGAGTCTCTTTAGTAATCGACCAATTTGCTAGTTGACTGTCTGTGTGGCAGCCATTTATGATGAACCGTTATCTTAATTTTTTGTCAACTTTGATGTCGTCTCTATCATTTTTGAATGTGAACAACATGAATTAATGTCCAGTTTGCTTTAATCTGTGCGTTTGTTCACTTTTTCCCTTTAGTTCTGGCTGTTTAATTGGTGATAGAAGTGATCTATGTATCTAATTTCTAAGCATAAGTTTATCTCGTGCCTAGGCTAGGCCGTCTATAAGATGTTTGGTCGTTCGTATTTAAGCTATCACGTTCGTACGGACCGATTATTTTGCACTATAATCGATTGTTTCATTTCTGCTGTAAACAAAAAGCCCCAGATTGATTGCCACGAACAACCTCAAAGAATGTTAGTCTTAATCTATACTCACAACACATCGACCCAGCCCAGCCTAGGAACGAGACCAGACCTGCTACTGATCATGAAACAAAACACAAGCATTCGAGCGGCCGATCAATCAATCTACTCCTAGTTGAGAAGGAGCGTGCAGCATCCCATCCACAGGCGTTCAGGCGACGCACGAGTTGAGGCCCAGGCACTCTATCCACAGGCTCCTCTTCTGCAGAAAGGCGAAGGCACCTGCCGCCACCTCGCCTTCTGCAAAACCAAAAACCGGCCACTGCTGCTGCGTCCATTGTCAGCCGGCCATCGCCGGTCGCCAAGCCGTTCCTCTGATTACTAGTGTTGCATTGCCTTCTGCAAAACCAAAAACCGGCCACTGCTGCTTCGCTTACTTGCTGCACGTCGCGCCAGGTTTCGACTGACTTGCAGCCCCTTTGTCGCGCTCGTCTGATTTCGGCATCATTGAAGGCTAATTATCTTGGGAGTCTAAACCAAAATATGCATTTCAACGCTGGGCTAGGCAAATACTTTTACACGATAGCTTCTACGAAATTGTTTTCCTAACGGAACCGGGATCTAGCGGTGGAGAATCCACCGTGCACTTGCTTTCTCTGAGATTGGTGCCAACTTCTTGCGTATAAAGTAAAAGTAATTTTCTATGCAATACGAGCAGTGTAGGAAGAAATACACTGGTGCATGTCAGATTTGTGGCAGCTTTAGCAATGAGAGAGAGTGAGTGAGAAGAAAAGGGTGGCGCATGCTTCTCTCTCCCCAAACAAAATAGTTGATTTTATGTCCTGGTCATATTTTGAATGGTTAATATCTTATGAACCAAATTTTCATTTGTGAATTTTTTGTATATTGAATTCAGAATGATTAGACCTTTAAAACAAGTTCGGTTTTGGATACATTTTGGCTAGTTTGAATTTCTACTATTTCAATTAGTTTCACATTACGAATAAAAGATTTCACTCATTTAAAATTTCGATTTTACTTGTTGTAAAGTGCCTATTTCACGCATTAGAAAACACAGATTTTGGTCATTTCAAAAACTTGTTGCACTCATTTCAGAAAGCCAATTTCAATCATTAAAAAATCATTTCTTTATGTTCAAAAAACCAATTTCACTCATTTGTAGAAACTGATGTCACTCATTTTAGCAAAAATAATTTCATTCAGTTGAGGAAACATATTTCACTAAGTTGAGAAAACGTAGGTTTTAGTCGCTTAAAATAGTTTCATTCATTTGAGAAAGCTGATTTCAATATTTGAAAAAAAAACTTATTTCTTTATCTTCAAAAAACAAATTTTCACTCCTCTGAAGAAACCGATGTCACTGAGTTCAGAAAAATAATTTCACTTAGTTGAGAAAACATATATATTTCACTCAGTTAAGAAAACATATTTCAAAATTGAATTCACTCAATGCCAAAAACATATTTCTAAAAGATACATTTCACTCCATTTAGGAAAGACATTACGCTCAAGTACAAAAGATATATTTCATTCATTTCAATATATGATTTAATTATACAAAATAATAGATTTCGCACATTTATAAAAAAAATATTTCACTCATTTCAAACAAATATTTTCACTCTTTTTCGGAGTTACACTAATTCCACTAATATCAGTAAACTATTTCACTCATTTACAAAAGATATGTTTCACCGATTTCACTAGTTCTAGAAAACACATTACACTTACTCACAAAATATAGATTTCATGCATATCATTCTCAAACACTGAAATAACGGTTGTATTTCACAAATATCAGTTTCAAATAGTGAAATAAGAAGTTCCACGCAAAATATATTGAGTGAAATAAGTTAATTAAAATGTTAAAAATTGAACTTGTTTGAAATGTATCCAAGATTGATCTTGTTTTAAAGGTCTTCACACCCGGAGATCAAATATATAAAATGGTCACATACTTAATTTTGGTTTAAGAGATATAAAACAATTGAAAATGTCAAAAGAAACTTAAATGCTACCTTTGTTATGGAAGCCAGAGGGAGGAGAGTACGTCTGTGTCATGCTACATGTTTTTACAAATAAGAAGTGTTGACAAGAGCTGAGACATTTCATATACAATGTTGTTCTACAGAATACAAAGGAATACTAGTATGATGTAGAGAGTGTGCACCAATCTCCAAGAATACAAGGGTGGATTTAGCACCGATACATACCGTTGCCGTTAAAATGACTTTGCGAGCTTCTCTAGTCCAACCGAAATTGGACATCTTGGATCCAATGCAACTTGTTGACCAAACTAGTTCACTTTGCTCCCCCCCCCAAGCTCCGCTCGAGGCGACCCGGGCATTGGCTTGCGCCGTCACCACCATCACCCCTCTTTGCCACCGGAGAAGGCCTCCTTGGAAGCACCTACGTGAATGCCCCCAACCCCACCCACCCCACCCAACAAGCTCATAAGAAAATAAATGTGCACCCCTTTGTATTAGGCCTATTCATCTAGTGAAAATCGATGAGGGCAAGGATTTGCAGCTTCACCTTCGTGTGGGGAGCTATGGAAGCCGAGGCGGCACTCACACTCACTCTATGACGATCATAATCTCTCGTAATATGTTGTTTTTGACTAGTCCTCTTTCCACTATGCACCACCCCCATCACCTACACTACCACGGGACACCAATTTTTTTGATCCACCCGAGACTCTACATACGCCCACCCGACCCACCATGCATGGACCCTCTATGCATGCACCCAATATGCATGCACCCGACAGCCCCCATCGACGCCTCCTCGTAACAGCCAGCTGACTGCACCGCCTACTGCTAGCCCGCTTGCCACCCCTCCCTCATGTTCCTCCTCTATCCATGGTTCGGAGGCCATCCCATCTGCCGTGCCATATGAAAGAGCACGGTGCCCCATGTTTGGTTTTGGTAACTGAGGACAATCCCTATGGAGTAATGGTTTCCTTGAGTTATATTTGAAGAGTTCGTCCATAGGCATTGCTTTAAGACCATTCGTTGGTTTCAAGGTTATAAGAAGGAGATTATGTGTTGACGAAGGTGCTATTGAAGGAGTTATCCAAAGATTGGTCATGTGAGAATTGAGCCTATTGCAAGCATGTATTGAAGAAGAAAATTGTGTGAACTTTCATGTTTACCTTCGACATCATCTTTATAAAAAGTGAAGATATGATACATGGTTGATCAAGACTAAGTACAAAGAGTGAATTCATGTTGATTCACACATAAAGCATAGAAGATGTACCGAGTGGGATCAAGTTATCTCATGGTATGGTAAGTATTGTCCATTACGCTTTATGTGTTAACCCATGGTCTATGTGAGGTTTCTTTGTGGGGTTAGGTATGTTTCCATGGGCTTACATCAAAAGGAAGATCTCGTATGACCCATGGAGGATGACATCAAGTGGTGATCGTCATCAAGGTTGTGTTGTCAAGTTCAAGTGGAGCACCATGAAGAGATCACATGCTTGAAGCTCGCCATCCATTGTAGTGATAATGTACAAGGAAGTATGTGCCTAAGAGAGTCTCACCCATAGTTGAGTATAGCGAGCAATTTACTAGTCTTCATCGAGCCAACGCAATCAAGAAAGGTGGTCCAAATTGAGGAGGTCAAGATCGTCATCATCTAGCTCAAGTGAAATATGCGCAAGGCAAAGCTATATCCTCGATAGGTTTTGTATCTTACTGGTCTCATGATAGTAGTTGGGAGACTGGGTTATAGGATAGATAGCCATACTATCATGGGGCCTCTCTAGTGAGTAGCTTGTTCGTATCGTACGTAGAGAGCTCAAACCTTTGCATCCTTGGCATCATCTTTTTTGTTTCTTGTTTGGCTTTTTCTCTATGACAGTTTTAGAGCTTGTTGCTATCTTCATGACTAGCTCAAGTTCATTGAGACCGGATTTCATATGTATCTTCTATTGTGTTTTCGATGTTGGAGTCTTTGCCGGTGTAATGAACAAAAGGGTCATACTTCTATTGTGAGTAGGGTGTAATTATGAATATTGATGATAGAATTGAACATCTATAACACTGACACTAAATGTCACAAGACTAAAAGAATACCACACATGTGGCACTGCATTTAGTCACATTGGAGAAACCTGCATGGAGAAATTCCAGTAATGAAGGATTTTGGAGTCATATGATTTTGAATCATCTGACACTTGCAACTTTCGTCCAAATAGTGAAGTAAACTGAAATACTGTTCACAGGCCGTGAAGAACAAGCAGCAAAATAATTGGAAGTATGCATATTGATGTCGTAGTCCAATAAAGTGTTGTTGCAAGCAGTGGATTTATCTATCTTCAAGGATGACTCAAGTAGTTATTTATATTTACTAATTAAGAGATAAAACTGGATTTTTTTGAAATGTTTCAAAAGATTTTTAGAATGAAGAAGAAATTATTGTAACAAGAAAATTGTTGAAAAGAATAGTTGAGTTAGAAATTTAGCAAATGCCTGGCGAGCTGTAAAATAATTTTACAGCTTGCACTTCCCAGAACATTATTAAGAGTAGAATATTTTGAGTAGATGTGATCAGTATATGTGTGCCATGGTGAGATCAGAGATGATATTGATTATTCCGCCAATATTTTTTTAATGTGATGCTTTAGAGACTATGGCTTTTACACTGAAAAGAGCATCATCAAATTTGTTGAAATAGTGCTACTTTGTAGGTTATCCCAAACGGTTGGGTATTCCTCTATCATTACGCCGAGGCAAAGTGTTTTGTTGCAGAGTGCGAAAATATTGAATAAAATGTTTTCTGCAAAAGATTGATTGGGAGGACAGTGCAACTCGACAAGATTGCAGAATCTTCGTGATCAGGTCAAAGAAAAAAGAAACGCTAGAAGTGATTCTAGAATTTACTACCATGGCTGAGACGAAAGATTCTACATGAGATATAGAGACTTCAGTCAAACTTGCAGCTGAACCATATAGGTTGAGGAAATTCATGCAAACCTTCATGTTATTGATGGTCTGCAAGTGCGCAGGGTTTAGTTGTAGCTTTTTGGAAGTAAGAGTATCGATCCCACAGAGAGAACAGGAATCATACTTTTGGCTCTTGTAGAGAATTATGTATTTTTGTTCCTGCAAATAATTGTATACTTAAAGCAGAGTGAGGGAGGATATAAATGATCGTTGAGTAGTGTTGTAACTTGAAACTAAATAACATAAAAGTAAATGAAGTGCAAGGATTGTGATGACTAGTGGAGCAACAGAATAAAATGTCATTTCCAGTGAGTCCGAAATCCCCATTGGTATGTTTTTAACGCACACATGCATAAGCATACTATAGATCAGATACTTGAGTCACTGTTGACGATTATGCTAGACGGAGCCGAGTAGAGTACATGTTCTATTCATGATAGACTTCGTGCCACGCACGCCAGGGTCATAGATTTACAACTTATGAAAGCTGGGAAAAAGAAAGCGACCGGTCGTGATTGGCCAAGGCCATGTTGTGGGCCAAGGAGGAAAAACCAACAACGCGACACGTGGATCGGGAGACGTGTGTGTGATGGATCGCTGCGCGATCGAGCGGCGCGTGCGGCGGCGGAAGCTCCGGCCGGTCGGGCCGACACGCACGTATCGTTTCCCTAAGAGCATCTTCACTCGTTCGGCCCCCTAGCGCACCGACCAGCGCTATTTTGGCCCTTCGGCCGACGCTTTTTCGTCCCTGGGGGCGATATAGTTCCCAGCCACGCCCCTAGGTGTCGGCCCCAAGACGTTATGAATTCAAACTTGACATTTCCTGCTACCCAAAAAAAGCCACAAGTCCGGCGATCAGCGGCTACCACATAGTTCGGGCATCACCATGCCACAGTTCAGCGATCAATCAGTCGAAAGTTCGGCGTTCAAAAGGAAGGATGCATAGGCAATGCATCAAACGTCGGCGTTGTCCTCCGGCGTCAGACTAGTGGGAGTCGGCGTGCGCGGGCTGGTCGGCGTCGACGCGGCTTCTGTGCTGGGTGTCGTGGAGGCATCATCGCTCGAGCTTGGTAGCGGCGTTGGGGTCGGCATGCGAGATGGCGCCGTCGTCGTCGCATCCAGTTCAGGATGAGGCCACGCTCCGCCAGGTACCACGCCTTGACCTGCTCGTCCATCATCGACATGTCCGGCCCCATCAGGAATGCCAGGTCGGTGTTCCTATTCTTTGTGGCGACGTTGGTCCGGAGTAGGTAGAGTTTGACAGCGCAGTTCGTCATCCAGCCGACCACCACGCCTCGGATTTCTCTTCCCTCTGGGCGGCGTGGTTCTTGGCGTCGGTGATGCACTGCTCGATGGACGCTTGTAGCCCCGCGGTAGCCGGGGCGGTGTCCTTTGCCGTCTTGGCTCATTTGTTGCCATTTGGGTGCCCATCAGACGCGCCCGGCGTCGGCGTGTCCGGCTTGTACGTCTCCTTGGCCTTGGCGAGGGTGCGCCAGACGTCCGCCCTCTTCTCTCACTTCTCGATCCGGGAGAACACATGGAGGTACTTGAACTCTTGGTTGGTCCTGCTGTCTTGGTGGTCCATGGCGAACATCCGAACCATCTGCGTCGAAGAACAAGTGTCGCTGGCAACGCGCACGGCGAAAAGGAGCGATAACCGGCGTCGGTGCATACCTGACCCTCGACGTTGGCACCGCTTTCCAAGCGAGCCGCGGCCTCCTCGAGATCCCATGCCATTTGTTGCACGCCGTTTGGATGAGCGCCCAATGGTTCGCCATGGCCTTTGAGCCGCGCTGATGCCGGCGAACGTGGGTGAGGGCGTGCACTGGGCGAGGTGGCCATGCGAAAAGGTGATGTTGGGGTTGAACCCGTCGTGCGCGTCGCTGTTTGCATAGCCAGGCGAGGGCGAGCACCCCCAGGGCTATGGTGACCCGATGTTCTGCTGGCTCCAGGCTTGCGGGTCGCGGCCGCCGGGTGGATTCATCATCCCCGCGCGAGACGCCTCTGCCTGCTCCACCGCGTGAGCCGCCTCTACCTGCTCGGCCGCCGCCGACGCAGCCGCGTCCCGGGCCCTCTTGGTGTTGAGCCTGTTCCGCTGATCGGTGGTGACAGCCCCCCGGCGCTGAACCTTCGCCTTCCAGTCGGCGTTCGACATGCCCGGTGGTTTTGCCGGCGTCGCCCTCGGCTTCCTCTGCTTTGGCTGGGTGGCGTCGGTGCCTGCAGTGGTGCGAGGGGTCGTATACTTCTTCGGCGGCATGTCGGCCAGATGAAGGGGAGATGGAGGAGAATGGCGGGAGAAGAGGGGCAGAAGGGGAGAATGGAGGGAAAGGGAGGGGAAGCGGGGGATCGGCGGGAAAAAGGGTCGTCTCTCGCCGACTTGGCGGGCCGACGCACCTTTTCGCTTCGGCCGGCGCCCCTAGGCAACCCCCAAGGACTTGGACTCGACTCGGTTCGCCGGCTGTTATTTTGGCCCAAACCGGCGATAAACAAGACCCCGGGGGCGCGACTAGTGTCACATCCCTACTTCTGCCAATGCCTAGTGCATGCATTAGAGTGTTGCATCATGTTTAAATTTCATTTAAACCTGAAATGGGGATTGACTAAACCCTAGCATCAAAGGAATTCACTAGGTTCAACTAAACTATTTTCAGTGAATTCCAAATTGCTTTCAAAAATGTTCATCATTTCTGGAAAATGCTAGAACCATAACCAGAGGTGTTGCACATTTTTCATGACATATTTGGTCACTGAATAAAATCATATAGTATTTGCATTTGGGCATTTAAATGCTACTAAATATTTTAAATGTCCAAATAGTCCTAAATTGAAATGTTCCATGTTGGATACATTCTATCTGATGGGCATGTGCAGTTTGGTGATTTTTGAAAGTGCTTAGCTATTTTTAATAAAGCCCTAAATTCACAGAATATTAGAAAACAGAACAGAAAAAAATAAAACAGAGCAGAGACTTACCTGGCACCACCCACTAGGCCCACCTGCCGGCCCAGCCCAGCTGCCGCGCCGGCGAGCTGCTTGGCTCGGCCAGCAGGCAGTGCTCGGCGAAAGCACGGCATGCGTGTGCACGCACCGCCGCCTCGCCGCTTCACTGGTCGGTGGCGGCGGGAACGAACCCCCTCACTCTCCCCGACCTCGCCGACACCCGCACCGTCCCCTGTTTCCTCTCCCTCGCTCTCTCCCATGATGGCCGACGCTGCCGTAGCCGCGCCATCGCCATAGCCGTGCCCTCCGTCGTCTCCGTGCCACGCCACCTTGTCAAGGAGCTCCGCCGCCCTCCTCTCCGTCGAGCAGCTCGAGCCCGGCGCTTCGCGCGCTCGCCGTCTTCTTCAAGCTCGACTTCACCGAGCACCGCCGCAGATCCCCTTCGCCGTCACCGCCGCATCAGTTCGTCCCCGGCTGCGCCGTCTGGTTCTACGAGACCGCCGTGAGCTCAGCTACCTCTTCATCCTCTCCGTTTGCCTTCTCGTGCATCGTAGCGACTACACGAAGCTCACCGCACACGCCGCCGCCCGACCACGTCGCCGGCGTTGCTCCGGTGACCATTTGGTCACGGGCTTGTGCCCGTCACACCCCTCGCACCGCGTAGAGGCCGTAGGTACTAGCGCCATGCCGCCTAGGCCACCGCAGCCCCGCGCACGAGCTGGCCCGAGCTTCGGCCGCCGCCGAGCTCATCGCCGGCGCCAACTCCGGCCACCCCGACCCCAACTGACTCCACCAAGAGCCGCGGCTCGTCCCCAGCTCCACGCTGATGCCTTCCGCGTCCCATTTGGTGGCCGGAACGACCAAAACCACTTCCGCCGCCGCGTCGGGCTCGCCGGCGGCTAAACGCCGGCGCAGCCAACTTCGACTTTGACCATGGGTGGGCCCTCGTTGACTCTGTTGAGTCAATGACAGGTGGGGCCCAGCCCTGTTAACTAAACTGGTTTAGTTTTAATTAAATTTCAACTAAACTAATCGCACTGACACGCTGGACCCACGCGTCAGGTTTGACCTGGCCGGCCCCGTTGACTGCTGACGTCAGGCTGACGCAGTAAATCATTTACTGGATTTATTCTTTTACAAAAAATTCCAAAAAATAATGCAAACTTCTAAAATTCATATAAAATCAACCGTAGCACCAAATCAAACAAATTATATATGAAAAATGATCAGAAAAATCCAACCTATCCATCTATACTGGTTTCATGCATGTTTAAACAACTTAACCTTGCTGTTTAGTGCAAAACATGATAAGGCACTATTTGAATTCATAATTTGAATTTGGGGTTGAACCTTTGGCTCAATATGACCCAAATCCATCTGGTTGTAGTTGCCTCAGCCCAAAACACATTCATATTGCCATATCATAGCATGCATCATATTGTCGCATTGCATTGATGGTGTTCTTCTGTGTTTGCCGGTAACTGTCCCCTCTCGATAGACGTGGTTTCGACGACGAGTTCGATGACACTGATGAAGAGCTATATTATCTTCGGAAGTGCCAGGCAAGCAAAACCCCCTTGTTCATTCCGATACAATCCCACTCTCTCGCTCCTGCTCTCTTTTATTGCATTAGGACAACATCGATTCAACTGTGACTTGCTGCGGTAGCTGAACCCCTTTATCCTCTGCATGACCTGTCATTCCACAGTAAATAGATGAAACCCACTAGCATGAGTAGGAGTTGTTTGAGCCCTGATGTGCCTACTCATTCATGCTTGTTTGTCATGCCTGCTACTGCTTAGAGTTGAGTCAGGTCTGATTCATCCGGGATGAATCAGAGGCGTGTGAACATGTCCTACTGTGTGTGAGCTAAGTGTGTGAACACGATTTGGTAAAGGTATTGGTGAGAGGCCATGTAGGAGTACATGGTGGGTTGTCTCATTGAAGCTGTCCTTAGGAACTGAGTTCTGTGTTTGTGATCCATGATTCAGCTACTACCATGCATTGGGCCTTGAAATATGACCCTGCTCGACTTCTTATTCACCCTTGTCCTCTGTCTAGGAGTTGCAAGTAGTTTCTGGTGTTTGTAGTATCTTTGGAGGTCTTGCGCAGTGTGACCGTAGGGGTGGGCTGTGATGCGGTAGGCACGTGGCACGTGTGTCGGGCGCTGTTTGGTGTCTCGGGAACCCTGCTCACATCGTTTGGGGCTGTGAGCGAAACTTGCCGGATCTCCTCATGGATGGAACCGAATAGGCGATAAACTGGACTAGGGACTTGAGTGTCTAGGTAGGTCGTGGTCTACACCCACGTCGGCTTTAAGCTTGAAGTCTGCCGAGCACATGTCGTGTCTGGGCGTTAAGTGGTGAAACATGTATGAAGAAGTACACCCTGCGGGGTTAATGTGATCTATTGAATAGCCGTGTCCATGTAAAGGACTTCGGGTTGCCTATAACAGTTCATAGACAAGTGAAAGTGGATACTCTAAAATCGCAAGATAAGTGTGAGTGCTATGGATGGCGTTCTCGTGGGGAGGCGGAGCGGATCCATAGTGGTGTATTGATATGGTGAATATGTGGACTCGTGTGCGCCACCTCAAGAGAGTTACTTGCGATCGTAGTTTAGGATAGCCACCGAGTCAAAGCTGGCTTCTCTGCTGTTAAAATCCACCATCCCTTTGTTGATAATGATGCATATGTAGTTAGTTACGATGTAAGTCTTCTGGGTACATTTGTACTCTCGTTTGCCTATTTTATGTTTTTGCAGAGAGACCTCGGTCTCGCTAGTAGTTCCACGTGGACTTGACGTTTAGCTTGTTACCTCAGCTACGATCTTGTGCCTCGGCGGAGATCGGTAGATAGTCGGGCTTGTAAGCCTTTTTCATTTGTAGATGTACGTACTCGGACATGTTAGCTTCGCTTGTGCTTTGACTTGTATGCTCGAATGTTGGATCATGAGACCTATGTTTGTAATATCTCGCTCCTCGGAGCCTAATGAATAAATACTTGAGTCGAGAGTCATGTTGTGATGCCATGTTGTATTTGCACATATCGAGCATATTGTGTGTATGTTATTGAAATGCTTGGTATGCGTGGGATCGACTATCTAGTTGTTTATCTTTAGTAGCCTCTCTTACGGAAATGTCTCCTAGTGTTTCCACCGAGCCATGGTAGCTTGCTCTTGCTCGGAATCACTTAGGCTGGCGGCATGTGTCCTTCGTTCGTGTTCCGTCCCGCCGGGAAATGTCACGCGATGAATACCGAGTCTGTTAGCTCGCTACAGCCGGTTCACGGAGTCTGCTAGCCCAGTGCTACAGACTGGATTCACTACCGATGACCGACACGTTCGATCTTTGGGTCATGGATGCTGTCCTGTAAGTTTGTGCCACTTTGGGTTTACGACTAGCCATGTCAGCCGGGCTCCTTATCATATGGATGCTAGCGACACTATCATATCGTGTGCCAAAAGCGCCAAATGGTCCCGCAAAGGTAAGGCGACACCGTGGGAATACCGTGCGTGAGGCCGGAAAGTGATATGAGGTGTTACATGCTAGATCGATGTGGCATTGAGTCGGGGTCCTGACAGCTTTGGTATCAGAGCCTGACTGCCTGTAGGATTACCAAGCCAAACTGGTCGAAGTTGTGTCTAGAAATGCTTTAGTTATGTAAGGGAATTGATTGTGGGATGGAACGTAAGGCTCTTTTACTCCTTATACCTCATGGCCTTCTGATCTGAGTCAACCTCTTCTCTTCTACGGGGATTAAGAACTAGGCCTTCTCATCTATCTATTAGGATGACGTGTTACTAATCCATTGAATTATAGAATTGTTAGTTTCAAATCTCAGTTCAGCTTTTACTACTTACATGCATTCATAGCTGGTCGCAGAATCTTGATATTGTGATGATCGAGTGGTTATGCCACCATTTTGAAGCATGTCTCAAATCTTTTGAGCATTTACAGCCGTTATGCTGTCCGAGTCATCCCAGGTTTCTAAACAATCTGATGCACTTGCAAATCCTTTCCCTCTGGTTTTGATGTTCCTTTGGGCCAGATTAACCACACTAATCGGTGAGTTGAGGTACTCTGTTGCCTTAACATATATGTCGGAGTTATTATTATGACCCTAGGTGTCTAGAGTATCATCTAGTAATCTAGCCACGTTTTGTGTCCCATTGTGATGACTCTGGCCTTCATTCTCGAAAACATCCCATGATGCAATTTAGTTAGTAGGTATTCTACTCGTGGGTTTTGAACCCGATATTCACCCTACTCACTTCATGTTGATAGTGTTTGCTTGTTCCTTTAGGATATTAGTAACCTTTGCGATAGTTCTCGAGGTTTGTGGTATATCATTCTTCCAAATACCATGAACTACTTATGGCAGCAGTTCCTCGTTGAACCAAAATATCGCAACAAAAGTGTTCTCGGTGAATTATCGATTCTATGTTGTGAATCTGCCAGTTCTACCTTTCTGCATGGGTTATCTGGAAGAAACATGTTGAACTTGGTTCGACATACTAATCTATGCATCCACAACTCAGAAAATTATATGTTCTTTTGAGTTGTCCCTCTTTAGTTGTATCCTGACCTTTGTCTGTCGATTGATAGACAGGAGTAGTTGTGCACTCGAGCTCATCGATGCTTATTACTCTTGTGGTCCGTCAAGCCATTCTATTCCGGAATATCTAGGAGAAACAAACTCCAGTACCTTGTCCATTTCTAGGATTGGGTCAAAGCAGTTGTACTCTGCAGATCAAATTGCTAATCTAGCTTTTGCTCTGTTCTACCTTGGAGTATTACCATCTTTATATCAAGAATGTCATGGGAATTGCACACCATCCTATGAACTCTTGATACAGTAATACTTCTTGCCACCATTGTTTATTCCTCGGTTTCCTTGTTATTGTAACCGGAATGCTGACAAGTGAACTGTGGTGTGTGAAATCAATACTCCTAGCAACTCCGTTGCTTAGTAGTTAAAGGACAATAACCTCACTCTTAGCATGTTGATTTTGAATCGTCACCCTAAGACTGATTGTGCTACTTAGTTTCTATTTCTGGTGCACTCTTCGATCAATGAGTTAGGATTTTGTCAAACCCTTGCTCTGTTGATCATATCTTCTTGCCCTGAAAAGCAAGATTGTTCTCGAGCTTAGTAGCATATCGGTGGTTCATGATTTTCCGAATATCTTCTCGGAGGTATCACCAGGTTGTCACCTGACCGCTATGTTGAGTTCGTGATCAAGTTGGTTTCATATAAACCACCCCTTCTCCAAGAATCTGTGTTGTATACCCCTGAGCTAGTTGGTTAAGATAAACAACAACTTGGAGAGTTGGAAGATAAAAGCTTGTCCGACTTAGCTCATGTTAAGGGATATCTTGTTTATGTGTTTAAGAAAGATGATATCCCCATCGATTGGTCCTTGCGATCAGTTGTTGGATCTTTTGCGTTGTCAAAACTTTGATTTGAGTATGGGCTATCATCAAATCAAATCAGAACCAACGATGTTCGTAATGTTGTCTTACTCGTGGATTTTCCTCGAGCATACACCATTATGTCTTTTGGGTCTGACCAATACTACCACCTTGTTCACATAGTTATGGAATTCCCTCTCCATGGGAATCCGGATGAGTTGTTGTTGAGCCCATCGACAACACCCTTATCTCCTCTATGATTTTGTTGAACGTTAAGCTAGTGTTGGAAACTTCTATAAGCATTATCTTCATGTTCCGTTCATGAAGCATATGTTCGGATGTAAGAAGTGACCTCCTTAGATTCACGTGCATTTAATGTAAGTTGTCGCCGTGGATCCGAGAAAGTTTGTTTTTGCTTCCTCTGGAATCATCCCAAGTCAGTCATGCATGTGCGAAGTATTCTATGGTCTGATAGACTGATCATCTTCATTCCATATGAATTCCCTAGCACACCAAGCCACTAACTAATTTGTTCCAGTAAACGGAATTCCTTCATAAGAGCTAATCATATGACTTATGCAAGGACTTCGTTATCCGCAATGATGGTTCCTCCCTGAACTCGGTAGTGTTTCGTTGTAAGACTACCACGTGACCATGCTTGTCTGGGACAGCGTGTTCACATGTTTGTAGCAGAACCATCTCATGTTTTGGAGCTTGCTATCGTAGTTCATTTCCTGAGAATCTCGCAACGTCATCTCGTCGATTTGTGTTGCAAACTTTCATTTTTCCCTCTAGACTTGACGAGTCTGGAATACTCTGACGCCAACCAGATCTGAATCTCAGGCAGATATGATGGATGGAACATCTCCCAAGAACTATAATATTGGTCTCTCGATAACCGGTAAAGAGGATGTCGTGGCCAACACACCCAGCTGGAAGATCTATTATTGTAGTATCTTGATTGAGGAAGTTGGCCACCTCTCCATAAGGACTTCGTAGGAATTATTCCCTATTTGTGTGCCTTATGATTTTTTTATGCTCCCGAAGTCCGACCTATTACTTGATGTTCTAGATATCAAATCATATCTATGAATGGGATATGCTAGTACATCAAGGAGAACATTAGAAGCGGAGTGCTAAATGTCTCTCGGTCGATCATCCAGATTTCGTCCCCTTGGCCTCGCTAAGGTGAAATCTGAGAAAGTGTTATCTTCCTTTGCATCTGCATCCTCCACCAATATTCATCATGGTAGTATGTTGTGTTGCCAGGATCCCTGACACGGATATTGGTAAAACCTTGATGAATATGGAAATGCTCAAGTTCTTGAGAGCATGCGCAAGCTCTAGGTTTTATTGTCGGCATTAATTGCATAGTGCTCTCAGTTTCCTCGGTTATGTTATAACTTTTCAAACAGTAGACTCACTTTCTACCGTTGAGCTTCTCCTCAGTTACTAAAATCATCCCTTGTGTTGTTTACAACAAGGTAATCCACATCATCCATTCTAATCCGGGCGTGCATTCTACCGACCCCCTCCTAACGATCGCTCGAGAATTGCCTTAGGCTGGTATAAAGAATTTCAATGATCTCTGAATCAAAGGTAATTCTTTTTGCCACTTAAGGGGATATATCTACTAATTGCCTTCCTCTAAAAATGTCTCGCTGTGGTATCATGGCAACTCAAACTCTCGCTACGTTGACAACCGTTCACCACCCTCTTAGGTGTGGAATTGTTGTCTACCTAGTGAACCCTCGTCCTCTGTTCCACTCCATTCCTCTAGATGTGTGCTTTGTATCTCAGCTTGCGAGATGTTTTTACGACTCACCCCGTGAACTGATCCTAAGTTGTTTGATCTTCGAGAAGATCAATCCTACTAGAGTTTTCCCTTTCCTCTCATTGTCATGTTAGTTGGAGTTCCTAGAGCAATACATCAAGACAATGATGGTGATCGAATCAACGTTCATTTGAAGTGCACCCTGGATCGTGAAGATTGTGTTCGTTTGCATTCCCCCTACTCCTTACCCTACGCTTGAATCTCGGGACGAGATTCTTGTTTAGTGGGGGTGAGTTGTCACATCCCTAGTTCTGCCAATGCCTAGTGCATGCATTAGAGTGTTGCATCATGTTTAAATTTCATTTAAACCTGAAATGGGGATTGACTAAACCCTAGCATCAAAGGAATTCACTAGGTTCAACTAAAATATTTTCAGTGAATTCCAAATTGCTTTCAAAAATGTTCATCATTTCTGGAAAATGCTAGAACCATAACCAGAGGTGTTGCACATTTTTCATGACATATTTGGTCACTGAATAAAATCATATAGTATTTGCATTTGGGCATTTAAATGCTACTAAATATTTTAAATGTCCAAATAGTCCTAAACTGAAATGTTCCATGTTGGATACATTCTATACAGTGGGCATGTGCAGTTTGGTGATTTTTGAAAGTGCTTAGCTATTTTTAATAAAGCCCTAAATTCACAGAATATTAGAAAACAGAACAGAAAAAAATAAAGCAGAGCAGAGACTTACCTGGCGCCACCCACTAGGCCCACCTGCCGGCCCAGCCCAGCTGCCGCGCCAGCGAGCTGCTTGGCTCGGCCAGGCAGGCAGGCAGGTGCTCGACGGCGAGCACGGCATGCGTGCCATGCAGCTGCCGCCGCCTCGCCGCTTCCCTGGTCGAGCTGGCGACGTGGGAACGAACCCCCTCACTCTCCCCGACCTCGCCGACACCCGCACCGTCCCCTGTTTCCTCTCCCTCGCTCTCTCCCATGATGGCCGACGCTGCCGTAGCCGCGCCGTCGCCATAGCCGTGCCCTCCGTCGTCTCCGTGCCACGCCACCTTGTCAAGGAGCTCCGCCGCCCTCCTCTCCGCCGAGCAGCTCGAGCCCCGAAGCTTCATGGCGCTCTCGCTTCGTCTTCTTCAAGCTCGACTTCACCGAGCACCGTCGCAGATCCCCTTCGCCGCCGCCGCCGCATCGATTCGTCCCGGCTGCGTCGTGCAGTTCTCTGAGACCGCCGTGAGCTCAGCTACCTCTTCATCCTCTCTGTTTGCCTTCTCGTGCATCGTAGCGACTACACGAAGCTCACCGCACACGCCGCCGCCCGACCACGTCGCCGGCGTTGCTCCGGTGACCATTTGGTCACGGGCTTGTGCCGTACACCCCACGCACAGCGTAGAGGCCGAGGGTACTAGCGCCATGCCGCCTAGGCCACCGCAGCCAGCAAGACGAAGCTGGCGAAGCCGCCGCCGAGCTCATCGCCGACGCCAACTCCAGCCACCCGACCTAACCGGCTCCACCAAGAGCGCGGCTCGTCCCGACTCCACGCCGATGCCTTCGCGTCCCATTTGGTGGCCGGAACGACCAAAACCACTTCCGCCGCCGCGTCAGGCTCGCCGGTGGCTAAACGCTGGCGCAGCCGACTTCGACTTTGACCACGGGTGGGCCCTGGTTGACTCTGTTGAGTCAATGACAGGTGGGGCCCAGCCCTGTTAACTAAACTGGTTTAGTTTTAATTAAATTTCAACTAAACTAATCGCACTGACACCCTGGACCCGCGCGTCAGGTTTGACCTGGCCGGCCCCGTTGACTGCTGACGTCACGGCGACGTCAGTCGATGATAAATCATTTACTGGATTTATTCTTTTACAGAAAATTCCAGAAAATAATGCAAACTTCTATAATTCATATAAAATCAACCGTAGCTCCAAATCAAACAAATTATATATGAAAAATGATCAGAAAAATCCAACCTATCCATCTATATTGGTTTCATGCATGTTTAAACAACTTAACCTTGCTGTTTAGTGCAAAACATGATAAGGCACTATTTGAATTCATAATTTGAATTTGGGGTTGAACCTTTGGCTCAATATGACCCAAATCCATCTGGTTTAGTTGCATCAGCCCAAAACACATTCATATTGCCATATCATAGCATGCATCATATTGTCGCATTGCATTGATGGTGTTCTTCTGTGTTTGCCGGTAACTGTCCCCTCTCGATAGACGTCGTTTCGACGACGAGTTCGATGACACTGATGAAGAGCTATATTATCTTGGAAGTGCCATGCAAGCAAAACCCCCTTGTTCATTCCGATACAATCCCACTCTCTCGCTCCTGCTCTCTTTTATTGCATTAGGACAACATCGATTCAACTGTGACTTGCTGCGGTAGCTGAACCCCTTTATCCTCTGCATGACCTGTCATTCCACAGTAAATAGATGAAACCCACTAGCATGAGTAGGAGTTGTTTGAGCCCTAATGTGCCTACTCATTCATGCTTGTTTGTCATGCCTGCTACTGCTTAGAGTTGAGTCAGGTCTGATTCATCCGGGATGAATCAGAGGCGTGTGAACATGTCCTACTGTGTATGAGCTAAGTGTGTGAACACGATTTGGTAAAGGTATCGGTGAGAGGCCATGTAGGAGTACATGGTGGGTTGTCTCATTGAAGCTGTCCTTAGGAACTGAGTTCTGTGTTTGTGATCCATGATTTAGCTACTACCATGCATTGGGCCCTGAAATATGACCCCGCTCGACTTCTTATTCACCCTTGTCCTCTGTCTAGGAGTTGCAAGTAGTTTCTGGTGTTTGTAGTATGCTGGAGGCCGTGCGCATCGCTGACCGTAGGGGTGGGCTGTGATGCGGTAGGCATGTGGCACGGTGTATCTGAAGGAAATATGCCCTAGAGGCAATAATAAAGTTATTATTTATTTCCTTATTTCATGATAAATGTTTATCATTCATGCTAGAATTGTATTAACCGGAAACTTGATACATGTGTGAATGCATAGACAAACAAACATGTCACTAGTATGCCTCTACTGGACTAGCTTGTTAATCAAAGATGGTTATGTTTCCTAACCATGAACAAGGAGTTGTTATTTGATTAATGAGGTCACATCATTAGCAGAATGATCTGATTGACATGACCCATTCCATCGACTTAGCACACGATCGTTTAGTATGTTGCTACTGCTTTTATCCATGACTTATACATGTTCTCGTAACTATGAGATTATGCAACTCCGTTTACGGAGGAACACTTTGGTGCTACCAAACGTCACAGCGAATCGGGTGATTATAAAGGAGTACTACAGGTGTCTCCAAAGGCGATGTTGGGTTGGCGTATTTGAGATTAGGTTTTGTCACTCCGATTGTCGGAGAGGTATCTCTGGGCCCTCTCGGTAATGCACATCATGAAGCCTTGCAAGCACTACAACTAATGAGTTAGTTGTGAGATGATGTATTACGGAACGAGTAAAGAGACTTGCGGTAACGAGATTGAACTAGGTATTGGATACCGACGATCGAATCTCGGGCAAGTAACATACCGATGACAAAGGGAACAACGTATGTTGTTATGCGGTCGACCGATAAAGATCTTCGTAGAATATGTAGGAACCAATATGGGCATCCAGGTCCGCTGTTGGTTATTGACCGTGAATAGTTCTAGGTCATGTCTACATTGTTCTCGAACCGTAGGGTCCGCACGCTTAAGGTTTCGATGGCGGTTATTATGAGTTTATGTATTTTGATGTACCGAAGGAGTTCGAGTCCCGGATGTGATCACGGACATGACGAGGAGTCTCGGAATGGTCGAGACATAAAGATTGATATATTGGAAGCCTATGTTTGGAGTTCGAATGGTTCCGGGTAAAACGGAATTCTCGGAGTACCGGAGGTTACGGAACCCCCGGAGGTAAATGGGCCTCGATGGGCCTTAGTGGAAAGGAGAAAGGGCCAGCCCTAGGCAGGCGCGCCCCCCCTTCCCTAGTCCTATTAGGACTAGGAGAAGGGCCCCCTCTCTCTCTTTCCCTCCAGGAATCCTAGTCCAACTAGGATTGGGGGAATCCTCACTCCCGGAGGAGTAGGACTCCTTGGCGCGCCAAGCTTGGCCGGCCGCCCCTCCCCTTGGCTCCTTTATATACGGGGCGGGGGGCACTTTGGAACACACAAGTTGATCGTGAGATCGTTCCTTAGCCGTGTCGGTGCCCCCTCCACCATATTCCACCTCGGTTATACCGTCGAAGCTTAAGCGGCTTCTGCGCGTGAAACATCAAGATCGTCACCACGCCGTCGTCTTGTGGAACTCTCCTCGACACTCGGCTGGATCGAGTCGAGGGCGTCATCGAGCTGTACGTGTGTCAAGAACTCGGGCGCCGAGAATGTGGCGCGGGATCGGTCGGATCGCGAGGAGAACGCGTCGACTACTTCCTCTACGTTGTGATCGCTTCGCCGGGTCACGAGGGTACGAGACAACACTCTCCCCTCTCGTTGCTATACATCACCATGATCTTGCGTGTGCGTAGGAAAATTTTGAAATTACTACGTTCCCCAACGGTGGCATCCGAGCCTAGGTTTTTCTATGGTTTGATGTTTTGCACGAGTAGAACACAAGTGAGTTGTGGGCGATACAAGTCATACTACCTACCAGCATGTCATACTTTGGTTCAGCGGTATTGTGAGATGAAGCGGCCTGGACCGACATTACGCAGACGCTTACGCGAGACTGGTTTCACCGCTGTGAGCACTCGTTGCTTAAAGGTGATTGGTGGGTGCTGTCTCTCTCACTTTAGTTGAACTGAGTGTGGCTACGCCGGTCCTTGAGAAGGTTAAAGCGAGTCTATTTGACGAAATATCGTTGTGGTTTTGATGCGAGGTGAGACTGGTTCTTGCTTAAGCCCGTAGCAGCCACGTAAAATTTGCAACAACAAAGTAGAGGACGTCTAACTTGTTTTTGCAGGGCATGTTGTGATGTGATATGGTCAAGACGTGATGCTATATTTTATTGTATGAGATGATCATGTTTTGTAACCGGGTTATCGGCAATCGATCGGAGCCATATGGTTGTCGCTTATTGTATGCAATGCAATCGCTGTAATGCTTTACTTTATCACTAAGCGGTAGCGATAGTCGTAGAAGCATAAGTTTGGCGAGACGACAACGATGCTACGATGGAGATCAAGGTGTCGCGCCGGTGGCGATGGTGATCATGGTGGTGCTGCAAGATGGAGATCATGAAGCACAAGATGATGATGACCATATCATATCACTTATATTGATTTGCATGTGATGTTTATCCTTTTATGCATCTTATCTTGCTTTGATTGACGGTAGCATTATAAGATGATCCTCACTAAATTATCAAGAAGTGTTCTCCCGAGTATGCACCGTTGCCAAAGTTCGTCGTGCCCGGACACCACGTGATGATCGGGTGTGATAAGCTCTCGTCCATCTACAACGGGTGCAAGCCAGTTTTGCACACGCAGAATACTCGGGTTATACTTGACGAGCCTAGCATATGCAGATATGGCCTCGGAACACGGAGACCGAAAGGTCGGCGTGAATCATATAGTAGATATGATCAACATAAGATGTTCACCATTGAAAACTACTCCATTTCACGTGATGATCGGTTATGGTTTAGTTGATTTGGATCGCGTGATCACTTAGATGACTAGAGGATGTCTTTCTAAGTGGGAGTTCTTTAGTAATATGATTAATCGAACTTAAATTTATCATGAACTTAGTACCGATAGTATCTTGCTTGTTTATGTTTGATTGTAGATAGATGGCTCGTCTTTGTTGTTCCGTTGAATTTTAATGCGTTCCTTGAGAAAGCAAAGTTGAAAGATGATGGTAGCAATTACGGATTGGGTCCGTATTTGAGGATCATCCTCATTGCTGCACGTAAGAGCTACGTCTGGATGCACCGCTAGGTGACAGCTTCTTCTTTGGAGCAACACCGGATGTTATGAGCGTCTGGCGAGCAAAAGCGATGACTACTCTATAGTTCGATGTGCCATGCTTTACGGCTTAGAACCGGGACTTCAACGACGTTTTGAGCGTCATGGAGCATATGAGATGTTCCAGAGTTGAAGTTAATATTCCAAAGAATGCCCGGATTGAGAGATATGAAGTCTCCAATAAGTTCTATAGCTGCAAGATGGAGGAGAACAGTTACATTAGTGAGCATATACTCGAATGTCGGGTACTACAATCACTTGACACAATTGGGAGTTAATCTTCCGGATGATTGTGTCATTGATGTAATTCTCCAATCACGCCACCAAGCTACAAAGGCTTCGTGATGAACTATAATATGCAAGGGTTAGTAAAGACTATACCGAGCTCTTCGCAATGCTAAAGGCTGCGGAGGTAGAAATCAAGAAGGAGCATCAAGTGTTGATGGTCAATAAGACCACTAGTTTCAAGAAGAAAGGCAAAGGAAGAAGAAGGGAATCTCAAGAAGAACAGCAAGCAAGTTGTTGCTCAGAGAAGAAACCCAAGTCTGGTCCTAAACCTGAAATCGAGTGCTTCTACCGCAAGCGATCTAGTCCTTCGAAGCGGAACTGCCCCAAGTATTTGGCGGATAAGAAGGATGGCAAGGTGAACAAAGGTATATGTGATATACATGTTATTGATGTGTACCTTACTAGAGCTCGTAGTAGCACTGGTATTTGATCTGGTTCATTGCTAATATTTGCAACTCAAGCAGGACTACTGATTGCGAACTCGCAAAGGACGAGGTGACGATCTTGGCGTGGGAAATGGTTCCAAAGTCGATGTAATCGCGGTCGGCACGCTACCTCTACATCTACCTTGGGATTAGTTTTAGACCTAAATAATTGTTATTTGGTGCTGCGTTGAGCATGAACATTATATCTGGATCTTGTTTGATGCGAGACGGTTATTCATTTAAATCGAGAGAATAATGGTTGTTCTATTTATATGAGTAATATCTTTTATGGTCATGCACCCTTGAGGAGTGGTCTATTTCTTATGAATCTCGATAGTAGTGATACACATATTCATAATGTTGAAACCAAAAGATGCAGAGTTGATAACGAAAGTGCAACTTATTTGTGGCACCGCCGTTTAGGTCATATCGTGTAAAGCGCATGAAGAAACTCCATCTTGATGGACTTTTGGAGTCACTTGATTATGAATCACTTGGCACTTGTGAACCGTGCCTCATGGGCAAGATGACTAGAACACCGTTCTCGGTACTATGGAGAGAGCAACAGATTTGTTGGAAATCATACATCTGATGTATGTGGTCCGATGAATGTTGAGGCTCGTGGCGGATATCGTTATTTTCTCACCTTCACAGATGACTTAAGCAGATATGGGTATATCTACTTAATGAAACATAAGTCTGAAACGTTTGAAAAGTTCAAAGAATTTCAGAGTGAAGTTGAAAATCATCGTAACAAGAAAATTAAGTTTCTACGATCCGATCGTGGAGGTGAATATTTGAGTTACGAGTTTGGTCTACATTTGAAACAATGCGGAATAGTTTAGCAACTCACGCCACCCGAACACCACAGCGTAATGGTGTGTCCGAACGTCAGAATCGTACTTTACTAGATATGGTACGATCTATGATGTCTCTTACAGATTTACCGCTATCGCTTTGGGGTTATGCTCTAGAGACAGCCGATTCACACTGAATAGAACACCGTCGAAATCCGTTGAGACGACACCTTATGAACTATGGTTTGGCAAGAAACCAAAGTTGTCGTTTCTTAAAGTTTGGGGATGCGATGCTTATGTGAAAAAGCTTCAACTCGATAAGCTCGAACCCAAATCGGAGAAATGTGTCTTCATAGGATACCCAAAGGAAACAGTTGGGTACACCTTCTATCACAGATCCGAAGGCAAGACATTTGTTGCTAAGAATGGATCCTTTCTAGAGAAGGAGTTTCTCTCGAAAGAAGTGAGTGGGAGGAAAGTAGAACTTGATGAGGTAATAGTACCTTCTCCCTTACTTGAAAGTAGTTAAATCGCAGAAACGGTTTCGAGACACCTACACCAGTAGTGAGGAAGTTGATGATGTTGATCATGAAACTTCAGATCAAGTTCTCGCAGAACCTCGTAGATCAACCGAGTAAGATCCGCACTGAGTGGTACGGTAATCCTGTTCGGAAGTCATGCTACTAGATCATGATGAACCTCACGAACTATGAAGAAGCGATGATGAGCCCAGATTCGCAAAATGGCTTGAGGCCATGAAATCTGAGATGGGATCCATGTATGAAAACAAAGTGTGGACTTTGGTTGACTTGCCGAGGGTAGGCAAGCAATAGAAAACAAGTGGATCTTCAAGAAGAAGACCGACGACGACGGTAATGTTATCGTCTATAAAGCTCGACTTGTCGCAAAAGGTTTTCGACAAGTTCAAGGGATTGACTACGATGAGACCTTCTCACCCGTAGCGATGCTTAAGTCCGTCCGAATCATGTTAGCAATTGCCGCATTTTATGATTATGAAATTTGGCAAATGGATGTAAAGACCGCATTCTGAATGGATTTACGGAAGAGGAGTTGTATATGATGCAACCGAAGGTTTTATCGATCCGAGGAGCTAACAAAGTATGCAAGCTCCAATGATCCATCTATGGACTGGTGCAAGCATCTCGGAGTTGGAATAAACGCTTTGATAGTGTGATCAAAGCATTTGGGTTTGTCTGAGACTTTTGGAGAAGCCTGTATTTACAAGAAAGTGAGTGGGAGCTCAGAGCATTTACGATATTATATGTGGATGACATATTGCTGATCGGAAATGATATAGAATTCTGGATAGCATAAAGGGATACTTGAATAAGAGTTTTTCAATGAAAGACCTCGGTGAAGCTGCTTACATATTGGGCATTAAGATCTATAGAGATAGATCAAGACGCTTAATTGGACTTTCACAAAGCACATACCTTGACAAAGTTTTGAAGAAGTTCAAAATGGATCAAGCAAAGAAAGGGTTCTTGCACGTGTTACAAGGTGTGAAGTTGAGTCGACTCAATGCCCGACCAACGCAGAAGATAGAGAGAAAATGAAAGATGTTCCTATGCTTCAGCCATAGGCTCTATCATGTATGCAATGCTGTGTACCGGACTGATGTGTGCCTTGCTATAAGCCTAGCAGGAGGTACCAAAGTAATCCAGAGTGGATCATGGACAGCGGTCAAGAACATCTGAAATACGAAAAGGACTAAGGATATGTTTTCGATATGGAGGTGACAAAGAGCTCATCGTAAACGGTTACGTTGATGCAAGCTTTGACACCGATCCGGACGATTCTAAATCGCAGACCGGATACGATTTACACTAAACGGAGGAGCTGTCGGTTGGTGCAGTTCTAAACAAAGCGTCGTGGCGGGATCTACATGTGAAGCGGAATACATAGCAGCTTCGAAGCAGCTAATGAAGGAGTGCGGATGAAGGAGTTCATATCCGATCTAGGTGTCATACCTAGTGCATCGGGTCCAATGAAAATCTTCGTGACAATATCGAGCTATTGCCTTAGCAAAGGAATCCAGATTTCACAAGAGGACCAAGCACATCAAGAGACGCTTCAATTCCATCCGGACTTAGTCCAGACCGAGACATAGAGATTTGCAAGATACATACGGATCTGAATGTTGCGCACCGTTGACTAAGCCTCTTCCACGAGCAAAACATGATCAGCACCAAGACTCCATGGGTGTTAGAATCATTCTTGTGTAATCTAGATTATTGACTCTAGTGCAAGTGGGAGATCAAGGAAATATGCCCTAGAGGCAATAATAAAGTTATTATTTATTTCCTTATTTCATGATAAATGTTTATCATTCATGCTAGAATTGTATTAACCGGAAACTTGATACATGTGTGAATGCATAGACAAACAAACATGTCACTAGTATGCCTCTCTTGGACTAGCTTGTTAATCAAAGATGGTTATGTTTCCTAACCATGAACAAGGAGTTGTTATTTGATTAATGAGGTCACATCATTAGCGAGAATGATCGATTGACATGACCCATTCCATCGACTTAGCACACGATCGCTTAGTATGTTGCTACCGCTTTTATCCATGACTTATACATGTTCTGTAACTATGAGATTATGCAACTCCGTTTACGGAGGAACACTTTGGTGCTACCAAACGTCACAACGAATCGGGTGATTATAAAGGAGTACTACAGGTGTCTCCAAAGGCAGATGTTGGGTTGGCGATTTCGAGATTAGGTTTTGTCACTCCGATTGTCGGAGAGGTATCTCTGGGCCCTCTCGGTAATGCACATCATGAAGCCTTGCAAGCACTACAACTAATGAGTTAGTTGTGAGATGATGTATTACGGAACGAGTAAAGAGACTTGCCGTAACGAGATTGAACTAGGTATTGGATACCGACGATCGAATCTCGGGCAAGTAACATACCGATGACAAAGGAACAACGATGTTGTTATGCGGTCGACCGATAAAGATCTTCGTAGAATATGTAGGAACCAATATGGGCATCCAGGTCCCGCTGTTGGTTATTGACCGTGAATAGTTCTAGGTCATGTCTACATTGTTCTCGAACCGTAGGGTCCGCACGCTTAAGGTTTGATGGCGGTTATTATGAGTTTATGTATTTTGATGTACCGAAGGAGTTCGAGTCCCGGATGTGATCACGGACATGACGAGGAGTCTCGGAATGGTCGAGACATAAAGATTGATATATTGAAGCCTATGTTTGGAGTTCGAATGGTTCCGTAAAACGGAATTTATCGAGTACCGGAGGTTACGGAACCCCCGGAGGTAAATGGGCCTCGATGGGCCTTAGTGGAAAGGAGAAAGGGCCAGCCCTAGGCAGGCGCCTCCCCTTCCCTAGTCCTATTAGGACTAGGAGAAGGGCCGCCCCTCTCTCTCTTTCCTCCAGGAATCCTAGTCCAACTAGGATTGGGGGAATCCTACTCCCAGAGGAGTAGGACTCCTGGCGCGCCAAGCTTGGCGGCGGCCCCCTCCCCTTGGCTCCTTTATATACGAGGCGGGGGGCACTGGAACACACAAGTTGATCGTGAGATCGTTCCTTAGCCGTGTCAGTGCCCCCTCCACCATATTCCACCTCGGTTATACCGTCATGAAGCTTAAGCGGCTCTGCGCCGTGAAACATCAAGATCGCCACCACGCCGTCGTCTCGACGGAACTCTCCTCGACACTCGGCTGGATCGAGTACGAGGGACGCCATCGAGCTGTCGTGTGTCAAGAACTCGGGCGCCGAGTAACGGCGCCGGATCGGTCGGATCGCGAGGAGAACGACGACTACTTCCTCTACGTTGTGATCGCTTCGCCGGGTCTACGAGGGTACGTAGACAACACTCTCCCCTCTCGTTGCTATACATCACCATGATCTTGCGTGTGCGTAGGAAAATTTTGAAATTACTACGTTCCCCAACAGTATCGGGCGCCCGTTTGGTGTCTCGGGGACCCTGCTCACATCGTTTGGGGTTGTGAGCGAAACTTCGGCCGGATCTCCTCATGGATGGAACCCGAATAGGCGATAAACCTGGACTAGGGACTTGAGTGTCTAGGTAGGTCGTGGTCTACACCCACGTCGGCTTTCGCTTGAAGTCTGCCGAGCACATGTCGTGTGCAGACGCTAAGTGGTGGAAACATGTATGAAGAAGTACACCCCGCAGGTTAATGTGATCTATTCGAATAGCCGTGTCATGTAAAGGACTTCGGGTTGCCTATAACGATTGCATAGACAAGTGAAAGTGGATACTCTAAAATACGCAAGATAAGTGTGAGTGCTATGGATGGCGTTCTCGTAGGGAGACGGAGCGGATCCATAGTGGTGTATTGATATGGTGAATATGTGGACTCGTGTGCGCCACCTCAAGAGAGTTACTTGCGATCGTAGTTTAGGATAGCCACCGAGTCAAAGCTGGCTTCTTGCTGTTAAAATCCACCATCCCTTTGTTGATAATGATGCATATGTAGTTAGTTACGATGTAAGTCTTGCTGGGTACATTTGTACTCACGTTTGCCTATTTTATGTTTTTTGCAGAGAGACCTCGGCCTCGCTAGTAGTTCCACGTGGACTTGACGCTTAGCTTGTTACCTCAGCTACGATCTTGTGCCCTCGGCAGATCTCGGTAGATAGTCGCTTATAAGCCTTTTTCATTTGTAGATGTCGTACTCGGACATGTTAGCTTCGCTTGTGCTTTGACTTGTATGCTCAATGTTGGGTCATGAGACCTATGTTTGTAATATCTCGCTCCTCGGAGCCTAATGAATAAATACTTGAGTCGAGAGTCATGTTGTGATGCCATGTTGTATTTGCACATATCGAGCATATTGTGTGTATGTTATTGAAATGCTTGGTATGCGTGGGATCCGACTATCTAGTTGTTTATCTTTAGTAGCCTCTCTTACGGAAATGTCTCCTAGTGTTTCCACCGAGCCATGGTAGCTTGCTACTACTCCGAATCACTTAGGCTGGCGGCATGTGTCCTTCGTTCTCGTGGTTCGTCGTCTTTCGGGAAATGTCACGCGATGAATACCGAGTCTGTTAGCTGCTACAGCCGGTTCACCGAGTCTGCTAGCCAGTGCTACTGACTGGATTCACTACCGATGACCGACACGCTCGATCTTTGGGTCATGGATGCCTGTCCTCGTAAGTTTGTGCCACTTTGGGTTTACGACTAGCCATGTCAGCCCGGGCTCCTTATCTTATGGATGCTAGCGACACTATCATATACGTGTGCCAAAAGACGCAAACGGTCCCGGGCAAAGGTAAGGCGACACCCGTGGGAATACCGTGCGTGAGGCCGCAAAGTGATATGAGGTGTTACATGCTAGATCGATGTGGCATTGAGTCGGGGTCCTGACAACTAGGATGATTTTTCGGCGCCGACGCCAATAAAGGGCCTTGGGGGCATGCTAGGGGTGCGAGTGGAGATGCTCTAACTTGAACGCTGGTTTTCTCGCCAGGGGAAAACTTGGACCGGCTCAGCCACACACATGCCTCTCCTCATATTAACGGCTACGGACTTTACTGCCCGACAACCTCATTACTACTTAGGTCTCTAGCACTCTGCACAGAATTAAGGCCGCAGTGGAGACACCGTTGTCAGGGCCCCTGGACAGGTAGAGTCCACCTCGTCTCCGGTGGCCTTAGGGCCATGGCGGTGCGGTGGATCACGGCCCTTGCCGGTGGGAGGGCTCCGTTTTTAGATGTTTCTTCAAGTTTTGTTAGGGTCTGTGTCCTGCTCAGCAAGACGAGACGGCGGCGGCTCCCGGAAGATGGAATAAGGTCTTCCCCGCCTAGACCCCATTCCGGTGGTGTGTCTAGCATCATCGGTGGGCACGTGGAGGTGTATCTCCGATAGATCTATCCATGATGGATTTGCTCAGATCTGGTCGTAGTTCGTCTTCGTTGTGTTTCTTCAGGTTGGATCCTTCCGATCTACGCTACTCTTCATCGGCGGCGGTTGCTGTTCTGCTGCGCTGGTCCTATGGTTCCTTGGCACGATGACTTCCCGACTGTCTACTACAACAAGTTTTGCCCGGCTCCGACGAGGGAGGGGCGATGACGACGGCGCGCCTTCGGCTCGCTTCAGTGCGTGTAGTCGTCACTAGGTGGTCTACGGAACAGGATGTAATTTTTATTATTTCTGATGTTCGTTGTATTGCCATGATTAAAGATGAATAGATTAGAAGTTTTTTTTTTAAAAAAAGTTGCCCATCGACTGAACTACTCTGAAATGCCCCACCACAATGCTCATCACGGCACACATCTCGGTGCAGAACCAGATGTTCGATGTTTCAGGCCAATCTACGCAGATTTTTTTTTCCAATCTGGCAAGCGGAAATGAAATAATTGGTCAGAGAACTGTTAGAAAGCGACGGGTGGATATGTGCACAGTACTACAGTGAGAAATAATTGTTCCTTTCTGCGGGTTGTACGCTAGCTTAAATTAGTTTAGGTTGGAGATAGAAAGTTGATCCTCCTTTAAAGTGCGCAGGAGGTAGGATAGGAATCTGCTGCCGCATTCGTCTTCCTCCGCGAGGAGAGGGAAGAGCAGGACTCAGTCTCACTCGCCAGGTCTCTGCCTCTCTCTCTCTCTCAATTTGTTTGAAAAATTGTGTACCTTTGTCTCGCCACTTGTTTTTGTTACGGAAACGACTCAAACTCGAGCTTCGCTCGGCACAGAACTGTTGTTGCATTACATAACAATATGAATCTGAAAGCCCAAGCAAGAGATCGCACATCGCAGTCTGAGCACAGGTTGATAGTCCATTAGTAGAAGGAACCCCATTTGCGTACGCCGTCGCACCTTTCCCGAATTACTCCAGCTCAACACCGAAAGACGAAGAGGAAAAGTCAGCTTGGGTTTAGTCCCACATCGGTTGTGGGGAAGACATAACACGACTTATAAGCAAAAAGGTGTCCCTTCTAAAGCTAGTCTTTTGGGGAGAGGCCAGGATATCGTAAGTTGGTGTTGCTCTCCGGTTGGGCCTGGTTGACGCATGTGGGTCGGAAACGCTGGTGATAGCGGACCCGGAATTGCGTAACATATTCAATCGCTCACCGTTTGTGTCGCCGACCCAATCGTACATAGAAGATACGTGAGTCCTGTCGCTGGTTCTGGTGCCGGTAGAAAAAGCGTGCAGACAATTACAAATAGTTTTTCTGTTTTTTTGCTTATCCTGATTTGGTTTTCCTTTCTTTCTTTCTTGTGTTGTCCCATCAGTCTGCACCATAGGATCTCTATATAGCGAGTTCCTGATAGATCGGTGTGCACAGAATTCTTCTGAGGAACTTGCTAGACATATTTCTGAAGACTAGCTCGAGAGTGTCAGATGGAAGCAGCAGATGAGGAGCTGCCACTGCTGGACCATCGCTGCCTGCGTCCACAGCCACAGGTGATAGATATCTCTCTGCTGAACCAGCACCCCTGCTGTCTACAATAGTGTGGAATTGGCATCTAATTTAGTCTCTGCATTGTTATTCAGGACGAGTGTTCAAGATACACCAGTGATGGAACAGTTGATATCAACGGACAGCCTGCTCTCAAGCAGAGCACCGGCAACTGGAGAGCATGCGTCTTCATCCTAGGTATTGCGCACAGTTTACAAGAACATATGCCTCTTGCAAGTCATCTTCTTGCGCCTTTCTTCTAAAGTACTAACCTGTATAAATCAGGTGCCGAATTCAGCGAATGCTTGTGCTTCTTCGCCGTCTCGAAGAACTTGGTCACCTACCTGACAACGGTGCTCCACGAGAGCAACGTCGATGCCGCGAGGAATGTGTCCACCTGGGTCGGCAGCTGCTTCATCACGCCGGTCGTCGGAGCATTCTTGGCCGACTCCTATTGGGGACGATACTCGACGATTGCAATCTTCCTCTCTGTTTACATCTTTGTATGTGAGACAACCAGAATGCTATCCGATCGGTTTACTCCGCAACGTTTCTGATTCTGAAAACATTCTTTGACAATGTGCAATGTCTCTGAAATTTTTGTCTTCTGTCAGGGGATGCTCATCATGACATCATCAACGGCGCTTCCGTTGCTCCTGCCTCGTTCTTCCGACGAGAGCAGCGGTTTCCATCGTGTCGCCGTCTACCTGGGGCTCTACCTTGTCGCCCTCGGCACCGGCGGCATCAAGCCCTGCGCCACGGCCCTGGGCGCCGACCAGTTCGACGTTGCCGACCCGGCGGAGCGGGTGGCCAAGGGATCCTTCTTCAACTGGTACTACTTCTCCATCAACATCGGCTCGCTGCTGTCGGCGACGTTGCTCGTCTGGGTGCAGGACAACATCGGGTGGACCGTCGGGCTCGCGATCCCGACAGTGCTCATCGGGTTCGGCCTCGCCGTATTCGTTGCCGGCGGGAAGATATACAGGTACAAGCCACTGGGAGTGGGAGGTAGCCCGCTGACGAGGGTCGCCCAGGTGGTTGTCGCGGCCGCGATGAATTGCCGTCTCGAGCTGCCCGATGATGCCTCGGCCCTGCACGAACATGACAGGGCTGAGCATACCAGTCAATTCAGGTTCTTTGACAAGGCGGCGATCGTGATGCCGTCGACGGAGAAGAAGGGCCCTTGGCGTCTCTGCACGGTGTCGCAGGTGGAGGAGCTGAAGATGCTGTTGCGGATGTCCCCCGTCTGGGCGTCGACGCTGGTCTTCTTCGCGGTCACCGCGCAAATGTCGTCGACGATGATCGAGCTGGGCATGGCCATGGACAACCGCGTCGGCACCTTTGTCGTGCCGTCGGCATCGCTCTCCACCTTTGACATCGTTAGCGTCCTCGTCTGGGTCCCCATCTACGACGCCGTGCTGGTGCCGCTCGCGCGTCGCGTCACCGGTCAGGACAGGGGCTTCACGCAGCTGCAGCGCATCGGCGTCGGCCTTGCTCTGTCCGCGGCCGCCATGGCGTACGCCGCGTCGGTCGAGACTAGGCGGCTGTCGGCGACCTCGATGAGCATCATGTGGCTGGCGCCGTGCTACTTCGTGCTGGGCGCGGCCGAGGTGTTCACCAGCATCGGCATGCTCGAGTTCTTCTACGACCAGTCCCCGGAGTCCATGAAGAGCCTGGGTGTGGCACTCGCGCAGCTCGCCGTCGCTGGCGGGAACTACCTCAACTCCGCCCTGCTCGGTGCCGTTGTGTCGACCACGGGGTGGATCCCGGACAACCTCGACGAAGGCCATCTGGACTACTTCTGGTTCATGGCAGCTCTGAGCGTGCTCAACCTGTTGCAGTTCAGCTACTGCTCGTCCAGATAGAAAATATAATGATCGATATTTTCATAACTATAGATGTATAGTTGGTATGCAAATGGTGAAGACAAGAACCTTTAGAGCAACTTCAATGGACGACCCATTTCGTCCGCCTGTGTCTTTGGGTCGGCGCGGACAAAATGATGGTCCAACGCGCCGACCCAAATCTAAATCTCGTCCGCCTGGCGTCCGCGCCGACCCATTGGCCCAAAATTGCGCCTGAAATGCGTCGGCGCAGACGCTAAGCGAACGCGCCGCGTGTCTTCTCGGCGTCCGCCGCGACCCCATTTGTAGGCCAGCAAATTACTGCCCGTCGTCTTATTTATGACGACCACCGACAGAGGACCCACTAGTCAGCCAGTGAAAGCGTCCTTTTTAAGCACGCGTGCGGCGGGGGCCGGCCTCATTCACTTCCGTCCACATATGGCCCCCCACCACTCCCTTTGCTTCCTCGCCGGTGACAGCAAACCCTAGCGCGCCATGGGACTCTTCGGCATGAGCAGCGGCAAGGGCAAGGGCAAGGGCACGCCCGGTGCCTCGTCCTCCCGTGCTCCTCCTCCCGCACCGGCGCGTTTCCGTTCAGGTCGCCGGCGCCTGCACATCCCGGTGCACCAAGCGCAGTGGCACTCGGAGTACAGGCAGCCGATGTCCTACCCCAACGTCATGCTGCCGCACCACTGCCATCTGGATCCGGACCAGATCCCGGTGCCGGCGGTTCCGCGGACCCAGAGGGCGCACGGCGAGGAGGTGTGCAGGCGCCGCGCACAGCTCATGCCGGAGCAGCGGCGGATGCCGGAGTACACCGCCGACTCCCCCAACTGGGAGGCTTGGTTTGCCCTCGAACAGGAGGAGCAACGGTGTTCAGGCGTCGACGCCGTCCCGCTGCCGTTTCCTCCGCCGCCCCCGCGGGTAGAGCCGGACAAAATGGAGGCGGAGGCGGAGTACCAAGCCTCCCTCAAGGAGGCCTTGCAGCACGCGCTGGAGGCTAGCCGTCTCGAGGAGGACGTGCACTGGGATGGGCTGGAGCAAGCCCTTGCCCTTTCGACGGCGGGGGACTCCGTCCATACCCCTCTCTTCGTCCCGCCACCGCCACCGCCGCCGCTTGCCGAGCCCAAGCCGGTGCCGGAGCTGACGCGGAAGCGCTCCCTGCCTCCACCCACTTGGCCGGAGGAGGCCTACACGTGGACTGGCCAATACCGCGAGTGGGTGAGCGCGCCTCCTGCCCACTTCGCCGTGACGCCGGAGCAGGAGGCGGCCCACCTTGAGCGCTGGAAGGAGCACATGCTCCTACAGGAGCAGGCCAACGGTGAGCGGCAGATGCCTACGAGGCGATGCTGCGACGCGGCGCGGAGGCGCTCCGGCTTGAGGAGGAGGAGGAGCGCGCCCGGCGAGCCACAATGCCGCCGCCAGAGCAGACGCCGGAGGAGGCGGCCCTGGCAGCGTACCAGGCGGCGTTCGGGTGGGCTGGCCCTGCTCCCGTCTTCATCGACCTCACCGACGGCGATGGCGATGGCGACGTCGATGTCAAGGGCAAGGGCAAGGCCGACAACGTCTAGGGCAGCGTGCGTGGCGGTGCAGACTTTTTTTATTTTAATTAATGTTTAATTAGGTTTAAGTGGACTTTGGCCAGCGGTTGACCGGCCATTTATGTTTAATTATGTTTATTTTCTATGAATTTTTCTTTTTTCTCGCGCCGGCACATTTAGGTCAGCCTCCCGTTGGGCGGTCAAGCCGATCCATTTGAGAATGCGAACGCGCACGTTCGCTTGGCCGACCCAAACAAATGAAAAGCGGACAAAGCACACGTCCGTTTGGGTCACCCCGTTGGAGTTGCTCTTATAGCGACAACGAAACAAATAAATTGCCTGGTAAAATCCATTAGTTAATTGTACGTCCAGGATAGAAGACATGAAAGATAAAACTTGCAATGTTCATCTCCGTGGTATGGTGAGAGTTGTCAACAAATATGGATTTTATTGACTCAAAATGATGATTCAAGGTGAGAAACTGAGCAAGAAGAAGAAAATGACGCCATTGGCGACGTGGAATGGTATGTCGAGAGGGGGCGACGATCTACGGCTCTAGGAGGGAAGTTAACTCTATTGCGGTAGACGCGTAGCGCCCTAGACGGCCCCAATCCAACGTAAAGGCAAACCGCAAACGGCCTAGAAAAACCTTCATGTTTCACTACATGAGAGGAGATTAGTGCAATATTACCAGGGTTACTTTATTTTGGATGTATCGTATATATGTGTCACATCATTTGTTCATTCAACATGATTGGTTTGCTGCCAATATTTGGCTAGCCAAATGTTGGCATTGCCAAATATTGCCAACACCAAGACTAGCCAACTATTGGCAACTCTATGTGAGATGGACAAGACAACTCGGTAACCAATCAAGTAGTAGCCAATATTTGACAGAATACGAAACATTGGCGTGCCAATTTTTGGCACCAAACCAATTATGCTCATTATTTTTTATATGGCTTACCACTCATGCCAAGTGGTCATGTGTCACATCTTTTACTTTGGAAACCGTTGTTTGTTTCTATTAGTGTCACATATGATCATTTGATGTCAATTGTGTTATCATTGATGGCCCTGTGGGCCTGTAGTGTTATGTAGCTGCAGCCTAGATGTTGCTAAGCATTATGCTATTTATGATATGTGTTATTATTTGTTATGTCATAGTCATCTTTATGGTGTCGTAGTCATTTTTATTATCTGAATACTGGCTGGCGGTAAACTTATTTACTTTGATAAAGTAGAGTGATTTTACTAGAGATTTTGATCAACTATAGTCAATTTGCTCTAGGATTCATGCTCTATGTAGCCTTAAATTCTTCTTCCAAGTTTGCGGTGTTCATGTACTAGGGGTTTGTTCCTCTATTTTTCTTGTCAGCATAGTTGGTGTCCTACATTTGACTACAATGTTTCATATTTCTTTTTGGTTTCTTTCTTCCCATTTGGCAACATTAGCATATACACCTATGGACATGGCTATATGATTGTCTTCACCTTTCCGTAGACATTCATGAGGGGCGACTCATGCCACATTTGAGCCGCCTAATATGCACAAAATATGCAAAGATGTCTTGATTTTTCATCATGCTACAATTATGAGTAGTAACTGATTTATTACTATGCTACTAATGTCATGGTTCCACACTTTGAACAGACAACAAGCAAGGCGTATGTGATGACAGATGCCAGCACTCAGATGCATACTAACTTTGGCCATCTCATGCTCTACGAACACATGCAGTCACATAAATAATTACCACGACAATAAAAAACAATGTATGCTATACTTTAAGGTTTCTAAATGAACATATATTTGATATTAACTAATACCGTCTATAGTTTAGCATAACAAAAGCTAGCTACAACAAGGTAGTATGCCACTTATGTAGTAGTTGCATCATATCACCTTGGGGGCGATTGATCCTAAGTCTGCACCTGTACCTACACTTTTTCATTGTCTTGCCTTGATTTACATTATGTTGGACATTGCTCCAGTAAAACAAGTGATCTATTCCGTAATGTTTTTATTCTTTCTAGACCCAAGGAACATGATGGTCATATGATTATGCAAGTGTGACTTCGAAGTCGACCATTTAAAATATCCAATACCATTATATTATTTTACACTTGCTTTCTTAACGTCATGTGATACAAAATTTCCACAGGAACACACCGTGCATCATCTAGTTTATGATATGATCAAGCTCACAAATACTGCAATCTTAAATAAGATTATACTAACATTTAATTGACCATTAGCTTGCTGCCTAGCTACATGTAATCTTTGTCTCGCTAAGTATGATCAAGTAGCTACTTTCGTCCACGTGAGTGTCATAATAAAATCTAGCTACCTTGTTCAGAAGTCGCAACTTAATAAGCGAACATGATTGGTATTTTTAATATAAAGTTTAGCGATCTTTTTCTTGCCTGGTATAGCGATTACCACTGCACCCACCTTGCCACTCATAACCAAGATGCGAGTGATCGGAGAGTCGATATTCACTCATAGTGTTTCCTCTACAGGAGAGGGGAGACTTGTGTAAGATCTCACATTAGATGAGATCTATGAGATTGCTTTTTTAAAAATATACATGTTCAAATATTCTCAAAAAAAATTGTAGACACACATGAATGTTTGATGTACAACCTCAAAAAGTTTTAGGTCCTAATTCAATTTACATTAATAGAAACAAAAAAAGGTAATCGGATGTAAATAGTGTCAAAGTACTATTCACCCAAAGTCGTCACTATTGACATTTGAGTTTATCTTTTTTGAATCTCTAAATGTACATAGAGTTTTGAGTTGATGTTTCTTCGGAGTTGTAGACAAACCCCACATGGATGTTGTCAAATAGTGTGAGATTTTTTTCGAAATGTCTAAATACGATTTTTTTGGTTGATCTCAAGATCTCACCTAAATGTGAGACCTCATACAAGTCTCACTCTCTATAGGAGTTCATTTACTTAGTGATGGCATATGTTAGTTGCTCCTTCGTGAACTTTTAGTGGGTGATCGTCCTTCGTGGAACTCGCAACCTTGAGCTTTGTGATCTAGAAACCTTTGTGGTTCGAGGCCTCCATCAACATGGAGTAGGATAGTACCAACTATCCGATCAAAAAAAAACTACTCCGACCCACTTTGTGTTTTCATTTCTCTTACTCTACTCTTGCAAGTCTTTACTCTTCACTGCTATAATCACCCTAACATTCCCCATATCCTATATGGCATGACTCGCTTTCTTTCCCCACTCCTCTCCATTTTGTGGCAAGATATCATAGAAAATTATATACTCCCTCTATCCCATAATATAAAAGCGTTTTTGACACACATGACAGAAGGAGTAGTGGTTTTTACATGTGGACAACAGCAGGGGAGGCATGCATGTGTTAAGCATTGGAGCAGACTTCATTTTCTTGGAACTCAGTGCAAACTATTTTTCTTACACTAGTATATTACTCGTGCTTTTACAACTTGCGATATACTGCTCAAACTTTTACAACTGAGAGTGAACTCAGTACTGATGTTTGGGTGCACCCCCTTATCTGCGTCGTCCAACTTTGCATGCAGATCTGTGCTAGCTCACTATCTTCGCTTCATAGTGTTATTTTCCCCCAAACGGAATAATATATGAACTTGAACTTTATAGGCCAGTGAAACATTAGTACTACAATGTACAAGAAATATTTTAGATTTTTTTGGTGCAACATAAATATATTAAATGAGATCAATACAAGTAATATGATTTTAAGTAGTATTTAGGTTGCATACAAAAAATTCATTTTTTGCATATTGTAATTCAAATGTATTGTTCACGTGCAAAGCTTGATATTTCTTTTAGGGAAATAAAAAGAGTTAATATCACCTTAAGTACAAGAACTTGCATGGTGTTAACAAATACATACATAAACATGGAAAAACAATAAAAGTGGTCACTTAACTCTTGATGGGGTCGGACACCACCATGTCATCAAGTGGCACCTACCCCGTGCTACTTTTTCTCACAAAACCCCCTGATGTTATTACGTAAGTGCACTATAAGTTCCTTGGTTCCCCATTCCCCAAATCTCCATCCTGAGTCCAAATCCCTAACCCAAAGCCCGCGCCTACACTCCCACCATAGAGGGCTCCCGGCAGCCGTGCACATTGTCATCACAAAGGAGGGAGGCGGACATGGCACTGGGACATCGTCCACGCGAGGCAGAGGTGATTCCACTGGCGGCGTGACATACGTTATGCCCGTGGCCAGAGGCGGTCTGACTGGCAGCGGCTTGAGGAACATCGAGGCCCGAGCAATGGGTGGTCACCAACATTGTGTGATGTTGAAAACTTGTCTCATTGATATATGCTGATGAATATATGATGGAATTATTACTGTAATACTGATAACTTTTCTCGTTGGTTAATGCAGCGGTTTGTGCTTCAATTTGTGTCGTATCTTCTGCTTCAATTTGTGCTCTATTTTTTGCTCCAATTTTGCGCAGTAAATTTTCTGTAATTGGGATTCAAACTTGCATTGAAAATTTTTATATGCCTAATTGCAAAGTGGATCAAAGGAGGATTTAGGAGGCAGGTGTCCAGCTGGACCTAGCGTCTCGCATGCGCCGCTGCCTCAACCTTGGCACGCAGACGACTCCTTGCTAGGATGTCTCACATTGCTGAGATAATCTCCTTCCTACATTACAATTTAATGTCAGCTAATTAGCCAGAGAGTTGTCGACAAATTATTATAGAACGGAAAACACAAAACATCTAACTGACTTAGCCAAAATCATCGTCAAGGAGATGTAATGCGGGTACAAGCATACCCTTCCCAGCAAAAACTAATATTCGCACAAAAATCATGGAGAACATGACTTGATCATGTGCGAGTAAAAGACCTAACGAGAACAAGTTGCCAAGGTCTCCAGTAAAGCATCCAGATATGGGACATACTGAGGGTAGGTGCCAGGCTCCAGGAGGATCAGCTCCATGCCGCCGCAATCGCCGCTGATGAACGCCAACGCATCGTCACCCTGCTTGGTTCTGCTCGAGTTGGAAGGAGAAACGAGCAGACGAACGGTTTTGGGAAGGGTTATCTAACGTATGTGCTACTTCATGGTAACACAGGGTCATTATTACAAGATTTCATTTTGTCTTTTAGATGAGGACTTTCTGAAAATATATTATTTTCAATAGGTATTTTTTAAAAAACATGCAGGCCGCGTGCATCTTGATGACCTTGCATCCAAGGTAGACTGTTTTACACTATTTTGGACCAAATTGTTAACTCATCAAAAGTTAAGTGACCACTTTTATGGTTTTTTCTAGTTTATATCTATCAGTTAACGCTTCACAAGTTCATGTACTAATGGTGATATTAACTAAAATAAAAAAGGAAAAGTTTTTGGGGTGGGTGGGTACACGTACGCAATTCAGCCACACCTTTTCCCCTTCAAATAATTATTTCGGTGGGCCTTAGCTTTTGTATCTGATGGAGCAAGAGCATCTTCAACAGGCGCCCAATGCGCGGCGCGCTAAAATCTGGTTTGCGGCGCGCCCATCGCCAGGTTTAGTGCATCGCGCAACGTTGGCTCCAGCAGCCACGCTAAAATGCAGCGCGCGCAAGCAGCTGGCACACACATTAGTTCTCATTTTGGGCATAAATTTCACACATCAACACAAAACACATGGCATATATTGAATCACAAACATCATTCAACCAAGTTCGTGCCCAAAAGTTCATGCCCACAAGTTCAAATTCATGCCCACAACATAATTCAACCAAGTTCAAAATGCAAACCAAGTTTATGATGACACAAACGAAATGCACAAGAATCAAGCCTCGTCCTCGTCTTCGTCTTCATCCTCATCTTCCTCCGATTCATACGACTCCTCCGAAAATGATTCTTCCTCCTCTTCATTGTTGCGTGTCGTATCCTCGTCATGTGAAGCTTGGAAGGTGTGGCCAAGATCTTCAACGGCATCTTCATGCGAAGGTGGCAACTTGCGCCCGGAGGTGCACCCATGCCCCCAATGAGAGACGCAAAACTCATGCCACCCATGCCACCCATGTCATCCAAGCCGCCTGGAGGTGCTCCAAAGCCACCCATGCCTCCCATGGTCCATGGTAGCTCCAAAGCCACCCATGGAACCCATGCCACCCATGGTAGCTCCAAAGCCACCCATGGCACCAATGCCACCCATGCCGCCAAGGCCACCACCACCCATTGTGCGAATCATGGCTCTTTTTTGGATCAAGACTTCTTCACAGGCAAGGTTGACATACTCCTTTTGCACATCATTGAACAAAGATGTGTCCAAGAAGAACAAGTGCTTCTCCCATTCCAACAACATAGCTCGCTCCTCCATGCCCACCTTTCTCTCCTCCAATGCCACTTTCCTCTCCTCGGCGGCCACCCTCCTCTCCTCGGCCGCCAACCTCCTCTCCTCGGCCGCGGTATCTTGGTTCCTTGCCATTTTCCTCACCTCGTTGGCTTCTCTTCTTGCGTTTACAATTGCTTCCATAGCATTTTTTATCTCATCATCTCCTTTCCTCTTCTTCTTTTATTTTGCATCTTTCTTTGTGCCATCCGGTCGTTTTGGCTTCGAGTATGAAACCGAGTTTGGTGTGGGGCTTCTCTTGCCGTCTTCACTTGATGCATCCTCCTCATCACCATCTTCCAAATCAATTGTTCGCTTGTGTTTTTGCTCAAATCCAAATCATCAATATCCTCACGCTTCTTCCATTTCTCATCATCCTTCAATACTTCATAGCAATGAGGCAAGGTAAATGGCCTTCCTTTCTTGATCTTCCCCTTCTAGGTCCTCTTCTCCTCTCCTTTGAACAAGTTTAGTGCAGTATTTAACTACATGAAAACAAAACAATTTAGCACAAGAAACACCAACAACAAGCATGATGTGAACATGAGGAATGCTGAAATGACACTTACCCTATCGTCATCATTGGTGCCACTTGGGTTCAAGTTGTCAACCGCTTTTTGTGCGGCCGCCCATTGTTGACAATCCCTATTGATGGTCGACCACTGGCAGCGAAGCGATCGTGCGGAGCGGTCAATTCCACTCATGTTGCGAAGATCAGAGTGTTCTTTCATCCGGAGCCAATAAGCATCTCTACTTTGATCACCTCCAACGGATGGATCCCTCGACACGTCCAACCAAGTTTTGCATCGCACAACGTCTTCGTTGTTGGTGTAGTTGCCTCCTCTTCCTTTCGGTGCATCGACAATGCCCTCACCATCCTCGTCCACCTCGAACTCATGGTCTTCGAATGCATGTCATTGGTTTGAGACCAATGCAAATTGTTCGAGCCAACACCCATAGTTGACATGTATGCATCATTGTTCACACTACAAAGTATATAGAACAATGCAATAAGCTATCTATATGTATGCATTCAAAAAATAAAGAAGGAAAAAAAGTTCGGGAATTTTTTTACCTTTGGGGCATATCGTCGAACACATTGTGCGCGTCGGCCGCCGACTCAACAAGTGAGCTCGCCGGTGCTTCGGTAGCCACCGCGCTTGTCACACGACCTATAAGCTTCTTCCTCGGCGCCTTCGAGGTGCCAGAGCCGTCCGTCCCCTTGTTCTTCTTCGCGGATGTCTTGCCCTTCTTCGGCCATGCCGCATTTGGGAGCTTCGGGGGGTGCACGTGGCTTCATCACGGCGGGCGCCGGCGCGACGCCACCAGCTGCCGAGGTCATTCGCGGCGGCATGAAGAGGCCGTGCGCGTGGCCGATGCTCGGAGGAGCTCTGGCGAAGGCGAGACCAACACCCCCAGCGCTAGGGTTTGCGGCGGCAGCGGCGGCAGCGGCGGTGGAGGGTCCGCTGCTGTTGGATGGGGTGAGGGGGGTGCCGGCGTGTGCGTCCATCGGGTCAGCTCGTCGGCGCTGGCGCGTGTGGGGTGAAGTTGGCACGGGGGAGAGAGTGCGGCGCGAGCGCTCGAGTGTGCCGCGCGTGGAAGCGGGCGCCCCAAATACGCAGTGCATGATGGCGATTCGGACTGCACGCCCAACTCTATATGCCGCGCACGCGGTTATTGCACACTCGCTGGAGACACTCTGCCGATTACGCGCGCGCTAAAATGGGCAAATTTGCGGCGCAGCGCTTGTTTAGCGCGGCTGTTGGAGACGCTGTAAACGAACTGCAACAGGTTGAGCGTGCTAAGAGCCGCCATGAACCAGAAGAAGTTATCCAGGTGGCCTTCGTCGAGGTTGTCTGGGATCCACCCCATGGCCGACGCGACGGTGCCGAGCAGGGCAAAGTTGAGGTAGCTCCCACCAGCAACGGCAAGATGCGCGAGCGCCGTGCCTAAGCTCTTCATGGATCCTGGGGACTGGTCGTAGAAGAACTCGAGCATGCCTATGCCGGTGAACACCTCGGCCACGCCCAACACGAAGTAGCACGACGCCAGCCACATGATGCTTATCGAGGTCTCCGCGCCGACGCCAGGTGCCTCATCTCGACTGACACGGCGTAACCCAGGGCGGCCGCAAACAGTGTGTGGCCGACGCCAATGCGTTGTAGCTGCGTGAATTCCCTGTCCTCGCTGGTGACGCGCCGTGTGAGCGGCACCAGCACGGCGCCGTAGAGGTAAATCCAGATAAGGACGCTGGCGAGGTCAACTGTGGAGAGCGATGCCGGTGGCACGACAAAAGTGCCCACACGATTATTCATGGCCATACCCTGCTCAATCAGCATGGTTGACATGTGAGCGGTGACCGCGAAGAAGACGAGCATCGACGCCCAGACAGGTGACATCCGCAGCAGCATCTTCAGCTCCTTCACCTGTGGTACCGTGCAGAGCCGCCATGGGCCCTTCTTCTCCAACGACGCCAGCACGATCGCAGCCTTGTCAAATAACCTGAATTGCCCGGTGTACTGAGCCATGCCTAAATGTTGAGTATTATGTTTAGTAAGGAAATACGAGATAGACTAAGATATGTTCTGGCATATCTTGTACTCCAAGATGATCATTGTACTCCTATATATATGCCCACGAGGCTGAAGCAATACAACGAACTATTCCACATATCATCTCTCTCCCTTGTAACATGGTATCGGAGCCAGGAGGTCTTGAATTCAAGACCTGGCTGGCACAATTAAATTGCAGCCCACTTTCGATCCACGTTTAGGCCTGAGGGAGCCACACGTGAGAGAAAGTGTTGATGTATAATGTGTTGCCTAGTCTCTTTCATTAGATCGGTCTTTTGGTTGCATTGGCTACAGCATGCACTTCTACATTTCATGCAGGGCCGAGGCATCATCGGGCAGCTCGAGACGGCAATTCCTTGCGGCGGCGATGACCACCTAGCAGACACTTGTCAGTGGGATCCCTCCCACCCCCAGTGGCTTGTACCTGTAAATCTTTCCTCCGGCAACGAACACGGCAAGGCCGAATCCTATGAGCACCGTCGGGATTGCATACCCGACGGTCCACCCGATGGTGTCCTACACCCAGACGAGCAACATCGCCAACAGCAGCGAGCCAATGTTGATCGAGAAGTAGTACCTGTTGAACACCACCGCCCTCGTCGGAAGAACGAGGCAGGAGCCTCGGAAGCGCCGCCGATGATGTCACGATGAACATCCCCCGGCACATTGTTAATGAAAAAGTTTCAGAAATGCTGCACAACATTGTACAATAAATTCAGAAACGTTGCAGATTAAGCCGATTTGATAGCATTCTGGTTGTCTCGCTTACAAAGATGTACTCGGAGAGGAAAACTGCAACTGTCGAGTATGTTCCCCAATAGGAGTCGGCCAAGAAGGCACTGACGACCGGCGTGAGGAAGCAGCTGCCAGCCCAGGTGGACACATTCCTCGGGTGTCGACGTTGCTCTCGTGAAGCACCGTTGTGAGGTAGGTGACCAAGTTCTTGGTGACGGCGGCGAAGCACAATCATTCGCTGAATTCGGCGCCTAATTTAGGTCCAAGGCCCAACCTGTTACTTCTTCTGTAGAGAAAATGTGGAGCATGAAAGTAGATGTTCTTACTAAGCATCATGCAGTACCTAGAATGAAGAAGCATGCTCTCCAGTTGCCGGTGCTCTGCTTGAGAGCAGGCTGTCTGTTGACATCAACTGTTCCATCGCTCATGTATCTTGAACATTCGTCCTGAACAACATACTAAAATTGATTACTGAGTTCCACAAGGAGTTTCCACATTTTGTAGTACTATGCAATAGACAGCAGGGATGCTGGTCGGGCAGAGGAATATCCATCACCTGTGGTCGTGGACGCAGGCAGCGATGGTTCAGCAGTGGCCCTCTCCTCATCTGCTGCTTCCATCTGACACTCTCGGTGTAGTCTTTGGAAGTGCTCATCGGAAGTTCCTAGGAAGAATTTTGTGTGCACCGAGCTATCAGAGCAACTCCAACGGGCGGGCCGACCCAAACGAATGGTGATTTTGTCCACCTTTTGTTCATTTGGATCGGCTAGGCGGACATGTACGTCCGCTTCGGCGTTTGGGTCAGCGCATGTGTCCAACGCTGGCGCGACCCATTTTAACGGCGCAAAAAAGAAAACGAATGCATGCATATTTAACATAAGAACAAAATTAATTAAACATTAAAACCGGCCACAAAGGCCGGCGGGAGTCCACGCGTCCACATTAGCATTTAATAAAAATAAAAATAAACTAAAAACTACGTGCCGGCACGCTGCCCTAGGCGTCGTCGTCGTCCTCGGGGTCCGTGGTCCTAAGACTGACAGTAGAAAGGGGTAGGTATCGAGAGGCAAGATCTCAGCTATGGTGAAGGTGTCCACACAAGATTTACGAGTTCAGGCCCTTCGCGGAGGAAGTAAAAGCCCTGCGTCTCGATGCCCGGAGGCGGTCGACTGGATTATATATGTGTGGTGTTAAAGGGGGTGGGAACCCTTGTGCCAGAGGAGGGGGGTGGCTTATATAGAGTGCGCCAAGACCCCGGCCATCCCCCGTTACCAAGAGTTCAATGTACATAAAGACAGGGTGTTACTGATAACGCCAGCCATAAGTGCTATTAATGACCATAAAGACTACGGAGTGAACGTCTGACCGTTGCAGTGATGAGTGACTCCTGGTCTTCAGTAGGTCGAGTGAGTCCTTGTTTGGTCGAGTGACCTCAGGTAGGAGGGATACCCGAGTGATATGATTGGTCGAGTGGATTGCACTCGACACCTTTGACTCGAGGTTCTTTGTCGTCTCTTGGACTTCTTTGCTTCTAGGGTAGTGACCTTGGGTAGGTCCATGACCCTACCCTGGGTGTATCCTCATTAGTAGCCCCCGAATGGATTAAGGTCCGAGTGGAAAGTAGGTTGAAGTTGAGCTTGCTCCAAGTTTTGCGTCTCGCGAGTGTTTTACGCAGGACGGAAGGCTCACGTTGGAACTTCAGTTTCGATTTAGTCGCCTTGATCGATTCAGAAAATCGCCGAGTGAACTTGTAACATCATCCTCCAAGTGTTGTCTTGGGACGCAGAATCTTTGATGCGATTGATTGCAGTGTATCCCAGATTTCCCGGGATTCAAAATTTCAGGGAAGCGCGTGGGATGGAGCATGCCGAAGTAAGCGGGGTGGATAAACGGAAGTGCCTCGATCTTGGCGCCACCTTTTTCGCCACGTATGTCGCGCACGACTATTGTAGGATTTGACAGGATAGCCCGGGCCTATGCGTCAGCCACTTGGAAGCGGCCCTTTATAAGGAGACGGAGCTGAGGCGCTTGCACTGTGCGCGTCTGTTTTCCCCCTTCTCCCTCTGCTCTCCACTGCATCTGGCTTCTCTGCTCTTGACGCCACCGCTCCGCCACCATGGTGAAGGATAAGACGGCGGCGCTGGAACGCGCGAAGAAGGCAACGGGGGCGACGAAGGGCAAGAAGCAGAACCGCGGGTCGTCGTCGCGCTCGACGCTGATGCCAGGTTGGATCCAAGGCAATTGGATCCAGTCTTTGCTCCGGCAGGAAGATCTGTATGAGCTGGTGGAGTCTGGGTTGATCGCCAAGGGCGCAGCGAGGCTGTCGGAGGGGGAGACGGAGCCGCAGCCACGACCGGGTGAGTGTGTACTACTCGCCACCCATGTCGATCGGGGCTTCTTGCTTCCTCCGCAACCCTTCTTTCGGGGCTTCTTGAACTTCTTCGGTGCCCAACTCCATCACTTTTCTCCCAATACCATCATGTACCTGGTTGCATTCGTGTCTATGTGCGAGAACTTTCTGGGGTGGTGTCGACCGCACTGGGGTCTTTTCAAACATATCTTCACCATCCGTTCTCAGTCAGTGAAGAAAGCAAACATGAGTGATGAGAAAACACATGCCATTCAAATGTGTGGGGGTTTGGGTATCCAGAAGAGGCAGAGGAGCTCCTTCCCTTCCATGACTCTTCCTGAATCGGTTAGAGGTTGGTAGTCGACCTGGTTCTACTGCCAGGATATTGCAACTCCAGGTCAGTCGACCGGACTTCCCCACTTCACCTTTGACCGTGTTCAGACTCCTTCCTTACTGAAAGTGACTGCTGCTGAGAGCGTGGAGACGAACATGCTAGTTGATAGGGTGGTCCAACTGATCAATCATGGCATTACTGGCATGGACCTGCTGGAAGTATTCCTCAGTCGACACATCCAGCCTCTCCAGGCCCGTGATCACCCGATGTGGATGTACTCTGGGGATGACAACACTGCTCGAGTTCACCCAGAAGAGGTACGGGCCAAGACAGTGGCTATGTGGTTGAAGAGCATTATAGGCAACAAGGACAACCTAGAGGTGCCAGGAGAGTCGTCCCCTTCAGTGATGACCATCAGCCTGACAAGGTGCGTCCTCCATTCCGACTGTTTTTGAATACTCATTCCGACTGCTCCTGAGCTCGACTGACTTTCACTCGACTTCTTATCTTTGTAGGTTTTTACTGACATGTATTCGATGCCCAATGGTGAACAAGTTCTGGAGCAAGGCAAGGAGGGAGAGGCCAGTGCGGAGGAGAGTGGTGAATGGGAATCTTCATACGATGATGAGGAGGAGGAGAGCGAGGAGTCAGACGACAAGGAGGCGGTCGACTCACTGCCTTGCTCTGAACGCTGATCCAAGCAACACCATGACCCGACGGGCGGGCGCGAAAAGAACATGGCCCCAAGCACCCAAACACAGAAGCGCACCCGGACGACGACTTCGGAGCCAACAGAGAAAGTCGCCAAGCAGCCCAAGGTGGCTCCTCCAAAGGCTCAGAAGACTCTGCCGAGGATCAAGATGGACGTCCCTGTTGCCTCAGGGTGAGCATCTTTCTTGTGCTTTACTCTGCCGACTGATTCTTCTGTTCTGACCAAATCGATCATGTACCTTTCCAGCCCAACCTCTGCCGCGACTGACATGGATGTTGACAAGGCCCCAGGAGATTAGGAAACCGATGACGCGGCCACCTCCTAAGCTGGTAAGTCCGCTCGACCAAATTTATTTTGTCGATTGAGTTGTCGGTCAGTTGAATTTCTCTTGTTTTTCTTTTTGCTGCAGCTCCATGAGACATTGGCGTGCTTCCTGATGATGAAGAAGAAGAAATGCCTCCGAAGGAGAGGAGGAGGAGGAGAGGCAAAGGCTCGAGTGGGAGAGGGCTTGAAGTTCAAGTCCCTCAGTCAAAGCCGGTGCTTGAGGCGGCAGTCGAGCAATCTAGAGATCCGGTTCGGACCAACGTCACATTCACCGACCCGCTGACAACTAATCGCCCGTCGGGGTCGACTGCACCGGCTCTTGCTGCTCCAGTGCAACTCCATGCATTCGACCCAGTGGCTGCTTCGGCCGCCGTGGAGCCATCACTTTTTGCTGCATACCAGACCCCAGATGACTCGCCAAGTGCTGCCAGGGAGGCTCTTCGCCAGGTGAACCTTGCTATGGAGCAAGTGAAGGTGATGCACGAGGCCAGCCAGGTGGCCTATAATGCCAGCACCGCTCTGCAGACCAATGTTAAGGTCAGTGATCTCCCGACTAAACTTTTAAACACTGTCCATATGTGAACCTACTATCATGAGTCTATGTTTCATATCCGATGACCCACTGGGGTGTGCCTGCTTTAGAATTTAAGAGGTCTTCCACTGCACTCGTCTCATGTTGAGTCGAGTGTTTTGTCCGAACCAGTGGCGGCACATAGAGTGCACCCACTAGGTGTAGTCCCCGAGACCACGGTCGACTGCTGGCAGTCAGCTGAGGTCTGATAATCTAGTTTTTTTTACTCACGCTGGGCATACCATGCAGAGTGTTGATCTAGATCAGTGGGGGCATGCTAAGTGCACCCACTGGGTGTAGTCCCCGAGACTACTATTGAGTATTTGATTCAGCAGTAGTCTTAGAGTAACTTTCACTGTCATTGTCTTTTGTTTCTGTCGACTGACATATCTCTCTCGCTGACTGCAGAGGTCTTGTGATCTTGGAGTCGACTTTCTGAGTTGAACAAGAAGCACATCAGCCTCGAACTTGATCTTGAACTGGCGAAGAAGAACCTCAAGACTGCTCAAGAAGAAACAACCATCATTGGAGGTAACCAATCGACACTTGCCTACTCCGTAGCTCGCGCCTTTTAGTGTTTTTCCTTTCAGTCTCTTTGAACCGAGTGACTTCACACGAGCAGATGTGCGTAGTGAAAACCGTCAGCTTCAAGATCGTCTGAAGAGTGTTGTTCCTTTAGAGAAAATGAAGGAAGCTCTAGAGAAGAAGGATCTGGATCTTGCTGCTGCTCAAAAGGAGGCGCGAGAGAAGACAACACTTGCGGACAAGAAGCTAGCTTCGGTCGACAAGTTGGAAGAGGAGAACTCGAAGCTGAAGACTGCCATCTCTGAAGCCAATCGGGAAGTTGAGCAACTGAAAAAGGACAAGGAGAACATGACCAATGAAGTCGGAAGCCTCAGAGCCAAGACGGGCGAGTTGGAGTCTTATATGGTACAACTTGCTGCAAAACTGGTCCTGAAGCTTGAAGGTATCATCGTTTGACTGGTTAGTTGCCGTCGACTGGAATATCTTGTTATATTGTCGACTCACTATTTTTCTTGATCATGCAGAACTTTGCCAGGACTTTGAGGCTGAGACTGGGCGGGTCGAGACGGGTCTTGACCCCATCAATTGTCCTGTGAAAGATGACATTGCGATGAACTTGCTGCGGTTGGAATCACACATGGACAGTGATGTTGCTTATCTGGCTCGACTGAAGGCGGCAATGACTCGGGTTGGTTCCGAACTCTAGCCTCAGGCGGAACTTTAACAAGATCTCAAGTCAGTGATGACTCGACTAAATCAGATCCCTGGCCGTGTGAAGGAATGGAAGAAATCATCCGCTCACTGTGGTTCTGACGTTGCTCTGTCACTGGTCTGGGTACACTGCAAAGATGCCAGAGAAGACAAGTTGGCGGCTCTCAAGGTTGTGAATACTAAGAAGCACACCTTCCATTCCTTCGTGGACACCTTCCTTGAGGCTGCCACTCGCATTGCAGACAACATTGACCTTGACAGCTTCTGTGATCCAGCCAACCCTTCTCCTGACAAGTGAAAACATTATGCTTCACCCTTATTTGCCTCGGAATGCCGAGTGATTTTGTAATCGCTGAAAACTCCTTCGGGCCTCACGCCCGAGCACTTTAATTCATGGTCTGGAACCATTGGATTTATTCGAACTTGGTTTATATTTGAATATGTTGTGTTTGTCTTCGAGTGGAATTTGTTCTTCACTTGGATTAGTTCTTGTACTTTTGATGTAGTTCTGAGGAAGAGGTCGCAGTCGACCTGTACCTCGTCGTCCTTGCGGATTGGGCTGGAGCGGTCGTTGGATGAGCCCTTGGCAGCATTGATCAGCTCATCAGCAAGGCACTCAGCAATGGTCTTGACGTTCCTGAAAGCGGTTCGCCTTGGCATTAGTTGTTGGATGAGCCCTTGGTAGCATTGATCAGCTCATCAGTGAGGCATTCAGCTATGGTCTTGACGTTCCTGAAAGTGATTCGCCTTAGCAACACGCACAATCTTGTCCTTCTTCTTGATGGTGCAGCTCTAAGGAGGGGGTCGTGGTCGACCTGCACCTCGCTGTCCTTGTGGATCGGAATGGAGCGTACGGCCAAGTCCCCGAGTGGGAGGATTGCTCACCACTCGGTAGGATTTTTCAAACTTAGGCGAGTACTGGACTGCAGCTAAGCCCCCGAGTGGGAGGATTGCTCACCACTTGGTAGGATTTTTCAAACTTAGGCGAGTACTGGACTACAGCTAAGCCCTCGAGCGGGAGGACTGCTCACCACTTGGTAGGATTTTTCAAACTTAGGGGAGTACTGGACTGCAGCTAAGCCCCCGAGTGGGAGGATTGCTCACCACTCGGTAGGATTTTTCAAACTTAGGCGAGCTTCGACTCAGCTAAGCCCCGAGTGGGAGGATTGCTCACCACTCGGTAGGATTTTTCAAACTTAGGCGAGTACTTGGCTGCAGCTAAGCTCCCGAGTGGGAGGATTGCTCACCACTCGGTAGGATTTTTCAAACTTAGGCGAGTACTGGACTGCAGCTAAGCCCCCGAGTGGGAGGATTGCTCACTACTCGGTAGGATTTTTCAAACTTAGGCGAGCACTGGACTGCAGCTAAGCCCCCGAGTAGGAGGATTGCTCATCACTTGGTAGGATTTTTCAAACTTAGGCGAGTAATGGACTGTAGCTAAGCCCCCGAGTGGGAGGATTGCTCACCACTTGGTAGGATTTTTCAAACTTAGGCGAGTACTGGACTGCACCTAAACCCTCGAGTGGGAGGATTGCTCACCACTCGGTAGGATTTTTTAAACTTAGGAGAAACGGATTCACAACTAAGCCCCCGAGTGAGAGGATTGCTCACCACTCGGTAGGATTTTTCAAACTTAGGCGAGTACTGGACTGCAGCTAAGCCCCTGAGTGGGAGGATTGCTCACCACTCGGTAGGATTTTTCAAACTTAGGTGAGTACTGGACTGCAGCTAAGCCTCCGAGTGGGAGGATTGCTCACCACTCGGTAGGATTTTTCAAACTTAGGCAAGTACTAGACTGCTGCTAAGCCGCCGAGTGGGTGGATTTCTCACCACTCGGTAGGATTTTTCAAATTTAGGCGAGTACTGGACTGCAGCTAAGCCCCCGAGTGGGAGGATTGCTCACCACTCGGTAGGATTTTTCAAGCTTAGGCGAGTACTGGACTGCAGCTAAGCCTCCGAGTGGGAGGATTGCTCACCTCTCGGTAGGATTTTTCAAACTTAGGCGAGTACTGGACTGCAGATAAGCCCCCGAGTGGGAGGCTTGCTCACCACTCGGTAGGATTTTTAAATTTAGGAGAAATGGATTCACAGTTAAGCCCCAGAGTGAGATGATTGCTCACCACTCGGTAGGATTTTTCAAACTTAGGCGAGTACTGGACTGCAGCTAAGCCCCGAGTGGGAGGATTGCTCACCACTCGGTAGGATTTTCTAAACTTAGGCGAAACGGATTCGCAACTAAGCCCCTGAGTGAGAGGATTGCTCACCACTCGGTAGGATTTTTCAAACTTTGGTGAGTACTTGACTGCAGCTAAACCCCCGAGTGGGAGGATTGCTCACCACTCAGTAGGATTTTTCAAACTTAGGCGAGTACTAGAGTGCAGCTAAGCCGCCGAGTGGGTGGATTGCTCACCACTCGGTAGGATTTTTCAAACTTAGGCGAGTACTCGACTACAGCTAACACTACTGGAATCAGCTACTTTGCCATCTGCCAGATCTTTGCCGTCCGCTAGCGGACGGCAAAGAAGCTCTTTGCCATCAGCTACCAAAAAGCCGACGACAAAGAAACGGCAGACGGCAAAGAAGCTCTTTGCCATGCGCCATTTCGTTGCCGTCCGCCAGCTGATGGCAAAGAGGGAGGTGGCCCCCACCCACCCGTCCGTTTAAAAAAACTTAACACCCCACCTCTTTGCCGCCTGCTAGCAGACGACAAAGAGAGATAACGGTGGACGGCAAAGAGTGGCGGACGGCAAAGAGCCAAGTAACTAACGGACGCCACCCTCCCCGCCTCACATTCTCCTTCTCTTCTCTCTCCTCCGACGACCGCCCTAGCTAGATCCACCGCCCAGCCCCGCCGGCCGGCCCCGCCCCCCGCCCGCCCTTGCCCCCGCCGCCAAGCACCGCCCGCCCCACACCCTTGGCCCGTCACGCCACCACCCTCCGCCCACCCACCCGCCGACGCCCTATCGCCCCACCACCCCTCCGCCACCCGCCGCCGCCCTGCCGCCAGTGCTGCCGCTGCCCTTGCCGATCAAGGCGCCCGCCCCACCACCCTCCGCCCCACCCCACCCGCCGACGCCTGTCGCTTCCGCCACCGCCGCCCGGCGACACGACTCCACCGCCTGGCCCCGCCGCCGGTGGTGCCCCCTCACGACCGTCCCATTGTTCGTGAGGGACTACTACTTTTTTTCTTCTGTTTTTTCTTTTTCTGCTGTTTAATTGTTAGTGCTAGATTGTGTTAGTGTTAGTGTTAGAAAAGAATTAGAAGAAGTAGAAGAAGTAGAGGTAGTAGAAAGATGAAAGAAGAAGAAGAAAAGAAGTAGAAGAAGTAGAAGAAGAAGAAAAGAAGAAATGAAAAGAAGTAAAAAAGTAGAAAAAAGATGGAAGAAAAAGAAGAAGAAAGGAAAGAAGAAGAAGAAGAGAAAGAAAGAAGAAGAAGAAGGATAGAAGGAAACACTGAAAGTGCGTTATATCGACTAGAGGGGGGGGTGAATAGGCGATTTTTAAGAAATTCTTCACTGAGGAATTTGCTGGTGAGGAAATTCCTTAGCGAAGAACTACTTGCAGCGGAATATGTACTCAGAAGTAAACATAACGGGATACACACATAGTCAAGATGATGAAATGAAGACTAAAACAGAGTAATCGAAAGCGTAAACACAGGATAACAAGATGAAGATAAACAGATCAAGAAATTGAACTGAGGAATTTGTGAAAGTCTTCACCAAAGTCTTCAAGCACGATATGAACAACATTCAACACAAGAATGAGGAAATGAATGAGTTGAGGAAATAAAACCACCAGTTGGTAAAGACAATGATTTGGTAAACCAGTTCCAACTGCTGTCTCGCTTGTACGTCTGGTTGGAGCGGCCGAGTATTTAAACTCGAGGACACACAGTCCCGACACCCGATCTCGAGCCGCAACTCAGACACCCAGTCCTCACCGTATTCTCCTTGAACTAAGACCACGCAGGCCTCGCCCAATCACTCGTGGTAAGTCTTCAGTGACTTCCAAACCTTCACAGACTTGGTCACTCGGCGATCCACAATTCCTCTTGATGTTCTAGACCTTGACGCCTAACCGTCTGAAGAAGCACAGTCTTCAAAGGTAATAAGTGTCGGATCCACCCAGATCAATTTCTTCATGATGCTCAATCACTTTGGGTTTGTGGGGTTTGGCTTTGGGATTTTCCTCACTTGATGATTTTCGCCAAAGTCCCTGAGGATGGGTTGCTCTCAAATGACAAGTGTCAAGTTCTTCGAGCAGCCAACCAACTAGTGGTTGTAGGGGCGGCTATTTATAGCCTAGGAGCAGCCCGACATGATAAGACATAAATGCCCTTCAATGATATGACCGTTAGGTGGATAAGATATTTTGGGACAGCCGCAAGAACACAACAACGGTCGGAAATTTGACTCTCAAATTCCTCGTATATCATGTTCTCATCGTAGGCAATTCAGACCGGCGAATTCCTAAGTCCTCGCCGAGCAAAGTCATTAGTGACCGTAAGAACTGCGCCTATGTCATCAAGAATTTGATGAACTATATGAGATTTCCAATGGCTTCACTCAAGGGATTGTTAGGTGTAGGATTTTGAGTTGAGCATCACATGGAAATTTTTCCTTAGTATTTCTCGACCCCCTTTAACAAAGACGGTGTTTCCTATGACTCAAGAAAGAGAAAATGAAACTACGAAAACAAAAGTCTTCACGCTTCATATTCCTCGAATGAATATCAAGTCTTCAAGGTCACACCAATTTCTTCACTTTCAAAGTCTTCGTAAAGTCTTCGTAATATCAAAGTCTTCATTGAAGAACTTCATTTTTAGGGTCGACTTTCTCTCAGTAAATATCAAACTCCTCATAGACTTATAAACCTGTGTACACTCACAAAACGATCAGCCATTTAACCTATAAGTCTTCAATACACCAAAATCACTAAGGGCACTAGATGCACTTACAATCTCCCCTTTTGGTGATTGATGACAACATAGGTTAAGTTTTCAACGGGATAAACATATGAAGTGTAAATACTAATATTGAGGAATTTGATTGCAAGATATGGAAGAACTCCCCTAATATGTGCGAGTGAGGAATTTGCTTTTGAGGCAATGCACATTTGGAGAATTGAATCATGGAGATCTCCCCCTATATCTTGTAATTCATACACGCATTTGATATATAATATGAAGAATTTGAAATGCATGATGAAATATGGTGCCTGATGAGATTCAGCATGCGTGCAATAATATTGACTAGGAATAAGCATGCAGAATATCACATCAAAAGTTTCAGAGCTCAAATATCACATTCAGAGCTTAGTGCTTCAAAAGCATCAGAGCATCAAACGTATCAAAGCACGACCAAGAGTATCAAGGCACCATCGGATTTAAGATTACAACTCGATCCAATAAAAAGTTTCGGAAGAATGAGAGTTGTAACTTAATAAAAACGCCCATAATATAAACCCGCTTGAAGACTAACTCAGATTTCTCCCCCTTTGTCATCAAATGACCAAAAGGATCGAAACTGAGGACTAACGCCCCTGAAGATTTTCAAGCGAGCTGGTCATTGGCTTCATTTTCTTCGCAGCCGAAGAATTTGACACAGCTGATGCCTTCCTCTTCTTCACTGTAGCTCGCTCAGCAGCCTTTTGTCTTCTTCACTTCATAAGCGTAAGGAAGAATTGGAGTTGGTGTTTGCGCAGAGGAGCCGAGGACGTGGAACAGTTTCTTCAGCGAATCGTGCAATTGCCTGCTTTCTTCGATTTCTTCAGCGCACCACTAGTGGATGCCCAGGAATTTCTTCAGCGGCTGGAATGGAGTCATCAGCCCCAAACTTAGGTTCTCATCAAAGACGCTGAAAGTCATCAAGCGATCTTGACATGTTTTCAAAGAGCTGAGCAGAGTCTTCACTCGAGGATTTTCTTGTTGCGATGGGGCTGCAATAGTTGTCATTTTCTTCGTCAAATTGATTTAATCTCACCTTGGCTCCTTGCCAATCAAGATTAGCATCGAAATCCTTGCTGAGTGCTTGATTTCAGATTGAGCTTTGAGAAGTTCTTCAGAGTCAAGTTGACGATATTCTTCCTCAGAAGCTTCTCCTTTCTGGCTTGTGTTCTCTTTAATTCACGAGCCTTTTCAAATTTCCATTTCTCTTCAACGATGAAATGGTTCAAAGATATCACTTTGACCAGGAGTGTTTGGATCCCGATGCCATAGGTCGATGAAGTCAAGGATCTTCTTCGATCCAAAAGCAGAGGCACATTTGTTCTTTTGGCTCTAGCGGCCTTGGTCACCTGTCTCGATGATTTCGCAAGTTCTTCATCAAAGGCTTCATCATCGAGGGTACGTTGAATGCAACTGTTTCTTCTTTTGACTTGGCCGAGGACCGGCCCACCTGTTGCCTTTGTCTTCAGCCGGAGTGGGGCCTGTTGAGGACATTGGTGCAGCCGAGGAACTTGCTAAGACACCGTATAATTGAGAATCCCCGAGTCCTTTGACATGTAGCCGATGCACAGGAGTTGAGGACTTGGAGGAGCTGTTGAGGATTTGGAGGAGCAAGCAGCAGCCCGAGGAATTTGCCATGAGGGAGCCGACGGTGAAGCACTTGGCTTATGAGCAAGCTTCTTGGCATTGATTTCCTCGGCTTGACCGAGGGCTCAGCGGCAGCAGCAGCAGCAGCAGAATCCTCATTGAATTTCCTCACTGCCTCCTTGGCCTGTCTTGCCAATTTGGCTTGGCGCTGGACCATTCTTCAGAAAGTCTTCACCACGCTTGATGTTGGTGGGATCACGATTTGGCCAGTGCCAAAGGAGCTCTTGGGCATGGAGGGTTTAAGGCTAATTTCTCATGTACTTGGGAGTAACATAGCGATATTCCTCCATTCTCGTGCCCATCTTCGTTCTATCCTTTGAATGCGACTTTATGCTGGTTTTTGGTCTCCTTGCCAAACTTGGATTCATCGGATGTGCAAGAATCTTTGTATATTTCATCAGAATCTCAAAGGCGTCATGACCTCCGGTTTCTTTCCTCCCTTCTGCGGTCTCTTGCCTTTCGCCATTTTCTTCAGATGAGGAATTTGAACAATAGAGCACTCAAGAAGTATGCAGTTTTTCTTCGAGGAACGCGCAAATGAGTTAAGTTGATGAGAACCTAGTGATTCAGCAGCGGACATGTGTACCGTGAACAGAGTGTAGGTGCGAGGAATTTGGAGAGGTCATATGTTCTCGCACGATTTTTCAAAAGAACAAGTTTTGAGGAATTTGACCAGTTGAGCCTTGAGGAATTTCACTAAGCGTTTTGTCTCGTGTTCCAGAGTTATGCAGATTGAAAATCCGCACAATTTAGGAATCTTGAAGAAATGAATGCTTAGATAGATAAATCAAGAGCATACAGGTGTGAGGTGTTCATATGTGAAGATTTGAAGAACAAAAACACCTTTGAAGATTTTCGTAAAGATTTGAGAATCAACGCGAGTAATAAAAGTGACTTTTAATTACCCGAATCAAGAACACGACTAACAGAGATGAACTGTAGTGAAGTTCGTCACGTTAGATCTCCCACGCCCTAACTTGGCAGAGGGAGACGGCTACGGGCGGGCGGAGTGAAGAATTCCGCATGCCGGGCGCGAGTATGACGGGCGACGAGGTCGAGGCAAGGAAGCTCTTCCTCACCGGGCGGCGATGGAGAAGCGGGCGGCGCTTAGGGTTTGAGGAGAGCTCGAGCGAGAGACAGCGACCGAAAGCAGAGTAAATGAAGTAAGGAAGGAGAGGGTATTTATAGCCACGGTGAAAACTGTTCGCTCAAGATTTTGGGATGAACATGCCCTGCCCTTTCTTCTTCACGCGACATGTGTCACCCACGATCGTGCAGTATGAGATCGTAAGATCGTGGGTGATTAAGCTAATGCATCATGGGATGCGGAACGGTTTGAGCGGTAAAACCGAAAACTTGGATAAGATCTGGAAAAAAAATTCGTTCGCAATTTCTTCAGCTGTCAAGGACACAGTGAAGACTTTGAACGAGTGTCAATTAGAACGCACATGAAGAATTTGTGAATAGATTGGATTGAGTATAGCATAGAGGGGGAAGGGTCCGATCACATTCACTTAGCAGAAATAGCAACTTGAAGAAATAGCAATAAGTGAATGTTGTAGAGGACATAAACTCATATATATATATATATATATATATATATATATATATATATATATATATATATATATATATATATATATATATATATAGCCAATGAAGAAAAACGACGGAAACATTGAAGATTTTGCAAAGTTGAAGAATTTGAAAATCGAGGAATTTCAAAATGAGGAAAAACTCAAATTGAAGATTTTCAACTTTTGTGGTGGCGTATTTCAACCAGATAAGAATGATGATTTCAGCACATCGCTGCATAATTGTCGAGGGTTCGAGAATCAAATTCTTCATTAATTTCTTCACACTTAGAATGTTATTCTTCATTGATTGAGGAAAAACGTTTCTTCATGTGTTGCACATCTAAGTCATCAATTTCGCATAAGGGTTAGGATGTGTGTCCTTTTCAAAGAACATTCAAGATTCTAAGATATTTAGCTCACACCGCAACTTGCTAAATCTCTTCTCATCCAAGGGCTTAGTGAAGATATCAGCTAGTTGTTCTTGATCTTCACATGCTCGATGGAGATATCGCCTTCAACACATGATCACGAAGAAAATGATGACGAATCTGGATGTGCTTAGTCTTCGAAAGTGCTGAATCGGGTTGTGAGCAATCTTGATGGCACTCTCATTGTCGCAGAGGAGAGGCACATTCTTCACGCTGACGCCATAGTCCTTGAGGGTTTGCTTCATCCAAAGCAGCTTGAGCACAAAGATGAGCCAAAGAAGAATGTATTCAGCTTCAGCAGCAGACATGTGATACACGCCTGCTTTCTTCGAGGACCAGCAGACCAAAGATCGTCCGAGGAAATGACAAGTGCCGATGTTGACTTGCGGTCCACACGATCACCAAAGATAGTCGAGTCGAATATCCAATGAGATCAAAAGCAGAGCCCTTGGGGTACCATAATCCTAGTGTTGGTGTGTGAGCTAGATATCAAGAATATGCTTCATGCCTTTATGGTGTGATTACGGTGCAGCTTGAAATCGGGCACACATGCAAACACTAAGCATTATATCCGCCTAGATGCACATAAGTACAATAAAGAACCAATCATGGAGCGGTATACCTTGTGATCAAGTCAATACCATTTTCATCAAGGCATAGATGGCCATTTGTGGGCATAGGAATTTTGACGCCTTTGCAATCTTGCATGCCTAATTTCCTCAAGACATCTTTGAGGTATTTCTCCGAGATATGAATATGTCATTGCGCTGTCGATTTAATTTGAAGACCTAAGAAGAATTTCAACTCTCCCATCATAGACATTTGATATTCTTCACTCATCATATAGGCAAATTCATCACTATATCGTTGGTTAGTATAGCCAAAAATAATATCATCAACATATATTTGGCACACAAACAGTTCACCATCATATGATTTAGTGAAAAGAGTAGGGTCGAGTGAACCGGGTGTGAAGCCATTCTTCACGAAGAATTCCTTCAATGTGTCATACCACGCCCGAGGGGCTTGCTTGAGGCCATAGAGGGCCTTATTGAGTCTCAAGACTTTGTCGATTCTTGGGATCTTCAAAACACCGGGGTTGAGCAACATATACTTCTTCCTCAAGCTTACCATTGAGGAATGCACTTTTCACATCCATTTGATATAAGATGATATCATGATGGTTAGCATAGGCAAGTAAATGCGAATAGCTTCAAGTCTAGCAACAGTGCAAAAGTTTCATCGAAATCAATTCCTTCAACCTCGTGTGTAGCCTTGAGCTACTAGTCGTGCCTTATTCCTCACCACAATGCCATTTTCATCTTGCTTGTTGCGGTAGATCCACTTTGTGCCAATGATATTATGCTTATGAGGATCCGGTGATCGACCAATTCCTGACATTGTTCAACCTCGAACTCGATGTAATTCTTCTTGCATAGCCTGAATCCACTCCGCCCCGTAAATGCTTCATCTACCTTAGTGGGCTCGAGATAGAGACAAAAGCATAGTGCCCACAAAAGTTAGATAAGTGTGAGGCTTTTGAGCGTGAGAGGACCAGTGCGCTAATGTCATCGATGATCTTCTCCACTTGCACTTCTTTTGCAACGCTGGATGAGTTGGTTGTCACGAGGATTTTGATCAGCATTTTCTTCAAAGACCATTTTCCTCATCATGTTCTTCAGTGCATCACCGACGCTCTTCATGAACAGAATGAATTCTTCAGCAGATTCTTCAAGAGGAATGACATCCTCGGCTGTTTTGAGCTTGATAGCATCCTCGGTGCTGGTTCATCTAACACCGAAGGTAGGTGCTCTCTTTGCAGCCATTAGTTTCATCGAATCGCACATCTACAAAGGTCAACAATCTTGTGAAGAACAATGTTGAAGACTCAGAGGTGTGCGAATCTTTTCGTAACCAAGCATAAAACCTTCATGTGCTTTTGCAAATTTAGAGTTGTGGTGAGGATCTCTAATCCAAAATTTAGCACCAAAGACTTTGAAATAACTCACATTGGGTTTCTTGTCGGTGAGGAGTTCATAGGCGCCTTCTTGAAGAATTTGTGAAGATATACTCTGCTGATGATGTGGCAGCAAGATCAATTGCATCAATCCAAAAGCTACCGAGGTGTTTTGTATTCATCAAGCATAGTGCGAGCCATCTCAACAAGAGTTCTGTTCTTGCGCCCACGACGCCATTCTCACGAGGAGTATAGGGAGCAGATAATTCATGAGTAATATTAAGTTCATCAAGATAGGCATCAAGACCAGAATTCTTGAACTCCGCCCATTGTCACTTCGATGTGCTTGATCTTCACACCAAAGTTGGTGAAGCCCTCGAGGAAAATCGCTTGAAGACTTCGCACTTCATGTTTGTAAGCAACAATGTGTACCCATGTATATCGAGAATAATCATCAACAATGACAAAACCATATAGAGATGCATCATTAGTGACAACTGAATAATGGTTAGGTCCGAAGAGGTCCATGTGAAGCAATTCAATGGACGGGTAGTGGTCATGATAGTCTTTGTCGGATGCTTGGCCTTGGTCATTTTTCCGCTTCACATGCTCGCATAAGGATCCTTGAGGAATTTGACATTCTCAATGCCAATGACATGCTTCTTCTTCGCAAGCGTGTTCAAATTCCTCATGCCCGCATGACCAAGTCGTCGATGCCATAGCCAGCTTTCAAGCTTTTGCAAGTAGACACACGGCTGGTTGTGGTCCCAGAGAGAAATCAACAATATACAGATCTCCTCTCCTAAAGCCTTCGAAGACTTTGGAATTGTCAGCTTCCATAATCACAACACAACGATATTTGCCAAAGACAACAACCATATCAAGATCACAAAGCATTGAGACTGACATGAGATTGTATCCTAAGGACTCAACAAGCATGACTTTGTCCATGTGCTTATCTTTAGAAATAGCAACCTTACCAAGACCCAATACCTGACTTTTGCCTTTGTTAGCAAAGATGATATGTGTCGGAGTAATGGGCCATGGGTAGGCAGACCCAGGACCCAAGATCTTTCAAGACATCGGGGCGGTCCGCGCCCCTCAGCCGAGTCCCAGCAGGGCGACCTTCGAGGAGGCCGAGTCCCAATGGGCGACTTCGAGAAGGCAGTCCCCAGTGGCGACCTTCGAAGGCCGAAGTCTCAAGAAGCGACCTTCCGAAGGCCGAGTCCCAGTGGCGACCTTCGAGGAAGCAGAGTCCCCAGACGGCGATTCTGGACCAAGCCGACTGGCTTATGACCTCAAGAGGCCGACTCGAGAGTCACCGCGACCTCCCACGAAGATCGATGCAGGTACACCTCATCGTGGCTGTCCCCTGACCCACGGGAAGAAGGCATGGCTACAGAAGTCGCGCCACCAGAGATCTCCCGAGGCGCGCACTTTGCTGCCATGCCTCCTTGATTCTCACCACAAGGCGCGAGGCATCAGGCCCACGACGGGCGGCTACAGACGTCCGGAGATCACCGCCCCCGCCGCTGAGATGGAAGAAGATGGTCGGAGAGTTCGAGACGGCCCCACGGAGTCGGCCTCCCAGTCGGCCGCCCCGCCAGGCCCCACAAGCCATAAACCAGATTGACCGAGTGGCAGCAAGTGATCACCGACAAAGCGGCAGACCTGTTCCCACGACCCGTGACCAAGCTTACGCCATCGAGGTCAAGATGAGTTGTTCGCATGTCATGCATGGCCAATGGGCGGGCCCTGTGAGTCGGCAGGATGACGATTATGAGAGAGATCGACGGCCGGGGCCACGCCCACGGATTACTATTGTACCCCGGGTAGGCCTATATAAACCCCCGGCACCCATGCAAAGGGTTCGCCCCGATAGGTTTTAGACATATAGCAAGAGGGAAAGAGCTAGCCTTGCTCCTTCCTCGCTTCCACACACCGAGGAGCACCATTGTACTATCGCCCATAGTGATCATGCGAGACCGTGAAGAGAGCAGAAGAGGGGTGTTATCTCCTGAGAGCCCCGGCCGGTAAGATTCGCGGCGGCATGTTCGCCATCCGCTTCTGTGCACCGCGACGTTCTACTCGCCCCCACCATGATAAGCCACCCGTTGGCATATGTCGCATCCAACCCCTGACATTTGGCGCCCACCATGGGGCGGTACTATGCTACCGCGCTGCTGCTGGTTTCGCTGTCCGGGCGGGACCATCTTCATCTTCACCGCCGTGGCGGCGTGCCGTCTCTCTGATAGCGGTCGAGGGCTCGACACCGACATGCCCCCGGAGTGGCCGCGAGGGCGGCGCGTCCTCGCCGTCGGCCTCGCCATCTTCATCATCACCGCGACGACGCCGCCGTCTCTCCGGCACTGGTCAGGGCTCGACATCAGCATGCCCCCGCGCGTGACTGTGCTGGACGGCGCGTCGTCGTCGTCGTCTGCCCTCGCTCTGCATGCTCGAAGCTCTGCTTTGCTCGGCGGCTGTCCCGAGCACATCCGGCCTCTGTGCGTACATGCGTTCGTGCACGGCTAGCTAGCGAACCTGATGGATTCGGCGACAGCAGCATGCGTACTAGCTTCGCTAGCTAGCTCAGTTCGTGTGCGCGCATGTGACCCCCCCGGACGAGTGAGCCTCGTCGTCGCTCCGGCCGGCGACTCCGTCGCTGCGCTGCGTTGTTTCCGTTGCTGCCTACCACCCCACTCATACATTTCCTAGATGCAAGTCGTACAATGCTCGCACACTACTCCTTAAGCTAACCATGCATCAGTCAACCATGGTCGAACCATTAGCCATACCATAGCCATACACAGCTTGTGCGCATCCCAGATAATGATCAGACACTTCCAGTACACTAGCAAAATCGTGGTCAGATACTAGCCTTGCATTAATCAGACAATGCCCATGCGCTTCCAAAATCCATGGCGTTGATGTCCGGCTGTAGCTGCTCCTGTTGCATCCTCGCGCTGCTTCTGCTCCGCCAACTCCCCTCGTTGCGGCTGCGGCCTCTTCCTGCTCCTGAGCCGTGGCTGCTGCAGGCTCCCCCATCCCCATGCCCAAGTTGTCCCATTGCTCGCTGCTACATCTCACTGCAGCCACGGCGGTCGGCCGTCCCCAGCACAGGATCCCTCGGCCCTCGAGCGGCTGCTCCCCTGCATGGCCTCTGCTCAGGTCGTCCGCACCGGCGACGCTCTCGACAGTTCCGGCCGGACGCCCCGCGGCCGTCGGCTTCGCCCCGGCCGGCTCCGCCTACGCTCACGGCCTCGCTTCCGCGCTCCCGCAGGCTCCGAGTCCCCGCCGAGTTGCCTCCACCTGCGGCCGGCACCGGCTCCGCCTCGCGCTGGCCGGCTTCCCCGCCACCCGGCCCGTCGCCTTCGCCCGTGCCGGCTCCACGCGCGGGCCTTTGGCCGGCTCCCCGTCGCCTTCTCACGCCGCTGGCCCTGAGGGGCTCCTCCGCCCGACCTCCGGGTCGCCACGCCAAGCTCGCCGTCCTCTGCGCCGGGTCCTCCCCTCCCCGGGCTCCCTGCAGTGCCGCCGGCTCCGCGCCCGCGAGTCCGCCTCGCCAGGCCGGCCTCCCGCACGTCGACCTCACGTCACCGCTTCCAGCCAACCGCTGCTCCGGGCCGACTCCTGCTGCCGGGTCGCCACTACGGCCTCCCGCGGCCGCCGGGTCCGCCGGCTTCGGCTCCCCCGGCGTCGAATCCTCCGCTCCGACTCGCCACAAACCGGGTCGCCACTGCGGCCTCCCGCGCGCCGGCTCTGTCTTGCTGCGCCAGCCGGGTCGCCCCTGCCGCGTCCCGCACCAGCCGGGTCCCCGCGCCCTCCCCGCAACCCGGCCCAGCCGGCTCCGCGCCTCCCGGGTTCGGTTCCCCCCCGCGCTGCTGCACTCGTCCGCCCGGCAGGCTGCTCCGCCCGCCGCCCGCGCCGGCTGCCGCCCCCTTTGCCGACTCTGCCAGTTCCGGCCGCCTGCCGGCTTCACGCACGCCGGCTGCTCGTCGGCCTCGCGGCCGGCTCGCTGCCCGCGCCGGATGAGCCGACCCGCGACTCGGCCGCACCTCTCTGCCTCCGCTCGCCCGCGCTCACGCCCTCGTGCGCGGCGCCGGCTTCGCCAGCTCCAGCCGCGTGCCGGCTTCGTGTAGGCCGGCTGCTCGTCGGCCTCCCGGCCACCGGGTCCGCTTCGCCTGTGGCTGCCCGCTGCAGCTGCCCGCTTCGGCCGCCTGTTCCACATGGAGAGAAGGAAGACTCAGTCAATGTTGCCCAAGAGAAAGAAAGAAAGAAGAGGCCGATTGCCTGGTGGCCGGCTGCTCGCGTGGCCGGGTGCTGAAAAAAAAGAGAGTCAGCCGGCTGCCCGCGTGGAGTCGGCCAGAAAAGAGCGTCAGCCGGTTACCTGCGCGGGGTCGGACTGAAAAAAAAAGAGATAGTCCGGCTGGGAGAAAAAGAAAAAAGGGAAGACTGCGCGCTGTAGTCGGCTGCTCGTACAAAGGAAAAGAGGTCCGACTGACCAAGTCAACAGCAGCTGACTGAAAAAAAAAGAGAAGAAAAAAAAATATGCGTCCGATCGCCAGATAAAAGGCCTCGATCGCTGGCTACCGCCCGGTTGCAAAAGAGCCCGATCACTGTATGGGTCCGCTACCAAACCTATCAAGAAGAAAAAGAAGAGGACAAAGTAGTCGCGGAGATCCAGCCTGACCGCCGCCATCGGTCCGAATCTCGGGTTACACCCGATGGAACTGACGCCTGCCAAGAGAAGACAAAGAAGTTGCTGGAGATCCGCCCGATCGCCGATCGGCTGAATCTCGGAAGACTCAGCTGGCTTAGCGCCTCGCCAAGATTGCGCACAAGAGAAGAGTTTTTGTCCGGCTCCCAGCAGCCGGAAGAAAAAAAAGAAGAAGAAAAGGGCGCTGCAAGTTACCTCGCCGCCTGGCCGGTCGAGCCTGACCGGCCGGGACCCCACTTCGAGCACCCGGCTCAAGGCTACACCCACTGGTGCACCACAAGGCTCATGAAGCGCCGAGTCGCGCCGGCTATCTTCGACGACCGCGGCTACACGAAAATCAATGTGAGCTCCTCACCCGCATATTTTTGCATCACGCAAGCACAGATAATCCCGAGCGACGCTCGGGGGCTATCTCCGCATTTTATTACAGCCAGACATCGTCATTTTGCCGCCACCGAGTTGGCCCGGGCTGGTCGCTGGCTCGAGACGTTAGTTCCCGCAGACGGCTTAGTAGCGGCGCAGCATCAAAGGCTCACTTCGCCACAGATCGCAGAGCGGCCGCTCGACCGGCAAGAGTGAACGCTGGAGGCCACCCACGCTAAAAACGCCCGAAGAAAAACGCCTGGCACCCGACCGCTTCTTTACAAGTATCTACTGTTAAACCCGCCTCGTAGTCTCGAGTATCAGACACTCCACTTGCTGCCCACTTCACCACAGATCGCAGAGCGGCTGTCCATGAAGCGAGAGCACAAGCCAAAAAGCGGAGGGAACACGAAAAAAAGATTAAGGGGCTTTGACGAAACCGAGTCGGCACCTTCCGTGATAAAATTTGCAATGCTAAAAGCAAACATTTGATGTATCTCGCGGACTAACTTCATCTTTTGCATGATCATTTCCATGAACACTGCTAAAAACCTCCGCCTAACTTTGCTAAGTCGCCGGAGGCTTGGGGGCTACCGTCGAGTAATTGGGCACGGATACCCAAGACGGCGAGACAATAATTCAAGACATCGGGCTAGCAAAGCCCTCATCCGACTTCCTACCGGGCGACCTTCGGAGAAGCCGAGTCCCATTGGCGACCTTCGAGAAGCCGAGTCCCAGACGGCGACTCTGAAGCAAGCCGACTGGCTTGCGACCTTCAGAGGCCGACCGCCGATCGCCGACCGCCGGCTGCCGACTACCACCAGTCGATCACCATTGCCGACTACCACCAGCCGATCGCCGACTACCACCAGCCGATCACGACTACCACTCAGCCGATCGCCGACTCACCACCAGTCGATCGCCGACCGCCGACTACCACCAGCCGATTGTCGACTACCACCAGTCGATCGCCGACCGCCGACTACCACCAGCCGATCACGATCGCCGATCGCAACTCGACGCGAATTCTCGACGTGACGATCAGACCAGACTGCTCACGGACGCCCAGCCATTATGTACAGTGACACTTGTCCCTGGGCACTATTTATGAAGTGACCCAGGGGACAAGTGTGACACCCACCATGCCTTGCCCATGCCCACTACCTAGCTTACATACTAAGCTACCCCCACACTATATAAGCTAGCCATCCATCCATCCACCAGGATAGAGACGGAGACACATGCACTCACGCATGGACACCCACGGCCACAACCATTCGGCCACAAGAGCGTGCATGGTCATCCGGCCACCTGCATATACAAAGCCAGATGCATATGGCAATGAGCTCAGATACAGCTCCAGGAGCAACTCTGTACCAGATATACCAGATACATTCAGACATGCAGCAGTAGGAGTATTATCTCTCCGGAGAGCTCCGAAGCTGGGTAAACCACCGCGTGCTACTCGTGATACCCGCCCCGGCCTATCAGTTAGCCTTGCCCCCACACGGCCACCTCATGGCATACGCCGCCTAGCACCCCCGTGAGAACACCACGACATTTGGCGCCACCGTGGGGCGAGGTGCACCGCCGTCCGAGATCTGCTCGACGGAACCTCTTCCTCCTCGGCGAAGCGCAGCCAGCCCGGCTTCGCCAGATGGAGTTCAGATCGACGGGCAAGGCTGGGCGCTGGCAAGGCAGCAATGAAAGCGGCCTCGCCGAGCTCATTGGCGAGGTGCGCCCGACGAAGCTCGCGGGCACGGGCAGGTGGCCCCGAGAACCTTCTCGCGGCCTCTCGACCAGCTTCAAGTCACCAGCCGAGCCCGTCAGAGACTTGAGTCCGTAGGCTCCACCGACCCGGCTCGGGTCGACTCCGACGCCAGACGCTTGATACCTTTCCCACCAACGTGGTGGTTTACGACGAGCCACTTCAGACGAGGAGAGCGGCGAAGCGCGCCACGGAGGTGCTCGCCATCGCCACGGCGAGCACTCCGTGAGAACGCCAGACCGCCGCCGCAGCCTCAGAGATCTGTCCGCGCTTCTCCTGAGGACGCGGACGCAGAGATGCTAGAAGAGCGCCGCCTTCAGCTCATTGAAGGCGCCAAGAAGTTGGCAAGCATGAGACGCTTGTCCGAAGCATATCAGCGCGAGATGGACCGTGCTGCGGGTGGTTCGCCGGCTCCGACTGGGCCGAGCCGTCTTGGCACGGTCCGAGAGCGCGGCGCGGCCATCGGAGATCTGTTTGGGGCGAGGCGCCTGCACGCCACCCCACGGAAATATCCGCGCGCCAAGCGGCATCGAGGAGCCGAGGAACCTCGACGCGAAGAGCGCCGCAGATGACGGAGCGAGTCCAAAGAGCTCGATGCGGTTGCGCGCAAAACGCGGAAGCGCCGCTACCGACGCAGCAGCAATGTAAGAATGACGACTTACCCCCTCGCCGAGATCGGCGCGATTTCCCGGACGCCGATGGCGGAGTCCGAGGGAGAGAGAGAAGGAGCCGGCAGGAGCCACAGCCGACTCGATCTCCATCGAAGCGCGACCAAGATGGCCGCCCCAGCAAAGTGGAGCGGGCGGGTGATTATTTGCCTCCTCCTCGAAGAGAACGGCGAAGTCTCTCCGCCGCCTGCTGAGCATCCGACTTGAGATCGCCTCGCCGCCGAGAGGAGTCGGAGAGAACGATGCCCGCCACCGGATCGACCGCCTCCACAGATCCTCGGCGAAGAAGAAGGCGAGCTGGGTCCGCCTTTGCTTCGGGCCCCGTGATCGAGACGAGCCCTTCCCAAAGGGTTCACGCCCCACGAGATACGCCAGTACACCGCCTGCGGAAACCGAATATTGGCTGATAGACTACTTCTACGGTTGTCAAGACGCTAACGGCAACAAGCGAAGTCGCCATTAAGTATGTTCCTCATGCTCCAAGGCACGGCCCGACATGGCTGAACAGCTTGAAGCCCCGCAGATCAACAGCTGGGTCGACTTCACCAAGCCTTCATTCGCAACTTCACCAAAGACGCATAAGCGACCTCCCAAGCGCGCTTAGCTCTCCTTGTGTGTGCAAGGCCCCGAGGAATCGACGCGACTATCTCAAAGCGCCGGGCGAAGCTCCAAACTCCCTGAGGGCGCGCACGAGGTGCAGGCCATTGAGTATTTTATGGCGGGTGCCGAGAGGGCACCTTCTCAAGCACAAGCTCCTCCGCGACAAGCCCGAAACCTCGATTTAACCGCTAGTCATATAGATAAGCACGCCACGGCCGACTCCTCTATGAAGACGGAGATCCAAGTCAACGCGCGGGCAAGGTGATTCCCAGCCCCTGAACGCCGGCTGGAGACGCCGACGACGGCAGCAGCAGAACGACAACAAGCAAAGTTCTCAGCCGACTTCCAACAATCGGCAGGTTGCAGCGAGAGATGACCAGCAGCGGAAGGGCAGCCTCCCGCCAAGCGGCGTATAGGGCGGCAAGTCCAACCGGCTGCCGGCTTTTCCTATGAGCGTACTCGATGGTCCTGCAAGTTTCACAGCGCGCCGGCCGCCAAACCATACCACCGTAAAGTGCCACCGCTCGTCAGATCGCCAAGGAGACGGCCTCGCCCTCCGCCTGCAGGCCGCCGCCGCCTCCGCCGCCTCCGCAGCCGGGCTCCTCGCCACCGGCACGGTCCAAGATGAGTTCCCGTAAGAGCATGGAGCATACGTAGTGTTCACCAGTCTGGCGGATGATCGGCGCGGCAGGCGCCAACAGCAGCAAGAAGTCAACGCAGTGGCAACGGAAGCCCCTGAGTTCATGCATTGGTCCGAGAAGCCCATCAGCTGGAGCCGGGCGGATCACCCAGAGGTGATGCCGAGTCCGGGCTCTTACGCCTTGGTTCTCGGAGCAACCTTGGCCACTGACAAGCGGGCCGCCCGCTTCTCGCGGGTCCTGATAGATGGAGGTAGCAGCATAAACATCCTGTACAAGGATACCATGGAGAAGCTCGGAATCAGACGGAGGCAGCTGCAGAGCAGCCGCACAGTGTTCCATGGAATTGTACCCGGCCTCTCCTGTTCGCCGATTGGCAAGATCCTAATAGACGTCCTCTTCGGAGACAAAGATCACTTCCGCCGAGAGCCGGTCTGGTTTGAGGTGGTGGATTTGGAGAGCCCGTACCACGACCGCTAGGTCGGCCTCGCCCTCGCCAAGTTCATGGCGTTCCCCACTACGCCTACCTCAAGATGAAGATGCCGACCTCCAAGGATCTCGACCATTGCCGGGCGATTAAGAAGTCGTCGCTTGGCGCGCCGAAGCAATGGCCGGCCGAAGTCTCCGTGATCGCGCCGAGAAGCTGCTCCTTGATTGTGTCGTGGCGATGGCTGGAAGCGGCCGAGATGTCGCTGCACCCCAAGGAGTCGGAGGCGTATGATCATTCAAGCCGCCAAAGAAACCAAGAAGATACCTTGGACCCGAGCACCTAGAGAGGTATGCTGTCATGGGCACCGCCTTGACAAAGAATAGGAAGGCGAGCTCACGATTTCTCCGGAGAATCGACATCTTCACATGGTCCCCAAGGACATGCCAGTGTACCGACGGAATTCGCCGAGCACAAGTTACATGTCGGCCGGATGTGAAGCCAACCAGCAGCCCTTGCGCGCTTTGTCCGAAGAGAAGAGAAGAGTAGTGGAGAAGAGATAGCCCTGCCCCGCAGCCGGATTCATCATGGAGGTGTTTTTCCGGAGTGGTTGGCTAACCTCAGATCGGTGTCAAGAAAACAAGCAAAGGGCGGATGTGCATCGACTACACCAGCCTCAACAAAGCCTCGCCTGAAGGATCCATTCGCCTCGCCAAGGATTGATCAGTGATAGACTCCACACCGGATGCGAGCTGTTGAGCTTCTTGATGCATACTCAGATATCACCAGATCAAATCGAATCCAATGGACAGTCAAGACCGCATTCATCACGCCGCTTGGAGCCTTCGCACACCGACGATGACATTCGGCTTGAGGAATGCCGGCGCCACCTTTCAGCGCAGATGCGTAAATGCCTCCTCAAGCAACTCGGCAGAATGCCCATGTTTATGTGGATGATGTGGTAGTGAAGATGGAGAAGCGGACGCCGCTAGAGGATCTTAAGGAGACCTTTGAGAATCATACCGATTCCGATCAAGCTCAACCAGAGAAATGCGTGTTCGAGTCCCACCGCTAGCTCCTTGGTTTTCGGTCTCCGAACGCTGCATAGAGTGCAACCTGCGGAAGATCAAGGCCATTGAGAGGATGGAGGTACCCAACCGATCGCTGGATGTGCGGTTCACCCGCTGCTTATTTCCATAAGTTTATTCATCACCGGTGGGCGAGAAAGCTCGCCATTGTATCAACCGATGAAGAAGACCGGTTTTTCAATGGAACCACAAGGCGATGAGGCATTTCAACAATCGGAGAAGATGCCGACGACTTCGTGTGTTACGGCTCCGACTCCCAAAGAGCCCATGCTTTTGTACATCGCCGCCACCACCGGGTAGTCAAGACAGCTTATTGTAGTCGAGCGCAAGGAGGAAGGCAAGGCGCCCCGTCCGTAGACCAAGATATTACCCGAGCGAGGTATCGCCGACCTCCAAGCGTAACTACCTCACTACCGTAAGATGTGCTATGGCGGCATTTTGCCGCCAAGAAGCTAAAGCCCTACTTTCAAGAGCATCCAATCACCGGGTTTGCACCGCCCCACTCGCCGAGATCATCGGAAGCCGAGATGCTTCCGGCCGAGTGGCCAAGTGGGCCATCGACTTAGCTCCCTACACGATCTACTATCAACCTTGCACCGCCATCAAGTCGCAGGAGCTGGCCAACTTCCTCGTTGACTGGGCCGAGACCAAGATTTCGGTCATCATACCGACTTCTACTCATTGGCGATCGTGACTTCGACGGCTCCAAGATGCGCCCGCCCGAGCCAAGGCCGCCCTCACCTCCCCAAGGGCGATAAGCTCAAATATGTGCAGCAGATCCACTTCGCCGCTTCCAACAACGTCCGCCAATACGGCACTCATCCACGGGCCCGGCTGTTAAGGAACTCGCATTCGCCGGATCCCGTGCTACGGCGATTCGACGGTGGTTCAGAACTATCCGCGATCGACGCCAAGGACACAACATGGCAAGCTACCGCTTGGTGCAGAGCTGCCGGATATTTCAAGGATGCGAGTTCCTCCACGTACCAAGAAACGACAACGATCAAGTGGATGCATTGGCACGAGTCGGCTCCACTCGCCAGGCGATACCTTCTGGTGTCGCCCTTCAGCGCCTTCTCAAGCCGTCTATCAAGCCCTCACCAGAATCCGACTCCATTTTCGTGCCGGCTTCCCCAGAAATAGTCGGATTCGACTCCAAGACCCAAGCAAGCGACCTCAAGAAAGCCACACGCCCGGGATCGCGCCATTGGTCTGGGATCAAGCGCCACCGCTTTGGGACTGCGCCATTGTCTGGGATCCGCGAAGGTCGGTTCGGGCTGTGCTACCGCCCAGAAATTCCTTCAATTCAGCAAGTGGCAGCAGAGTCCAACCCGCCGCCTCCCAACCCAGCCACCCTCGTCCAAATCGCTGTGGTGACAATCGAAGATATAGCAGCACCTTCATGGGCGCAGCCCATCCTCAAGTTCCTAGTCAACAAAGAGTTGCCTGCAGATGAGACTCTGGCTCGGCAAGTTCAACGCCGAGCGGCAGCCTACACCATAGTCAACAGAGAGTTAGTCCGACGCAGTGTCACTGGTGTCCACCAGCGCTGCGTGGAATCAGAGCAAGGCCAGGCGATCCTCAAAGACATCCATTAGGGCGAGTGTGGTCACCATGCGCCTCGAGGGCGCCAGGGCCAAAGCTCTTCCCAAGACGGCTTTTGGCCGATCGCTCGAAGAAGCTAAAGAATTAGTCAAGAAGTGCAAGGTGCTGTGTTCCGCTTCCAAGCCCCTCGCAACGCAAGCCAGATCAAGACGATCCCCATCGCCCGCCCTTCGCAGTTTGGGGCCCGGACATGGTGGGATCTTTTCAAGACGGCCCGAGGCGGCCTGACTCTTTTACTTGTCGCAGTGGACAAGTTCACCAAGTGGGTAGAAGCAAAGCCCATCAAGAAATTAAATGGGCCCACAGCAGTGACCTTCATTGCCGACATTACGGTGCGGACGGCATACCGCATAGCATCATCACAGATAACGGCACCAACTTCGCCAAGGGCGCTTTGGCTCGCTTTCGCGACGCAGGCATCCGATCGACTTAGCGTCCGCTGCCCATCCGCAATAAACGCCAGTGGAACGAGCCAACGGCCTCATTCTGTCCGCATCAAGCCTCGATTGGTCGAACCACTCGAGCGCCGCCGGCTGTTGGGTGGAAGAGCTGCCCGCCGCCCTCCGGAGTCTCGGCGCACGACCATCAGATCAACCGCTTCACGCCGTTTTCCTCGCCTATGGTGCCGTCGCTATCCAGACGGATATACACGACTCTCCGCGAGTTCCATGTACACCAAGAGGAGGTTGAAGAAGCACGCCAAGACGCAAGGCCGACTGCCGGAAGAGGGCCGCTGTCACACTCAACCGACCAAGATCTACCAGCCAGAGTTCGCGCGATACTACAACCGCAAGGTCAAGCCAAGATCATTCCAAGAGGGCGACTTGTGCTCCGGCTGATTCAGAGAAACCGCCAAAGACAAGTTGTCGGGCGCTTTGGGAGGGCCCTTCATCATCGCAAGGTGCTAGGGAACGATGCCTACTACTTGATTGACACTCGTAAGCCTCGAGCACACAAGAGAGACGACTCGCAAGGAAACAGAGCGCCAGGAACGCAAATCTTCTTCAAGATTTTACAGCTTGATGCAGATGTATCACGCCACCCCCTTTGTATTAAGTATTAAGACTTAGGCCCCGAGACGAGCTGGGACTGCTTTTTGATTATCTCAGATGATATGGATCTCGCCCAAATGCTTCTCCTTTTTATCATACTATCTCGACACTGGTCCGACTAGTCGCCCGGGACTCGCCGCCTTTGTGCTATGAAATGCTCCTCGAGGTCGGACAAGTAATGTGTTGCTCCTCAAAGCCGCCTCCCACGGAAACCGCAGCTCACAGAGCGACTGCCGGTAAACGGGAGATGGAGAGAGCGAGTGCATACTTAAAAAACGGCTAAGGACTTAAGAGCTACGACAGCCTAAGCTGCCCCGCTTTTCACCGAGCCGACTCAGCAGCTGCTCATAGTTCCAACTTTGTTATGACTCGACCGACTTTGAGAGTCGGCCGCCGATTTCAACCAAACTTGCTACGCACTCTAAACGATTAGTACTTGCCTCCTAAAGTAGCTTTAGGCTGACCCAAATGCAGTCCGCAGAGCGGTTGCCCAATGGGGCAAGGCAACCAAAGGAAGGCGGCAAAGGAAAAGTCTAAAGAGCGTAAAGCAAGGAAAGGCGGAAATTGACAATATATACATAAGGCCCTTGGTCAATACACCCCGCTGGTGGAATTGTTTGAAACTAACAAGTTTTTCAAAAGTATAAAGAGACAGATAAAACAGATGCACTTAGGGGCGGCCCGAGCCGGGAGGGCTGGAGGCGCGGCGGCATGCGTCCGACATCGTGGCAGTTCATATGGATCGCCTGGTCGCTTTCACGACGGGTCGCCTGATCCTTTCGAGGCTCAAGCTGGTTGAGGCACGACAGGCCGAGGCTGGCCGCCGCCAGGTCTCCGGGCGCCTCCTCGCCTCCGCTTTTCCGACTCGCCTCCTCGGCTGCTGAGCCGACATTTCCACGAAGAAGTCTTCAGACTCGGTGCATCTCAACCACTGGCGAGCCTCGCCGCCGGGCGGTCCGCCAGCACAAAGACACTGGTGTCCGGTATCGGCGATGGCTGGCCAAGGCCGACGAGGGTGCCTTCCACGCCCTAATTCTGCTCGCCTCGACCGAACGCCGCCAGCGGTCCAGTCCAACCTGTGGTACCAACCCTGATTTAACCTGTGGCCCGGGCGGTTCCCGCCGGGCCGAGGAGCCCTTCCAAGCTCGGAGCGACTAACGGCGATTTCCAGCCGCCGGTCGTCTGACAAGGGCGGTAAGAGCCGCACTCTCCGCCACATGGCGGTGACGACTTGGGCGCCGCACGCTGAAGGCGGCGATCAAACGGTGAGTGTATGGCGGCGCAGCCCCGATGCTCAAGATCTCTCGCCGACGTTCGGGCGCTGGGCGCAATCACTACGCGCGCCTCCGCCTCCCGATCCGCCGATGGTCGGAGGGACGGCTCGCGAGTGGTCAAAGAAGTCTCGCCAAGACAAGAAAAGGAAACAAATAAAAACTAGAAACAGCTTCGACAAAGAGTCAAGGATTAAAGAAGAGAAGACATGGAGTTACCATCGACGACGCCCTCGAGCACGTGATAGCCGGAGGTCAAGATCGCCGCGACGGTCCAGCGCCCGCCCATCTCAAACTCGCCAAGACCTCTCCCGCGATTTGGCGCCTCGCGCCTTCCGGCAGTCCTTCGCCGCCAGCAAGGCCGCTGTAAGGTCGCGCTCTTGACGAGCTTGTCGATTCTCCTCCTTAGCGCTGGGCGGCGGCATTGGCCCTCATCCAGCTGCCCTTGAAGGGCGGCATTGGCGCTCGAGCTCAAAGAAAGAGAAACATCATCAAGAAGAAAGAAGCCGGAGATCCGCCCGATCAAGACAAAGCAGCCGCCCAATCTCGGGATTATAGCCTCGGGCTTAGGCGCCTGGAGAAGAAAGAAGGAAAGTGCAGAGATCCGGCCCGATCAAGGCAGTTAGCCGCCCAATCTCGGGATACTACCAGGCGCTGGAAAGGCCCACGCTCAAGAAGGAAGAATCCGCTACCTCGACTCCGCCAGATCGGCAATCCGCTTCCTCAGCTCTTCAATGTTATGGTCAAGGCCATAGCTCGGAGGTTGTGGTACTCCTGCAAAGTCCGCAGCAAGGTCACTCGGAGATCGCAGGAGTTCCGAGTTCCGCCCGCCAGCAGCCGACCAACTCGGGATTACACTCAGCAGGGGCGCCGCTTCTACGTAAAAAGACAGAGAAAAACAAGAGAACAAAGCGCTCGGTTCAACGGGTCCGTTGCCCGCCAAGACTCCAGCTGGCGCTGCACCGGAGGCTTTGCATCCAGATTCGCCATGCTGGCGGGCGGCCCGCCTTCCCGAGCTCGCGTGCGGAGTTTGCCCGCCTCGACTCGGCAGCGCGGCTTCAAGACGCAACCTCGGAGAAGTAATCTGCGCTGGCGCCGTCCGCAGCCGGCGGATCTCGCGGGTCCATCGCTGCTTGCCGTGGCGGCTCGGAGATGGAGGCGGCGGAGGTGGCGGAGGCGGCGCGCGCAGTGTCCGGAGTCCCGCCGCCACCTTTTTCGGCGAGGGTTGGCGTGCCGACCTTCGGTTCCGCCTCTGGAAGTCGAGGCGGCGGCAATCGACGAGCTGGGATAAGCACGCTGCTGGGCGATTTAACGGCCGCCTCGGCATCCTGCTTGCCGCGCTGCACGCTGCGCCACGACTCGCCCGTGAGCTTGGCTGGGCGCTGGCGCTTTATCGGCCTGCGCCTTCTCCAGCGCCGCCTCCACTCTTCCGCTTTCCTCACAGATTCCATCCGGCCGCCTCCCGAGATCGCGGCGGGTCGACCCCGCCACAGTTGAGGACGCCGCCCGACCCCATGACGGAGGGAGCGCGACTCTCAAGGGAGAGAGGCCTGAGAAGAAAGGGGGGAAAGTCAGAGCAATCTGCTTAAATCGAAAAGAAACAAGGAAAGGGACTTACGAAGAGACAAGCGGGCGGCCTTTTCACTTCCTTCCGGAAGCGTTGGCCTCGCGTCGCCTCCTCCCGCTTGGTCGCGCGGCGTCCCTCGGGCTTTTTCGACCGCCGCGGAGCACTCGCCCGGCGGACGCCTTTGCGCCGACCGTGGAAGGGCCGTTTCGGCCTGGCGGCGCGACGATTTCTCGCTAATCGCCGCCTCGCTGGCCGGGCAAAGGTCGCCGACGTTCGAGGCCGCCGCCCACTTCCTTCCGCCGCTTTTCGCGCCGCCTCCAGTGCTACGGCTCCTAGGTCGGGTCGTTGATGTCGCCGACCGCGGTCGTGGACGATTGCTGCCTTCATGGGCGCCGCAGCAAGCGCCGTGAGGGGTTCTCAGCCAAAACCAACAACATCGAGCTCAAGTCGGATAAGCAAGATCGAGCACAGACGGAGAAACTTACCATCGGGCGGAGGGTTGTCGCCAGTACGGCTCTCGCCGAACTGCCACTGCCGTGAACTTGCAAAGGGCGGCGAGGTTCACTATGTTCGCCACTTCTCCACGCTGCATGTCTTTAGTGCACAGCCGGTTGATCGTGATTTGCCGCCATCCGGGACAGATGAGGTGAGGCCTCGGAGAGGAAGGACCCGCGCGCCACGGCGGCGCTAAGAGGTCGGAGGCGACGAGCCCTCCGACCGCTGGCTATGACGGAGGCGGCTTACGGCGCCGACTCCGAGGCCGAAGCGCCTTCGCCGATGGGACCAGCTTGCCGGCCGCCCGCCGCCGCTCTGGGTCAAGGGCGTAAAGTTGACCTGGGCCGCCGGTGGCGACGCTTCACGAGAAATATGTCTTCGCCACATCTTCACCGACTTCACCAGCGGATGGGCGGAAAAGGGTTGTCGGCCGCCGCGGCGCCGCGACGCGATGAACGCGGCCGATCAAGGCCGGGCGCGTGCCGCAGCCTGCGCCGAGCTTCAAGAGAAGAACTCTCCCTACAGCTCGAGGGTGGGAGAACGCTGATGTAGCCTCGCACAGGTGGCGGCGGCGAGAGAAGCACCACCGCTGGGGTGAGGCAGTGCGGCCGCGAAGTGGTATGCCGAGGAACGAAGCGGAGGAACCCGCCACCGAAGCTCCCATCCCGCCGCATGAGGTGCGAGCGAAGATGACCCGCTGGCCGCTCTCCGCGCGGGCCGGATTTTCGCCTGGGCGGGTTTGCACCAAATTCGCTGAAGGCCTGAAGGCGGCAAGGGTCCGCGAGGAACTTGATGTCCTCCGCAGATTCACGCTCGAAGCCATCCCACTCGCTGGCGCGAGGGGGGGCGCGGCGGAGGAGGAGCTTCATCATCGGGCGAAGAAGAAGAAAGCGACGGAGCGACGGAGCAAGAAGGAAGCGACGGAGCGACGGAGCAAGAAGGAAGCGACGGAGCGACGGGAGCAAGAAGAAGGGCAGAAGGCAGGGCGGAGTGCGCGTTATGCCGCCGCCTCCCTCGCCTATTTATAGCCCTGCGGGCCGAGAAGCCGAGGGGGCGACGGGGATTAACTGCGCCCACGTAACCCCATGACGCCACCACGATTAAAACCCCACGGTTATCGCCGCACAACCGCAGCAGATGCCAACCGCCGCCGCAGCAGCGATCCGGCTGGGAGCCGAGGCGCTGTAGTGGCGGGCCCCACTGGCGCCTGGCCCCACACGCTGCGGCAGGCAGCTATCGCTTCCACGTATGCGATACGATAGGACCGCCTCACGGATGGCAAGTGAAGCGTGAGCTAACACGCCACCGGGTTTCCGCCAGGACTTGTGAGAAGGCGGCCTCTAGTAGGCCGGCCGGCTCGCGAGGCGGTCAAGCCAAGACGCGGCACCGAATCTCGTAGTCCGGCCAAGAAGAGATCTGAATCGCTGGCTCCCACGAGGCGGCGCCGCCGGCTTCGGCCAGCTCGGGACTACTGCTGGAGTAATGGGCCATGGCAGGCGGCACCAGGACCCAAGATCTTCAAGACATCGGGCGGTCCTCGCCTCACCGAGTCCCAGCAGGGCGACCTTCGAGGAGGCCGAGTCCGGCTGGGCGACCTCGAGAAGGCAGGTCCACCGGGCGACCTTCTGGAAGGCCGAACTCTCAGAGCTAATCTGTGGAAGGCCGAGTCCCACCGCGACCTTCGAGGAAGCAGAGTCCCCAGACGGCGATTCGACCAAGCCGACTGGCTTCATGCGACTTCAAGAGGCCGACTCGAGAGTCAGCCTGCCACCTCCCACGAAGACCGATGCAGGTACAGCCTCATCGTGGCTGTCCCTCGACCCACGGGAAGAAGGCATGGCTACAGAAGTCGCCGCCACCAGAGATCTCCGTGAGGCGCAGACCGCCGCTCACATGCCTCCTTGACTTTCACCCACAAGGCGCGAGGTGACGTGGCCCACGACGGCGGCGCCAGACGCCGGGAGATCACCGGCCCCCCGCAGTGAGATGGAAGAAGACGGCCGGAGAGTCCGGAGATGGTTCCCACGGGAGTCGGCCTCCCCAGTCGCCGCCCCGCCAGGCCCCACAAGCCATAAACCAGATTGACCGGAGTGGCAACAGTGATCACCGACAGCGGCGCACTGTTCCCACGACCCCGGACCAAGCCTCACGCCATCGAGTGTCAAGATGCAAAGTGTTCGCTGTCATGGGCCCGCCAATGGGCGGCCCCGTGGAGGGCAGTGATGACGTGTTATAGAGAGATCGACGGGCCTGGGCCTACCAGCTGGATTACTATTGTACCTTCGGGTAGGCCTATATAAACCCCGGGGCACCCATGCAAAGGGTTCGCCCCGATAGGTTTTAGACATATGGCAAGAGGGAAAGAGTTAGCCTTGCTCCTTCCTCGCCTCCACACAGCTCGAGGAGCACCATTGTACTATCGCCCCATAGTGATCATGCGAGAGACCTCAGAGAGCAAGCAGTAGGGGTGTTATCTCCTCGAGAGCCCCGGTTGGGTAAGATTCACGGGCGTGCAGCATGTTCGCCCATCCCGCTTTCCAGCACCGGCGACGCTCTACTCACCCCCACTCATGATAAGCCACCCGCACAGCATATGTCGATCCAACCCCGGCTAATATGCTTCAGAGAGGTGACG